>JAJOZX010001728.1:230000-620000 GCA_023014485.1 Bathynomus jamesi | reverse complement strand
TATGTAACAACTGCTTGTACATTCGCAACGACCAATTTTTGCAAAACTAAATAATTATCAATTAAAAACTAATTAATTATCGATTTAAAACTAAAGATAGAATCTCTGGATCCAGAGGATCAAGTCATAATAGACTACTATCAACAAATATGTTACACTCTATATCTATTTATAACCGACATGCAATATATCAGATCCAAAGAATCCAGTCAATTTCATTAAGGTATCCATCAATACGAGTACCTTGCCAACGAAAAATAAGTCGCGGTCTATATCGATTGCGGACCAAGTCAAACTTTACAACCATATACATTACAATATATATACTTAGGAGAGAAGGTGTAGGTGTGGCTGTAAAGACTGTTCAGTAATGTGGAAATGTGTGTGCACCCATTTTGGGTCTCCCATTTAAAGGTGTTTGAGGGGCAAGTGAAGATCATGAGTTTTTCAATACCTCACAGTACTATGGGGGGCACCGCTCGGCAGAGGAATCTCTTTAAATGGGGTGTGTAAGGACAGAGAGTATCCCCTAACCCAAGATGCTGCCTCCCTATATCCCACAACACTTGTGTTGAGCTGTGGGATCTATCACCACAAAGCCTTAATTTTACTACCTTAAACTATACCCAATCTATCAACATATTTGTCTAATCGATTTTTAAACATGTTTATAAACGTGCTACTAATTACTTCTACCGGCAAACTATTCCACCTATTTACTATTCTATGCGTAAAAAAGTTTTTGGCAACTGCTGTCTCGAACCTTCTACTTGTCAACTTACACCCGTTATTTCTAGTCCTATTATATTGAGATATTTCGAAAAAGTTATCTCTATCTACGTTATCGAACCCATTCATAATTTTGAAAACCTGGATTAGATCACCCCTTAGCCTCTTAGTCTCGAGTGTTGTCAATTTTAATTCTTTAAGCCTATCCTCGTACAACTTTGACCTAAGCGATGGAATCATCTTAGTTGCTCGTCTTTGAACTCTTTCGATTTTGTCTATATCTTTGCGCATATGCGGATTCCAAAATTGGACCGCGTACTCCAAATGGGGTCTAACTAATGATTTATAAAGTGGAACTATAATATCGCGCGATTTGTACTCAAAATTTCGAGCTATAAAACCTAACACATTGTTCGCTTTATTGACCGCTGCTGTACTTTGTTTCGCTACTTTTAAATCACCAGTGACTATAACTCCTAAACCTTTTTCCTGCTCTACGCTTGTTAAATCTTTCCCTG
The DNA here is from genome assembly GCA_023014485.1 of Bathynomus jamesi. Lineage (NCBI taxonomy): Eukaryota > Metazoa > Arthropoda > Malacostraca > Isopoda > Cirolanidae > Bathynomus > Bathynomus jamesi. The sequence goes on along the minus strand of JAJOZX010001728.1, from coordinate 618,753 downwards.
ACATACTATACGCAAAATTACCGTTACGCGAACCTATATGCAAAATTTTGCACTTATCATCGTTAAATCTCATTTGCCATGTGACTGACCAATCAACGATTTCATTCAGATCTTCCTGAATTTTACCTCCATCTTCGTCATTAATCGCCCTACCACCCAGCTTCGTGTCATCCGCAAACTTTGAAACTGTACTGACTAGGCCGACATCTAAATCGTTAATATATATAAGAAAAAGCAAGGGGCCCAATACAGAACCCTGAGGAACGCCACTCGCTACATTAGCCCAACACGACTCCGCTCCATTAACGACCACCCTCTGTTTCCTACCTCGCAACCACTCTTCTAGCCAATTTATTACTACACCCCTGATTCCATGAGCCTTAGTTTTTTCAATGAGTCTTTTGTGCGGCACGGTGTCAAACGCTTTTTGAAAATCTAAATACACTACATCAACCACTCGATGTCTATCGTAAACGTCAACCACGCTTTGGAAAAATTCTAAAAGATTAGTTAAGCAAGATTTGTTTCGCCTAAAACCGTGCTGCGTATTTCTAACTAGTTTATGCACTTCTAAGTGTTCGACTATACGATCCCTAATTATTGATTCCAGTAGCTTACCTACAAAAGACGTTAAACTGATTGGCCTGTAATTTCCCGCCGCACCTTTATCGCCTTTCTTAAAGACAGGTGTTACGTTTGCTAACTTGAAATTATCTGGTACGCACCCCTCAGAAATAGACAGATTAAAAATCTTTGTTAGCGGCACAACAATGCTATCTTTTAATTCTTTTAGTTGTATGGGATATATATCATAATAAAAAATAGCCCTACCAATAATTCAGGCACTATCTATAAAATTGGTTGTAAACAATGTGATTCCTTTTACATAGGTCAGACGAGAAAGGATTTGCACACACGTATGAAACAGCATCACTATTTCGTTAGAAAAGGACAGTCGTCCAGTGCCCTTTTTGTCCATTTGTCAGAGTTATCCCACTGTATTGATTGGAATAATGCTTCAATTTTATTTCACTCTAGCAACATTGTTAATAGAAATATTCTTGAGTCTGCCATTATCCAACTTACAAATAATTTCAACATAAGCAAAGGTCTTTTTCAACTCGATTATGTTGTTTTAAATTCCTTCAGAACAGATTTATAAGAAGGGTAGAACGCTAAATCTTTGGTAAACTTGTATGCTACTCTAATAACTTTTATTTTTCAATTTATTTTTATAGATATGGAACTTTAACAAGAAGGGCAGAGTGCTAAAACCCGGGCAGATTTCCAGTATAAATTTGTATTTTTATTTTTTAATTATCTATAACATTGGTTGGAAACAATTCATTTGATCTTCTGCTAAAATCGGTAGTTTTTCCTTACAAATTTGTATGCTCCTCCCACAATCCTTTAATGTGTAATAATTTTTTATTTTTTATATTTATCTCTCCGTTTATTGTATACAGTATATATATATATATATATTTTTTTTTTCTGTAACCTATATATAGGCTGTAACTCTTTATGTACTTCAGTGTTCCTAAGGATGTCATTAGATGAAAGCGCTTTAGCACCATTGTGTTTCCTTTCCTTCGTGGTTTTATTCATCATAAATATTATTCACGTGTTACTTTCGTGAAATAATTTCATATATATATATATATATATATTTTATATATATATATATATATTTATATATATATATATATATTTATTACATATATATATATATTTATTTATATATATATATATATATATATATATATATATATATACACATTTATTTATATATATATATATATATTTATTTTATATATATTTATACATATTTATTTATATATATTTATAATTTATATATATATATATTTTATATTTATATGTATATACAGTATATTTATATATATATATATATTTATATATATACTGTATTTATATATTTTATATAATTTTATATATATATATATATATATATATATAATGCTACTAATGCTATAAAAATGCTACTAGCTTTAGCTGATGAATTTATGTTAACGCAAGAAATAACAGAAAACACAAGAAAAAACAACTGCCTAGATTTGGTATTCACAAACAACAGTAATCTAATTGATAATGTAGAAATCTCCCCAACTATGATATCAGACCACAATATCATTGAAATAACAACTAATATAAAGGCAACAGGAAAGGAAAGAACACGCACAACAGAACGAAGCAAATTCGAAATTTTTAATTTTCACTCCAAAGCTATAAACTGGGAAGATGTGACATCCAGCATGGAAGTAATAGATTGGAAAACCATTTTCGAGGCCAAGACAACGGAAGAGATGCTAATGACGTTAGAGGAGAAGATGTTAGAAATTGTGGAAAAACATGTCCCAAAGATACAACAAAGAGGAAAGAGAAGCAGGTTCGAAAGACGAAAGACAAAAGAGGGCATTGTTCCGAAAGAGAAAAAGAGTGACTGCAAAATTAAGTAATTGTAAAAATAATAACATCAGAAAAATATTAAATGATAAACTACAAAGTATCGATGTCGTCATACAGGAACAAATCGAGAAGAATACAGAAAAAGAAGAAGATGATGCTATAGAAGCGATAAAGGTTAACTCAAAGTACTTCTATAATTTCGCAAAAAGAAAGTCGAAAAACCAAGCGACTATCGGACCTTTAAAAAATGAGAACAGTGATTTATCTGATGATCTAACAGAAGTATCTGAAATATTAAAAGCTCAGTATGAATCATCTTTCAGTATCCCAAAAACTGACAAATTGATTTGCGATAGAAACGCGTTCTTTGAAGAAACCACAAGGGGAAAGTATAACGGATTTCGACTTCACGACGGATGATATTACACAAGCTATAGGGAAACTAAAAACACACTCAGCGGCAGGACCGGATAAATGGAATGCCACACTGATCAAAAACTGCAAGAATGCAATCGCTGAGCCCCTATACTGGATATGGAGACGATCATTAGACACGGGAGAAATACCGGGCATCCTGAAGAACGCGAACATACTCCCAATATATAAAGGAGGAGATCGATCCCAGGCCAAAAACTATAGGCCAGTGTCGCTTACATCTCATCTCACTAAAATATTTGAAAGAATAGTTAGACAGAAAATCTATGACTTTTTGGAAACTCAGAAAAAATTCAATGATAACCAACACGGGTTTCGATCAGGCAGATCATGCCTATCACAACTAATGGAACACTACAACAACATTATTGATTCACTTGAAAGTAATGAAAACTATGATGTACTATACACAGACTTTGCTAAAGCGTTCGACAAGTGTGACCACGGAATCATAATACATAAACTGAAATATATGGGAATAACAGGAAAAGTAGGGAAATGGATATATAATTTCCTTAGTGAGCGGAGGCAAGTCGTTACAGTACAAGGAGTATCTTCATCAGAATCAGAGGTCCTCAGCTCAGTACCACAAGAACAGTATTAGCTCCACTACTCTTCATAATCATGCTAACTGACATAGATGAGGACGTTACCAGAGACAGCACAGTAACATCCTTTGCGGATGACACAAAGATCAGTAGAAAAATAAGAAACCCAGAAGACAGGATCTTTACAAACCGACATAAACAAAATCTACAAGTAGACTGAAGACAACAATATGAAGTTTAACACCGAGAAATTTCAGCTATTACGGTACGGAAAAAGAGAAGACCTAAAGTGCATGGACTATTATACCCCAAATGGACAGGAAATTCAGAGAAATTCCAGAGCAAAAGATTTAGGGGTTGTAATGACAGATGATGCGAAATTTGAAACACAAAATAAGATTGCAGTAAACAGAGCAAAGAGAATAACGGGTCAATATTGAGAACCTTTAAACGAAGGGATAGGAATGTAAAGATTCCTCTACTGAAAACCCTGATCATACCCAAATTAGAATACTGCTCGGTCCTAACTTCCCCATATAAAAAAAAAGACATTAGACAGCTGGAGGGGATCCAAAGAAGCTTCACAGCCAAGATCAATGGGTGCAAAGAACTAAATTACTGTGAAAGGTTACGAGAACTAGACCTATATTCACTGGAAAGGAGAAGAGAGAGATACACCATTATTTACACTTGGAAAATAATGGAGAAACTAGTCCCTAATCTTACTCTGAATCCCATAACTCCCCAAATAACGATGGAAAGTAGAAGCGGTAGACTGTGTCGTATTCCCAAATTGAAGGCGAGACAGGGAACATCCTTAACCCTGAAAGAAAATAGTTTTGTAGTGAGAGGACCAAAACTGTTTAATCAGTTGCCCAAAGACCTAAGAAACACGAAGGGAGTTGCAGTGGAAATCTTCAAAAGAAGACTAGACGCCTGGCTCAGAACAATCCCGATGAGCCGGCGTACCTGGCTATGTGAGGTGGAGAGCGCAAGAATCCAACTCACTACTTCACCAGGCCAACTCGAGAGGAGGGGCGACAAGCTTGACCTTCGCGAAATGAGAAATCATCGCGCGGAACCTTTCTAAGGTTGTAAGGTATATATATTTTTATATATATATATTTATTTATATATATATATATTTATATATATATATATTTATATATATATATATATATTTATATATATTTATATATATATATTTTGTGTATATATATATATGTATATATATATATATATATATATATATATGTATATATATATATATATATGTATATATTATATATATATATATGTATATATATACCGGGTGGCCCAAAAAAATGGCACCAATTTTGAGAAGTGATATCTCAATAACCATTGCAGCTAGGGACTTAAGAAAACAACCAAATGAAAGATAATTCTTTTCTCTTTAAATACTTATTCTATGGCTTGATGGTTATAAGCCCATATAATGCCCAAAATTGGCTTCCAAAAAAAATATACAAAAAAAAGTTGCGCATTTATATTTATTCCTTGATCCTAATTTTAAATGAAATTTTTCTATTCCAGACCCCTCAAGATGGGATTGAGAGAATCTGATAAGAACATTATACAAGCACTACGTGAAGAAAAAGGATATTCATTAAACATAATCCTTTACGAATTTCCAAATAGAAATTGGAAAAAAAGAACTGTGGCACATTTTTTACAAAAACTTAAAGAAACCGGCAGCAGTCAACGGCGTCCGGGAAGTGGTCGACCAGAAACTATTAGAACGCCAGAAAACATTGAAAAAGTAAGTGAAATGGTTTTAAGTCAAGAGGAACAACCGGGAACAAGTAAAAGTGAACGTGAAGTTGCGAAAGAAACCGGGATTTCACGTTCATCAGTACAGCGAATAATTCGTCGTTCTTTACGATATATATATATATCGTAAAGAACGACGCTTGTATAGGAGATATTCCGCGCAAGACGAGAGAGAGAAAACGGAACAAATGAAAAAATGAGGTAACCATTTGTCGCCCCTCCTCTCTAATATTTATATGGAGTTTTTCGAAATTACTTACATTCCGAGAATCCTGGGGGTTGGCATCCCTTGGTTGCGGTACGTCGATGATATTTTGTGTATCTGGCCCATGAATCGTGACCTGGATAACTTCCTCCTTCAGTTAAATGATCAAGTCCCCTCTATTAAGTTTACTTTGGAAGTGGAACAAGACAATTCAATCCCATTTTTGGATGTGCGTGTACATAGGGAAAGCCCAGGTTTTAAGTTTAGTATCTATCGGAAAAAAAAAACAATTTGTCCTACGTACACTTTTACTCGGGACATGACACCCCCACTAAGAAGGCCATTTTTTCTTCAATGTTTCTCCGCGCCCTTAGGATCGCCAGTCCGGAATACATCGATGCCGAATTAGAAAAAATCAACGGTATTGGAAGTGATCTGTGTTATCCATCTGCGTTTATGGAATCTTGTCTCAACAAGGCAAAACGAACTTTCTATCGCGTTAATAATAACACTCGTACTGTCAAAAATATTTTAGTACTTCCATTTTTCCCGGCTTTTTAGGCATTGCTAATGTATTTAAACTTTTGGATATTAATGTAGTATTTTCATATAACAATATTGTGAAAAATATCATAGTAAAAAATAGCCCTACCAATAATTCAGGCATTATCTATAAAATTGGTTGCAAACAATGTGATTCCTTTTACATAGGTCAGACGGGAAAGGATTTGCACACATGTATAAAACAGCATCAATATTCCGTTAGAACAGGACAGTTGTCCAGTGCCCTTTTTGTCCATTTGTCATAGTTATCCCACTGTATTGATTGGAATAATGCTTCAGTTTTATTTACTCCAGCAACATTGTTAATAGAAATATTCTTGAGTCTGCCATTATCCAACTAACAAATAACTTCAACATAAGCAAAGGTCTTTTTCAACTCAATCCTGTTGTTTTGAATTCCTTCAGAACAGATTTAGATAAGAAATGTAGAACGCTAAATCTTTGGTAAATTTGTATGCCACCATAATAACTTTTATTTTTCAATTTTTATATACAAAAAATAGGGCAGAGTGCTAAAACCCTGGCAGATTTCCAGTATTAATTTGTATATATATTTTATTATTTTTTTTATCTATAACATTGGTTGGAAACAATTCTTTTAATCTTGTGCTAAAAATCGATAATTGTTCAATTTTTTTTTTATTATTACAAAAAGAGCAGAGTGCTAAAACCCGGGCAGATTTCTAGTATAAATTTGTATATATATTTTGTTTTTTATCTATAACATAGGTTGGAAACAATTCTTTTAATCTTGTGCTAAAAATCGATAATTGCCCCCTTCCACAATCCTTTAATTTTGTTTTTCCTTTTATTGTATATATATAGAGATTTTTTTTTTTTTCTGTAACCTCTATATAGGTCGTAACTCTTTATGTACTTCAGTGTTCCTGAGGATGTCATTAGACGAAAGCGCTTGAGCACCATCTGTGTTTCCTTTCCTTCGTGGTTTTATTCATCATATATATATATATATACTGTATGATCAAAAGTATTCGGACACCCCGGAAAATCCGCATTTCTGCAAATATCACCTTCGCCGAAAGGTATGCTGGGAAAAAGCGTGGCGAAACTATAATGCTGAGGTGTTCTGTTAAGTTATCAGTAACTGTTGTGAAGGCATGCCGCGCGGACGTGAACTCTCCGAGTTCCAACGTGGACTCGTCATCGGATGTTATTTAAGTAACGTTTCTATACGAAACATTGCAGCCAAACAGGATATACCAAAGTCGACTGTAGCGGATGTTATCATGAGATGGAAGCACGACGGTGCAACTAACGCGAAAAAACGTTCCGGACGACCACGCAAACTGACGGAACGTGATAGAAGAAGTCTGGTACGACATGTCAAGAAGTCCCGCACGTCCTCTGCCGCTTCCATCGCTGAGGAGGTAGGAAGAGCATCCGGTACCTCCGTTAGTACTGTAACTATCCGCAGAGAGATGCACAGACTCGGTTATTATGGTAGAGCAGCTGTACACAAGCCACTGATTACAAAAGTTAATGCCACGCGTCGTTTGGCCTGGTGTGTCTCCCGTCGTTCCTGGACCGTGGAGGACTGGAAAACTGTTCTTTGGAGCGACGAGTCGCGGTATTCACTCTTCCAGTCTGATGGGCGTGTTTGGGTGTGGCGACAGCCCAGAGAACGGCTTCTTCCTGACTGTGTACGTCCAACGGTGAAGTTCGGTGGAGGGTCCATCATGGTATGGGGTTGTTTTTCCTGGCTAAGGCTCGGCCCGTTGGTTTTTATACCCACTACCATGAACGCTGACGTTTATCTCGACGTTCTGGACAATTCGGCCCTCCCTACACTGTGGCAATACTACGGAGATGGCCATTGTTTGTTTCAACAGGATCGAGCTCCCTGCCATACTGCAAGGCGTGTGCAGGACTGGTTTCGTGAAAATAAGGTGGATTTGTTAGACTGGCCTCCTCAGAGCCCCGATCTCAACCCAATCGAGCACATGTGGGCGAACTGGAGCGACGGATACGAAACCGCACACCACGCCTGGGCTTCACTTGCATCTCTTGCATCAGCTCTGCAAGAGGAATGGCGAGCCATTCCTGCACAGACTTACCGAAAACTGGTGGAAAGTATGCCTCGACGTGTTGACGCTGTAATAAAAGCAAAGGGTGGACCTACTGGTTACTAAATGCCATAATAAAACCATTTTTCCCAAAACCATGCGGTGTCCGAATACTTTTGATCATATAGTGTGTATATATATATATATATATATAATATATATATATATTTTTTTTTGTAACCTCTATATAGTCTTGAACTCTTTATTTACTTCAGTGTTCCTAAGGATGTTATTAGACGAAAGCGCTTGAGCACCATTCTGTGTTTCCTTTCCTTCGTGGTTTTATTCATCATAAATATTTTTCACTTGTTACCTTCGTGAAATAATTTTCATGATATATATATATTAGGGTGTCTCTTATTGGTAGTCAAAAATTGAAATGTTGAATTATTTTATCTGCGCCCCCTAAAATAGTTCCATTTAGCATAAAAACTAAAACTTGAAAGTTTGACACAAATTGGCTCATATTTAGGGGTCGCCCCCCGGCTAATAAAAATGGTGACCCTGGCATAATAGCTCCTGACATATGATTATGCTCATTATACACACAATTCCTTCCTTCTTTTTTTAGTTTGATTCGTTTTTATAAGTATAGGCCTTCTTATTTATCATTGATCCTTTTCTAACCTATCCTTGATGTTATAATCCATCCTTTGGTCCTCAATCCTTCTTTATCCCAATCCTTTTTCTCCTATCCAAAATCCTTCCTGGCTCTTTTTTTATACAATCAGCAATGAAGCATTGCTACAAAAAAAACCATGAGTTTATTATATAGAGATCAAATCAAAATGCCAGTGCTATTTACATACTTTTATTAGCATTATTTCCTTATACAACATTTATTTATATACAATGATTATACAATATGGTGTATTTTAAGGTGCGACCTCATTGATGGTTATTTTTTGAGAAGAACAGTTTTTGATGGAACTGGGTGACTCTGGCGGTGTTTTGCAACAATTTGGAGGAGGAACTGGAGCTGCTCTTCCCCCACTGTCAATTTCTTATTCAGCTCTTGAACTAAAGCTACTGCACGTTCTGCCCGGTCATTTACAACAGATAGAGCTGCAACAATAGCTCTGGCCCTTAAATATTCACAGTTGGATGTCCAAGTGCTGGGTGCCTTGTTCAGAAATCCTTCTGGCAAATTCAGCTTAGTAAAGAATTCTCTAGTATTTCTTGTAAGAAGTTGGTGTAGTCCTTCACCAGAGCAGAAGGTCGATTCAGGAATCCGAGGACGCTTGGGTGGTCTATCAGTGGACTCATCTTCTAATGCCTTTACCATGCGTTTCTTTACATCTGTAGTAATTCGCTCATCAAAGAAAGCAAGACCAACTGCTTCTTAAGACAGGTACCATAAGTGGTTAGAGAGCTTTTTTTTAGTTGCATCAGAAATCTTTTTGTTAGGATAATTAATCAATGACCTCATAAGGAGCCAGTCATTAAATGGGGTTTCAATAGGGAGTGAAGATGTTGTCCAAGCCTTCATATAGATGAGAACAGAAAAAAGGGAAAGATCTCGAATTCCTCGTTCTTCAGTCTTAGTCATCTTGAACTGGTTTCGAAAAAGCCACATCTTGATAGAATAGAGCGCTTTGGACATCCAGCGAGCTCGATGCATGGCACCTGGTGCACGAAACTTGATGCCTTTATTGGGACACCTCCAAGAAAGATGATGGACAGATCCAAAAGTTCTTGATAGTCATCCCGTAGCATAGGTGCCTGGGATCTAGCAAACTGAATTAGTTCAGTTTTAGACTGGATAATTGCTTCTTTAGTAATCGTGTCTGTCTCACCTGTTTGGAACTGGCTTTGATCAACAGAAGTCCAATTGTCACGAAAACGCTTAAAGATCAATATCTCTGGACCAGTTGATGTAGATCCCAATGTTGCTTCAAATGCAGCTCCCAACAATAAATCTAAAACATGGTGTCTACAAGGCAAGTACAAAACATCATGTCCCAATTTTGCTTCGATGAGAGCACAGGCTCCACTATATTGACCCGTGTTTGAAGTTGTTGTATCGAAACAAATTGCTTTTACTCCTCTATAATTCCCCATTCATTCAGGCAGTTAAAGACGGCTTCAGCTTGTGCTTCTCCAGTTGAGTTTGGGATTTCGGGGACACCAAGCAGCTGTTCAACACCAGGTCCTGACACAAGTACTGGGAGACGATCAATGTGCTTGTGCGAGGTGAGGTCCTCCATCATCTTGCCATCCCAGTGGACTGTCATAGAACATTCTCCATGGAAATGCTCCTTAAATTCTTTAGCATGACGAGCTCGGTTCTTATTTCGAAGGCGATGAATAGAATGTTGATTTATGTTGTAATCTGAAGCGTCCAAACCAAAGCTTTTAGCTGCCTCTGCGAGGATAAATGTTGCCCTTCTAGAGGAAATTTGTGTACGATCCAGGGCAGCAGACATCTGAATAGTCATGATGTTTTTCATGCCTCGTTTTTTCTTAGATTTTGGTAAAGCACAAGCTCCTTGATCTTGTCTTATCAAGCAATATTTTCAGCTACAAACTTGACAATTATCTCTAATATATTCATTTAATTGAATTCATCATAAATATGATGATTAATTAATTAAAAACATATGTTTAGTATACTTGACAACTGCTAGTAATTTCAAATATTAATTGCATAAATAATAGCTATATTTTATGAACGTTAATAAGCGGGGGCGACCTCTAAAAATTGTTCAATCCAAAAACAATTTTAAATGTGATGTTTTTTCAACCAATGGAACTGGTTGAGGGGGCAAAACCTAAAAAAATCAACACTTCGAAAATAAGAGACACCCTAATATATATATATATATATATATATATAAACATTAACTAAATCATTTGGAGAGAGAGAGAGTTGGGAGCTGAGATCCCAAAAGCCTCATTCATGAACCTCTTTTCAAAATCTTTTTCTTCACTTTAAAATTATTTTTGAAGAAAGGAGTTATCCATCTTCATTTTCCAAAATTTAACTCATCTCAGAAAGTAGAGAAAAAGAGAAGAAAAAATGGCTAACTATCGCTAGCTAAGCAGTCTTCACTTTTCTTCATTCGATATATGATTTGAAGCATATTATGTTCCTATTTACTTCCTAATCTGTTCTGTTTCATTCCCCTAAGGAGCAATTGATAAATAAAATGTAGGTCAACCGCGTGCTTAGTTGTGATATCACCAGCAAAAGACCGCAGAAAACTGGTTTCCCAAGGAGAGATGAACAAATCCCGAAACGTCGGCCAATGAAAATTAACATAAAACTATGTTTGTGTAGTGGTCAGCGTCGCTGACTACGAATCCATCGGCTCCGGGATCGAGACCCAGTGACGGCAGGCGGCGCGCATCAAAATCCAGCTGTTTATCCTTCGATACAATAAAGAAAGTGGTTGGTAGATAAATGGGTACCCTGGGTAGCCTATTGGTTAAGGCGCTAACATGTACGATAACATGTAGGGGTTAGGTGAAGTGAAAAGCTTGACCTTCGTCAGAATGAACAATTCGGGCGGAAGAAAACCAAAGGTTACCAAACATATATAGGCGAGAGGCCAACCCTGATGACAGGCCATATTTTTTAAGTTTAATACCCCCCTCGTACAGAAAAGTACAAAATGTCCTAAAATGATCTGTACCATCTGGACATATAAGTTTGACATGTTGTCCTCCATTCTGAGTGTGCTTAGATAGTAAAATCAGTCATTAACTTCAGTTATGTACAGGTACTCGTGAGTAGTATGGGCGCAAAAAGGGAGTGCAATGCAATCGCAAATGTTGATCAGTGTTGCAAAGGGGCTATGCAACAAATATATATATATATATATATATATATATATATATATATATATATATATATATATATATATGTGTGTGTATGTGGTGTGTATGTATATATATATATATATATATATATATATGTGTGTGTGTGTGTGTGTGTGTATGTATATATATATATATATATATATAATATATATATATATAATGTAATGTTATAATGTTATAATGTTTCAGACCAACAAAGACCCTAGGATCCACTCATGGCTGGTCTACCTAACTGTGTTCGTAATCGTGTATAAGGGGAGGGAGAATGTTGCAGATTATGTAACAAAGGGGAGGGGGGAATGTTGCAAGAGCAACAATGGGTTATGCAACTTGGAGGCGGAGTTATCCCCCAAGAGAGAGAGAAGGAGAGAAAGGAAGAGGAGAGGTGTTCGCCTGGGAGGAGCCAAGCGCATATTAAGACTTCAGCCGAGCGGCCGTTGTCTTAATATGTTCCTAATCAGCCAGTTGGCTTATCTGGCTGACTTGCCAGATTGCGCTATTTATTTAATTAAAGCATATATTCTGGTTTAATCCGCCAGTTGGCTTAGAAGGCTGAGTTGCCAGTTTACGCTATTTATTTAATTAAAGCATATATTCTGACTTAATCCGCCATTTGGCTTAGAAGATTGAGTCGCCAGATAGCGCTATTTGGTTCACAAATCCGCTTTAGAAGCCAGCCAATTGATATAATTAAATACCGTGTACAAACAAAAAGAATTAAATAAAACATCATTACATCATTCTGTTTATTTAGGCGAATTAATGGAAATATATAGAAAATAAATATACATTGGAATATATATGATCAAAAATAATAATAATAGCATACGGACGATGAATATATTGTTTTTTGATCATATATATATATTCCATTGTATATTTATTATAATAGCATAAGAAACACGAACGGGACGTATATAATAAAAAATGTACAAAACGTATTATCAATATATTAGTACAGGAAAAATATATACAGTTATATTAAATAATAAATACATACGTATAATCAATTGCATATTAGTACAGGAATTATATATATACACAATTAAATAATTAAATATACAGTACATCCTTTATGTTCTACGGGGCAAAACGCTAAACTCACACGTAATCGAGTCTACATTCACATCGTTATTACTTTGTACTACGTGGTAAAACCGTCCAAGCAACACTTCACCGTTTAACTTATACGGATGCATATACTCGACATAAATGGCTTTCATATCGTTCAATACTATTTTTGTGCCCACTTTACATTCGGTTGGCAAGTTATCTTTAAACACGGCTAGAATACAATCAAAAGCACGCACAAAGAGGTCATCGTTAACCACAACATCATTATTAAATACAAGTTTATAAACACGCCTTTCCAATCGAGGGTTTTTTCTTACCGTCCCGAGCTTTTCAATCGTGAACTCTTCTTCACTCTGCATAGCGGCAATTGAAATAATCTTCCAAGTCGTAACGACAGCTATTCATTATATAGAGGTACAGCTCTTCAGGGTGAACAGTGTAGGCAAGCTCTGCCCTGTACCGCTCAAGTGCTTTGTACCAAAGTTCAGGATATTTCGAAGAATCTAAACCTTTTAAATATGCATCCAGCTCTAGACCATTCTCGCCTTGTTCATTCCTACATCGATAAATCCGTCGAGCAGAGCGGTGTATGCGTATTCAAGAACCGTGTCAAAAAATCATATCCGTAACACGGCGTCTAATATAGGCTTCAGCTTGCGGAATCCGACGATTTCAAACATTCTGTCGAGGATGAAACGGTTTCGCGTAGGGACAAGAACGTTATTATCAGATGTTCTTCCACATCAGTCGTATATCAATGCATGGCTGTTCGTTATTTATACACAACGTGCAAACAACGGCATATGAGGGGCGTCACTAATCTGCTCTCTTCTTGTACCTACACCTGCAGGTATTTTATAACGGTCCTCTCCCCACTTCTCAACTATCACGAAGACTCTATTCATCTCCTCAACACTTAAATAAATAACATTACGTTTGTTTGCTTGCCTGCAAATCGTTTCAAGTACATAGTTAATGGTGCCGGTTTCACGCCTGAACACGCGCAATGACTTCGTCACGGAGACATCGTACGAGGCGTTGAGAATGCTTCTCAAAGGAAGTTCCATCGTATTCGCACGTCCACTCGGTTCAAGCTCTGAGATGACTATGAGCCACAGGTGGACGGATCGGCTCGACGGGCGGAGTGAGTCACGCTGGTGAAACGTGTACGGGTTTGTTCGAACTCGTGTGTTTCGTGAGGTACACGGGTGGGCGGCTCGCTGGGGGAGCGCGTCACACTGCTAAAGCGTGTACAGGCTTGTTCGAACACTTGTGCTCTTGGACAAACAGAATTTTCCACTACATGAAACAATACCGGCTTTAATGTTTTATCACTCACCAGACGTTCATTTCCACAAACTAAACATCTTCACAATCCGCACTATTTGAGAGAAACATATGCCATATTTATCCTTTTTGTTTAACAAGCGATACTCTCTCTAAAGTCTGTTAAAAACTCACACAGCCCATTAGCCACAACCTCACTACAAACCTCGTCATGATATATATTAATATAGTGGTAAAAATACTTAAGATTCTCCATGATGACAAGATTTACATTCTCAACCGTAGGGTACGAGTAGTCGGTATGGTGTAACATGACATAATATCGCTTGTCATACCACTCATCAACAAGACTCACTATCCATAACCGTTGCTTATCTTCTGAACGTGTTGCTTCTTCTACTTCGCGGTATATGTGAGCCTTTATAAAGGTTAGGTCTATAACATACTTCAATACATCGTCTGTACTACGAAATCCTACAATGCCCTCGCCAGAATACCCGTAGAGTATTTGAACATCTTGGTCCTTCGCACGGCTCAATGTAGCCTTAAAAGTGCAAAGGAGGGGGAATAGGGAGTTTTTCAGTATCCACCACATCTTGGCACTTTGCCGAATACCACTTCATAAATGTTGAACACGCAATATTAAAGGTAGCCATTACTATTTTTCTTCTACGCGGGAGAATACACGTCTGAGCTCAAGGGTATGCAGAGGTCAACTGAGCACGCAGGGATAGAGATGCTCAGGTAGCGGCAGGACTCACGTTGCCGATCTTACAGTGGGGGGCTTAGCTTTTTACTGTACACACACACACACACACACACACGCGCGCGCGCAAAGGAGAAAATGAAACCTTAATTGGAGCAAATATACGTGATAATAAACATATATATATATATATATAATACAATCAAGGATTAAGGTAGCCAAAGGGTACGGTATCATAGGTACCAGGCACCTGGTAACGTTTCCTATAGGTGTTACGGCATACCTTTGCCCCTAAGTTCCTTCACACCCCCAGTTCTGCGCCCGAAAATTGTGGTCCTACAGTCAGTTGGGGTAGCTGGTCACCTCATCTTCCAAGCACACTAGTTCCTCAACGAGTCAAAGTTAACGACTCGACGGTTCGCATGGTTAAGCGTGATACCCTTAGCCTTCACGATATACTTCGTATCATCCCCTACCCTCACCCGTACCCCATAGGTTTTTGGCCCTGTTGACACAAACGAGTCTGCGTATGCGATGTCTCCATACTCATCCTTGATCTCGTCAGTTAGCTCTCCGAGGAACTTCCCAATAGCGGGCATGTATTCACCTTCCCTCGCTGTGAATATCACGCTATCTGTGTCAGCGTACAAACCCTCCGCCAAGAGAATGCAATAGGCCCCAAAGTTTGATGCGGGTAGGCTGTTGTGAAACTGGCTACAGGTATGTTTGTAACCCGTGAGGTATCTGTGGCCAATTCGGTATTGTTGTACTTTATTATGTAAGTATTACCTACATTCACGATCTCCATAACCTCTTTATCGGGCGTTGGCATAATCCCAGACTTCACTATAACTTTGTGCCAAATGACGTTCCCTTTGCCGTATTCTGTGCAAATTTCCCCAAAGACTGTTTAGACACAACTTTGCACTAAAGCGCTTGCCAGGATTCTTACAATTTGGGATGGTCAAGCTGTATACCTTCATGGGCACGGTAACGCTGAATATAAGCCGTTTTTTCATCTTCGGTATCAACCCCTCGCGGATATCCTGACGCCTCAACCTTATCCTTCAAAAAACGTTTATATATGGTGTGAAAAGGTTGGGTAGCTTCTGAAACCTCCACACCTCATGTATCTTCATTATTCTATACCCATGGCGAACGGCTAGGGCCAGCTCAGGGCTTGTATATACACCTCTGATCTTACGCTGGTGGGTGTATGGTCACAATCACCATTGTTCTCTTCTGCGCACTTCACGCACAGGGAAACATGAGCTTGTGATCTATAACGACGGGTAAGATCGGCATCCATAAATCGCGAGGGGGAGCACGTCTACGAAAGAGAGTCCAAAGTAGCGCTCATTCAAGTTAGCTGAAAACTCCTCGATGGTTGGTATGGGGACCCACCATTTTTTCAGGTGCACCTACGGGGTACGGATTGTTCTTCATCACGTAGGGGTATAAAGAACAGAAGTCGTAGTAATGGAGTTTCACACCCTCCGTAGGCGGAAAGTATAGCTTGAAGGGATTTGTACGCCCTCCGAACAAGCTATCACCGCATTTGAGAGGATCCAGCACCATTGAACGTTTGATCGTGTTTATTTCTTCACGGTACTGTCCATCTCCATCCGTGCATCATACTCATGCTCCCACAAGACTTTGTGAGTGAACTGGGAGCCTATAAGTTGATCGCGGGTGGGTCCACGCAAGACAGTCGGCAGGAGATCTACCGTGGATATCTCCTACGATTCCACACTCAGGACGGGGGCATCCGTGCCACCAGCAACCGTTAAAGGAGTACACAGTCTTCTCACCAGTGGCACGGTTTTCACTTAGACCATCAACCCAAAAAACACGACCATTAACCTTAATGGGTACTTCACCCGTGTTGCGGGCATGCTTTATGTATACACCTGTCTGCTGCTGTAGGTGTATGAGCCAGTAAATAGCCTTGTGCCCATAACTGCGGGGATTGTTTCTGTGGATAACGGCTAAGGTGTCTTTAGGCATGAAGTTATTCTTGAACACCGTAAAACATAATGAGGCGATGGTGGTTGCGACTTGCAACGGATCGCATTTGAAACGACCTATGTACATCCTTCTAAAGGCCTGGAAACATACTCTAAGCACGCGCACATCATTCACGCAATAACGCTCACATTCATCAGCTATATTATAAGGATTACATTCATTAAAACTGGTAGTATCGGTCAAAATCTTCACGTTCATCTGTACTCATACATTCGCTTAGTGCTTTTCAAATATACACTGAGTTGAAATTCTCCCTTTTATAAAGGAGACTTGTGACCAATCCACAAAACAAAATCGTTAGCTTGCTATTGGCTAGCGGTGAATTTTTGGCGGAGCTTGACGCGTAGGCCTGCATAGCGGCCAAACAGAGGTCCTGAGATCCGCCCACAGGGCTGTGGTTGGATGCCCCGTGAAATCTGGGGCGTGTCAGATGTCCCCATTCGTGGAAAGACGAGAAACGCTTTGTTTTCTGATCTTGTAAGAGAGAGAGAGAGAGAGAGAGAGAGAGAGTTACAAGGAGTTACAAAGAAAAGAAGTGCCTCAAAAGGCCTTGCGGCCCATCCCGAGGAGGTACCAATGGCAACGAGTGCCACGGAAAATTTTCTACACACTCAAATAGTGTGCAAGATTTGGTCTAACCTTTTCTTGAAATGATCCACAGAGGAGCTGTTCACAACTTCTGAAGGTAAACTGTTCCACGTGTCACAGATCTTATACGTAAAGTAAGTCCCACACACACTAGTCCTAAACCGTTTCAAATTCAACTTCCAACCATTGTTGCGAGTTGGGTTATCATTTAAACTAAACATGCTTCTAAAATCGACATCGTTGAACCCGCGTAACAGCTTGAAAACCTCGATGAGTTGACCGCACAGCCTCCGAGTTTCCAGCGAAAACAAGTCCAGGGTGCGTAAGCGTCGATTGTAGCCCATATGCCTAACGGAAGGGATTAACTTTGTGGCCCTCGCCTGCACTCGCTCCAGCCTCTCAATATCTTTCCTGAGGGTGGGCGACCAGAACTGCACAGCATACTCCAGGTGCGGCCGAACAAGGGAATTGTACAGAGAGAGCACAATCTCCTTGTTCCGAAACTGAAATTGCCTCCTGATATAACCCAACAGCTTCTGGGCTTTTTTTTCCACCTCTCCGCACTGTTTCGTAAACTTAAGGTCGCTGCTAATTAGCACACCCAAGTCCTTTTCCAAATCAGTCGCCTCGATATTACTCCCCAACATCGAGTAGTCCGACTTGGGATTGGCGTAGCCAATGTGCATCACTTTGCATTTACCCAAGTTAAACGACATTTCCCATTTTTCGGACCACTCTCCTATCCTACCTAGGTCCGCACGCAGTTGTTCGATCGCCTCGGGCGTCCCAACATTGGCCCCAAGCTTGGTGTCATCAGCGAATTTGGCGATCCAACTGACGATGCCACCGTCGATATCATTTATGTAAATGATAAACAACAGCGGCCCCAAAACGGAACCCTGAGGAACACCAGTAGTGACCGAGGCCCAACCCGAACTAACCCCTTTAATTACAACACTCTGCCGCCTATTCTTCAGCCAGTTTTCAATCCACCTACATACTTCCCCACCGATAGCCAGCGCGCGCACTTTCGCCATTAGCCGGCGGTGAGGTACCTTATCAAAGGCTTTCTGAAAGTCGATATAAAGTATATCAATCGCCCTATTCTTATCATACTCACCCAAAATGGTGGAAAAACTCGATCAAGTTGGTGAGACACGACCTATGCTGTCTAAACCTATGTTGGGAGTCCCCAAGCAGCTTGTAGGAATCCAAATGGTCAACGATCCTATCCGCTATTATCCGCTCTAATAATTTACCTACAACTGAAGTGAGACTAATGGGACGATAGTTCCCCGGACTTTCGTGATCCCCTTTCTTAACGATTTGTTGAAGACTGTAGCCAGGTGGGGAGCCACCTGGTCGCGCACCTCCCGCAACACTCTGGGGAGAAACTGTTCTGGCCCAGAAGCCTTAAACGAGCTCAGTTTGTCTATTTATCGGCAACGACTGTCGCGGTACATCGAACACTATCCAGGCCAACACCTTCGTGCCTCACGCCTGGCTCGGGGATGACGCGGGTGTCCTTCCTGGTGAACACTCCCACAAAGTACTCATTAAGCACATTAACATACCTGAAGAACTCCTTAGGGTTCCCCTTGCAGAGGCTTGCCACCCGTAGTTCTTCGTTACGTTTCGCTAGCCTAACCTTCGCCTTCACTTCCCCACACAGGCTGACATACGCTTCAGCGTTCTCATGGGAACGATTGGCCTTCGCCCTCCTATACGCTACTTTCCTATTTCGGATAGTTGAAACAATGTCACGATTGAACCACTTAGGCTGCGTTGAAGCGGGGGTGACCGGTTTTGAGGATATGGCAGCAGACTGCAGCACCATAAACTCGTCCCGGAGTGCACTCCACACTCCCTCAACATCGCCGCCAACCTCTAACCCCATCTCACCTACGCTATCCAGGAAGCTAACAAAGTCCGCCCGCCGTAGATCGAGCTTACTGCCTCTCGAGTTACTACGCTTCACCCGAGGGACGCACACACGGAACCTAATCAGACCCTGATCACTCCCGCCCAACGATTCTTCAACGGTGAGGCCAGTGACGAGGTTGTCTTCGGTCGTGAATACTAAGTCTAGAACGCTTTCGCCTCGTGTAGGCTCATTGACCTACTGAGTGAGGAAGTTCTCATCAACAAAGTCAACTAGCCTCCTCCCTTCAGCATCAGCAGCCCTGTCTTCCCACTTTATGCCGCGACAGTTGAAGTCTCCTAAAACTACACCACACCCTATCCCCTAGCAGGTTACGGAGATCGGTGTACTGGGCTGTATCCTCCTCGAGGAGAAGATGCGGATTAACATATAGTTCGTCCCTCCCACCTTCAGATCGACGGCAAGCAGCTCCCGTTCCGATCGGAACTGGCAGTCAACCGGACTCAACGTGTCCCGGACGTATATTAGTACCCCACCCCACTCCCCACGGGTGCGGTCTTTGCGAAACATTCTATACCCGGGAATTTCGAACTCCCCAACGTAGTCCCTACGGTTAGTATGAATCCAGGACTCGGTGATAGCAACGAAATCCTGGTATTCTGATGCTAAGAGCGCCCGTAGCTCGCAAAACTTATTCCTAATCGACCTAGCATTTAAAAGCATTGCACGGAGGGAGCCTTCCCTATTCTGACCGCCCCCTAGCACGACCCGTTTCCCGAACAGCCAGGACTGTCGGGAGTTGAAGAGCCCCTCACCAACGAGGGGACAACTTCCGCAGGAGCCTGAGCCCCCTCCAACGTGGAAGGAGGGTCACCCACCTGTACCTGAACACACCCTTCAGTTGAAGGTACGTCCACCACCGGCTCAACATCATCTCTCCCTGGTGGGGGCCTGTCATCTCTCCCCGGGCTCGACCTCACCATTCTGAATAAGTGCCGGTCGAGCAGCGCGCCTAGTACACCTTTACCCTTGTTATTGAGTGGACACCATCCCTCTGGTAAAGGTCCCACCTACCCGACAATGCGTCGAAAGGGTCAAAAACCTCACGCCCAGCGGGACGGACAAGTCTCGTACCCTCTCGTTGATGCCAATGACTTTACTGAGAGCGTGGTCACTGGCATTCATCCGCGGTAAAATACCCATCAACATTCCACTGTCTGTCTTCAGTTTTAGATCATCCGCAAGAGACATGATCTCAGTGATGATCCCTTCTGTAAGACCTACCCTACCGCCTTTGAGGAACAGGTCGTTGCCACCAGCGTGGACAACGATCGCAGTCCTCCGACTAGCCACGCGCAGCTTCTCTATCTCCTTCCTTAAGTGCGCCGTTCCCGCCCAGGTAAGCACCTTACCTTCCTCCCATCCCGGTTTGCAGAAGCAAAGTACTTCTGGCCCCTGATCTGCGAGTCCCCAATCAAAATGGTGTCTTCATCCTTCGAGCACAGGAGACTAAAGCGGTTGGAGGTCCTGACGGGGGCAACTGGGGTCTCAGGCTTCGGCTTCGCAGCCTTCTTCCCCGAGACCTTTCGATATCCGTCGCCACCCATAGACGCACTTAAACCCCCCGACCGGCAGCTACATCCTTTGGTTTCTTTGGGCCATCAGTAGGCCCCTCCCACACTTCTCTATCGGCCCATTCTTTACGCCTCAACCTTGCGCCGCGATTCCGTGCATTCCACGTGGGTCACTGGCGATCCCTCACACTGATTTTGTACCCTGGCCCCCGATTGCACCTCTACCCTTTCTCCGCGGTCCCGAGCTCTGTCCAGTCCATCGCTGGACCGCCTTTCCATGGCAGTTATCCTATCAATGAGCTCCGGAGTGAGGACGCAGCCGCGTCAGTGACCGCCGCACCTCCAACAGCCGGTCTGACGACTCGAGCCGCCGAAAACCGCATGAGTTCGCAAAAGCGGCACATGCTGGAGTGGTTGATCTTCGCGAAGCAGCTTTTGAAGTTCGTCACCCACTGGTTTACTTCCACACCTCGCACATTCAGCCTTCAGTTTCTGCGGTCCAGTCATTGTAATTTTTTTCTCGAACTCTGTATACTCTGAATAAGATAGTGTTCTAGCAATGAAAACTACCAAAACGTTCTGACTAGTATATAAAAAAGGACTAGGCGGGGGGGGGGTGAATTCTTCCCGCGCATAGACGCATCCGCCGATTTGCAAGTGACGTTCATCTCATCCAGAAGACTACACCTCTCGCTGCTGCCGCACCGACCAAGGGTCTCCCCAGGGCCGGACAGTCCCAAACGTGTCGCAGCTACCAACTGACAACACTCGCGACGCAGGCGTCACGGATTTCCCGCCAGGAGCGACAGCCCCTTACTAAGTCTTACTAGTCACTCACAAGCGGCCAGACTCTTAGAATCCAGTGTTCAAGGGATATCCCACCAGACCCAGAGGCTACGCCCGAGAGTTTACGCTAGCCTGGCAGCCAGCTGGGCAGTAAAGCTCTCTCGCCTAAAAGTACAGCCAAGCACCATCAATTGGTCACCAAAGAACGGTCGCAGGGGCTGGTCAGGCCATTACGCGTTAGGAACGGGCTTAACGGGGCACTAGCCACACTCCATTCATCGCGCCCCTACCCCTGGGACCCCTCCATCCCAGTCTCTCAAGACCTGCGAGCGTTAAATAGTGTTATCTATAAAGGTTGCAAAGCCTCTCTTCCCACGCATGAGGTAGCAGTAGGGTCCTAATAGTAAAGAAGAGAAACAGACAATACTAAAAGAAATGTTTTTTTCTTTTTTCAGTCAAAGGAGAGCATCCTTAACCTAAGCTAAAAGGACAGAGTAGGGATGTGATGGGGTCCTAGTAACCCACAGGACAGGATTATACAATAGACTTCACCCGCCCTCCCGAAGAAGAGAGAACCTAAAGGAACTGGCAGCCAATTTCTCTAGAATCCCACGACTCGGGACCGGAGGGCTGTCACACCCCAAGTATAAAGTTTACAACACCCAGAAGGGATGTGCATAACCTTTATACCCCCTGCGGAGAAGAGAGAGAGAGAGAGAGAGAGAGAGAGAGAGAAAGAGAGAGAGAGTTACAAGGAGTTACAAGGAAAAGAAGTACCTCAAAAGGCCTTGCGGCCCATACCGAGGAGGTACCAATGGCAACGAATGCCACGGAAAATTTTCTACACACTCAAATAGTGTGCAAGATTTGGTCTAACCTTTTCTTGAAATGATCCACAGAGGAGCTGTTCACAACTTCTGAAGGTAAACTGTTCCACGTGTCACAGATCTTATACGTAAAGTACGTCCCACACACACTAGTCCTAAACCGTTGGAAATCCAACTTCCAACCATTGTTGCGAGTTGGGTTATCATTTAAACTAAACATGCTTCTAAAATCGACATCGTTGAACCCGCGTAACAGCTTGAAAACCTCGATGAGTTGACCGCACAGCCTCCGAGTTTCCAGCGAAAACAAGTCCAGGGTGCGTAAGCGTCGATTGTAGCCCATATGCCTAACGGAAGGGATTAACTTTGTGGCCCTCGCCTGCACTCGCTCCAGCCTCTCAATACCTTTCCTGAGGGTGGGCGACCAAAGAGAGAGAGAGACAGACAGAGAGAGACAGAGAGACAGAGAGAGAGAGAGAGACAGAGACAGAGAGAGAGAGAGAGACAGAGAGACAGACACTCTTTTTATGGTCGTAGTCGTTCGCCTGTACATTCTCGTTTGTCGGGAAAGGAAGGTATTTCGTGATATTGGAAGATATATTCGGTACAATTCGCGTATGCTTGAGAAAAACGCTAACTATGGTTTATGGTACCTTGAAACATAAAAGTGAAAGATATTTGAGCGATAGAATAGATAAATTTAAAAAAACAAAGATGTGTGATGTAAAGCATCATTAAACACGATCTCGAGCGAACTGAAATAAGATTGACCAACGCTTTGTAGTATAATTTAAAAATGCGTACCTTATCTCGAATCTTGGAAATCAGAGAACCGCCAATAAAGAAATAAACATGTGTATATATACAGTATATATATAGGGTGTCCATAAATGATTACCCTGATTAAAGCATGCTATAACTTTTAAATGAACACTCGTATTCAAACACAGTTTTAATCATATGTAGATAAACATACAAAGTTTTGATAAATAGTTAATGAACTTAATAAGCTTCCACATGTGCACCCCTAGTGGCACGTAAAATGTCTAAACTGTATTCACATTCACGCCACACATTTTCCAACATTTGTGGGTTAACTGTTGCAATTGCATCCGTAATGCGTTCTCGCAATGTCCTGATATCTGGAACAACTGTTGCATAAACCAAATCTTTAACATGACCCCAGAGAAAGAAATCCAGCGGGGTAATATCTGGTGATCTTGGGGGCCATGGGATTGGCCCGTCCCTGCCAATCCATCGGTTTGGAAATGTTGCGTCGAGAGTTTCACGAACAACATGCGCCCAATGAGGGGGTGCCCCATCTTGTTGGAAGATGACAGTTGGCTGCTGTCCTGCAGCTGGGGGATGGCGTAATTGGTGAGCATATCCAAGTACACAGTTGCGGAAACAGTGTTCTCAGTGAAGAAGAAAGGACCAATTATCTGGTCATGCATTAGTCCACGCCAGACATTGATCTTCGGACTGCCCCAAATATGCTCCCTTACGGCACGTGGGTTTTCCGATCCCGAAATATGCACATTGTGTCTGTTGACTCTTCCACTAAGATGAAACGTAGCCTCGTCTGAAAAGCAGACTGACAGGAGATTTTTTTTCTGCTAGCCACACAACACATTGTGCCTTCTCTGTCACAGACGCCATCTTAACTGAACAGCTACTACAGCGCTCCTAGCGGCGAATGCGGTAGACGAAACACACCAGCACAGAAACTCTATGTGTGTACGAGATCACCTGTAAAAAGAAAACGGATGTAAGATTCGTCATTAAAACATGAGAGCATACTTTTTTCAGGGTAAACATTTATGGACACCCTGTATATATATATATATATATATATATAATATATATATGAGAAGTTCAGAATGGAAGGCCGTTTATAACCCCGTAATTAAGAAAAACTATGATTAGCAGAGACATAATTGGTGCAATTCGCATATGTTTGAGATATACACTAAATAGCGATTCAGTTGCTGATGAAGTTTTAATTTTTATGATCTCGAAATAAACTCTTGCGGAAAGAAGTTTATTCACTGGATTTTTAATTCGAAATTATTTATCGCTTCCGCAAAACTCCACAATTTTCAGAACGATGTTTAATGTAATTATATATATATATATATTATTTTCCATAAATATTTATGTTCTTCTATTGATCAGCTAATTACATCGTTTAATTAGATGTTTAGGAATGCGCTTGTTTATAGCGCTTTCACCTTTTTCCTTCCTTTACCATATTCCCTTTCTAATTAATAATTTGTGCTGCACATTTTAATGCAACGTGCACCATTTGTCCTGTTTTAATTGTTACAGATGAAAAAGACCATAATATTAGACTTGAATCAGACGGAGAGTGAGATAATTAATGCAGTTTGACGAAAATGCTTACTCGAATTTTTGGATGAACTTTTTTCCGGAATTGTACATATATAGGCTCGCCTTTGCTTTCCGCCCGAATTGTTCATTCTGGTGAAGATCAAGCTTTACATTCCACCTTAGACCTGGCTCGCAACCGCGGAAAGACGCGCCGCCGCCGGGTCTCGAGCCCGCCTACACTCCACCTTAGACCTACAGTTTAACGCGGTCACCCGACGCATATAAACGTAATGGGCGTATAGATGGGTGTGTACTGTGTACGTGCCAAACGAAGTGTACACTGTGCCAACTGGCTGATGATGCCTGGAGGCACTGGCTGATTAGGAACATATTAAGACAACGGCCGCTCGGCTGAAGTCTTAATATGCGGTTGGCTCCTGTCAAGCGAACACCTCTCCTCTCTGTTAGGTTAGGTATAACCCTTTGGGGATGAGACTGTCCCATCTTATCCCCCAAAGTGGCCTCCCCCAGCGGGGGTTCATTGCAACTTGGGGGATAACTCAGACTCCAAGTTGCATAACCCCTTCTTGCTCTTGCAACATTCCCCCTCCTCCATTTAGAGGGGCCTTGCAACAAGGGGGAAGGGGGTTGGCACTATGGGTGCCTTGTAACAAAAGGGGTGGGGATTGGCACTATGGATGCTTTGCAACAAAGGGTGAGGGGTTGGCTCTCTTGCAACATTTGCAATTGCATTGCACTTTCCTTTTTGCGCCCATACTACTCTCGTGTATTCATGTTTTCAATTCACTCATTACAACCGAAATCTTTGAAGACACAATGAACAGCGAAGGCAAGGTTTATTTCCCATGAAGTTATACATTTTCTGAAAGCCCTAGTGCTACACTATATCAATTTATCTATAAAAACATTCTTTTACATGATATATCTTATTTTTTGCCTAAAAACGTTATTGTTAGACGCAAAAAATATCACCTAAAATAGAGGTGTTTCACAAAACTGATTAATGAGTTACAGAAAATTAATTTCGAGTACAGTAATTCAGGTATTTTGATACTCCAAACATTAATACACTATGTTTAACAAAATGAATGCCATATTAAAATGCTGAATCACCATACAAAGTTCTGTGCCTACATGGGTTAATAATGGAGACCTCTGTTCGCATGCCAGTAGAAAGGTTTATCGTTTAGTTATGAAAAACAGGCAAATGTTGGCATGATTACAATACATATATAATATGTAATGTTGCACTTGAAAATAAAGTTTAAATTTTAACTGTGTGAAATGACCGATGTTGAGATTTGAAGAACGCCAATTCTGTGAAACAAAAATTAAGTTACTATACGTATATCGATGTACATAACACAAAATCAACTAAATCAACTAAAATCAATTAAACCAACTAAATTTTAACAATTCTTATCTTTATGAAGCAAACTACTAAATAACTTTAAAGCAGAAATCATTACTTAAAATTGGAATCTTTCCACTAAAAGTCTGAACTTGTTTTTCAATTACAAAACTGCATGTAAGTCAGTGCATACTGTATTCGGTGACTCCCGCAGTATCAATTCAATGCCTTATTAGCAGTCTACCCCATACTGGGGAATAACTCACGTAGTAACAGCATATATGAAACACACTGAATTATTAATGCACAGTGCTGTAATATGGTTGTTCATCTAGCTCATCCAGCGGTGGTTTGTGATGGATTTGTTCATTCATGCAGTCCTTCAGTAGCCTTGCAGACGCATTCCTCTGTGCATGCCATATCATTCGTTGCACAACTGCAGTTCTTACTACATTTTCTGCGTCCACGGCATGAGCACAGAAGCTCATCTAATACTTCTGCAGTTGTTGGTCCATCAAATAACTTCAACTTTAATTCATTACCCTCTCTTTGCCACCCATTTCCATCTGGTGAAGACATATCTGGTTTAGCAACGTGAGCCAACATCCAAATGCGGGTCTGAAATGATGCTCTCTTAAAGTGTTGAAGACAACAATGCTTGACTTGGACTGTCCTCGCTGGGCATGAATAACAATGTTATCACCATAATGCTTCATGAGACGGCGCTGAAGTTTTTCTGCACGGTATGCTTGGGTACCAATGTGGTCAGGTAACAACTGTTGGAATTTGTCTAGCAGGGTTTTCAACTTATAACCTTTTCCTTGTTGTAGATTAACATCCATTTCTCCTACTAGTGCCATAAATGCCTTCTCGTAAATGTTCTCTCCTTCTTCCATTTTCCTTGAAGCACTGATGTTATGCTTGCTTGTATAGCTTGCCATGCAGGATTTGTGGTAAACAGCATCAGCTGCAATGAGGTCGTCTTCTTCAATTTTGGCAAGCATAGAAATATCCTTCCGAGCTTGTGCTCCTTGATAGAGATTACTCTGACACGTAGTTGTTTGTACTTTATGTATGCTGTCCCTCTTTCGCGCGTTGCGTATTAAACACATTGAAAAATCTGTAAGCTTGGATGTTTGAGCTCGTGTGCGAACACTTTGTTCTTCAATACCATGTGATACAGAATCATGCGTGCTACATTTTGTACTAACATGAGAAATGTTTTTCTTACTTGTAAATGATTGATAACAGCTACGTTGATATGTAAGACATACTGTGTAATTTTGTAAGGTCATCAAACTCAGATTTAAGTCTTTGTAAAAGATCATCCTACTGTAACAATGATGTTGACAATAATGTTTCAATACCCACTTTTGTGGGTACAACCAGTTTTTCTTTGCGACTCTGCTGACATATAACGCATTTCTCCCAATTTGTCGACAGCCTCTGTTTCTTCGCCCGTACAAATTTTAATGGACTTGAGTCAGGTTCTGCCATGCTTCATATAGATGATCGTCTGAAATAAAAATAACAATAATTAAACTGTGGTTCTCAAAAATACCACACATTTGCACAATATTTGTCACAGCACATATTTGTCTTATTCTAATATCGTGATAATAAAAGGAGGAAGTAAATTTAAAACTGGGCCTAACCTATAACAATACATGATTGTATTACGTTTTACTATAATGTGATAATTCAATTGTGTATCTTGATAGTAAACACTTATAATAAACAGTATAGGTTGATTAGTTAACAGTATTTCAGTTCGAAACTAAAACAAATTATCATCTGGGTAAAGTTTCAGGTATTTTCTAAGTGTTTGTTTATATTAGCATTTCCATGGCAACCGCACATCAAAAACTGAGGACAACACTTAAAAATGTGTTCACTGAAGCACTAAGGACTAATAAAAACATATTACAACTTTCTTTACAAGGGGGGGGGGAATTAAAAATGTTTAAATCGGGGTCTGGCCGCTCGCCTAATACTAGTCCTAGCTCAAATAAGGAAAAGTCGAATTTACGGAATTCTATTTTAACTTTGGGAATTCTATTTTAACTTTGGGAATTCTATTTTAACCTTCTTGGTACAGTATTTTAACCTTGGTATTGGTATTCCTTTAGCAAAATACATGCATGCTCATTTCACATGTTTAAGGGGTTAGGGGAAGGGGAAAAGAATGGGGGTAGGGGTAAAGTGAAGAAGCATTAAAAACATGATTTTGCTTCCTGTTTGTCCAGCAATATACTCGTATATACACGGTCTTTCATAAGTAACGCAGGTAATCAATAGAATTACAAACACAGGTAACGTGAAAAAATGTTAATAACAAATTAACAAAAGTTGAAGCACACAAAGGAATTTCATACCTGTCTATAAAAACTGTTCAATTGATCCGCAATTTTGTTCAACCACACATTCTAGTCGAGGGATTAGGATGTCTACTGCCCGACGCAACTCATCCAAGGACACATGCTCAATCTCTTGCGTGATTGAATGTCGCAATTGGAGATTCATCATTTCCATAATACAACTTTACTACTTTACTATTTCCAATCGGGTGTCGAGGTTCAGAGACATTGCTTCGCATTCGAAAATATTTTACAATCTATACAAAGTAGTGATGCAATGTTAATTCCCCTTATATACGTACAAGGTCCTGTGCTAGTGTCTCCGAGCAACTGATACAATGAGAAAACGGACGGAATATTTTATCGTCTTAAATATGATTGCCTGCTTAATATAATTAATTAAAAACCTGCGCTACTTATGAAAAACCTGTATATATATATATATATATATATATATATATATATATATATATGTAGTTTTTGAAATTTTTCAGTAATTCTTTGTTGGGTTTCAAAAACATTCAAATTTGATCGCAGGCCTTCTAATGAGATGCAAATGAGATTCAATCCTGTAAACACTCAAGCATCGTTTTGCTCGAGATCAAAGCCCGTATCGGCAAATCATCAAAAAGCACGCTTTAGAAATATATATATATATATATATATCTATAAATGATGCAAACCCACAAGGAAAAAGAAAAATGATCCCAGCTCGGGGACTTATAAAATTGACGATATCATGTTAAAATTTCTTTTGCCTCTCATTAACCCTTGTTAAGTATGTGCTAATTGTTTTGTTTTTCCTGTACGTTGTATATATATATGGGCTTCTCGCCTTTTAACTTCATTCCCTGACGAGGTGTAGCTTTGAATACACGAAAGGCCTTGGAATCGTTTTTCTTTTTCCTTGTGGGTTTGCAGCATTCATTCATTTCACGTGTTTTATTGTGAAATTCATCCCATATATATATATATATATATGGGTGTCAGGAAATGATTGCCCCCCCTGTAGAGCAAAAACTAGAAGAGATAGATAAAAACCGGCGAGACCACTTGAAAGAGCGTTAAAATCTGAATAAAAACCATTATATTCTATTCCTGTGATTTTAATTCTTACCATTTTTTTCCCCCACAGAAACCATGGCATCATCTATTTTGAACGATCAGAGAAAAAGCGAGTTCTTGACCGCATTCGAGCTGTCACATTTCGTGAAGCAAAGGAAGCTGGTGCAACTTTTATAACTCGACACTGGGTGGCTGAGAGATTAAAAAGATCAGAAGACTTTGTCAAAAGGAATTGGAATAAGAATCCTGAAGATTGTGAAACAGAATTTCGAGGAGGAAGACCGGAGAAATTATCTCAAGAATCGAAAGACATTGTGCTTGCTGCATCACGGCGCCGAAAGAAGAGCTGCTCTGAGGTAGCGAAAGAGATACTTATCCGTCGTGGTAAGATAGTCAATCGGCAACTTGTGCATCAATTTCGAGTTCGCCAAGGCTTGAGTGCTTGGCATGAAATAGCTAAGCCACGGAAGAGTGATCTTAATATTGAAGATCGGCTATGGTTTTGTGATTATATTGAGGAATGGACGGAAGACGATTTCCTTCACTTGGTTGTCAGCGATGAATTCTTCGTTTATGTCTCCAGAAAACCAAATTTTCAGAATGATCGGTTTGGGCAACAACTCCTGATGAAGTCCCAGACGACCAGAAGTATCGAGAAATAGTAAAAATCCGCATGTCTGGGTGTTTTCATTATGTTCTCTATTCGGAAGCTCATCTGGGTTATCAAACCAAGAGGAACCAGTTGGGATGGGCCTTATTTTCGAAATGTAATTTTAGCCCAACATGTAATTCCGTTTTTGAAAGACCCCGAGTGTGTTTTGGATGTTGAACAGGCAACCTTTCTTGACGACAAAGCCCCCTGTATGAAAGCACTTGCGACTCAACAACTGCTTAAGGACAATAACATTGATTTTTTCGGAAATAATGAATGGCCTGGCAATTCTCCCGATCTTAATGTCTGTGAACATGTCGGATCCATCATGAAGGATCGGGTGGAGTCCTTAATGCTGGAACAACCCATTCAGAATCGGTATTCAACAGAAATTATGACTGCAAAGATCAACGAAGTCCTTGAAGAAATGAGTCATGATACGATCTCTTTGAGACACTTCTGGGATCATACCCCCGTCGATTAATGGCCGTCAGAGCTGCAAATGGGGGCAACACTCGATATTAAAACAAGTGTTTTTTATTCAAAATTAAACGCTCTTTCGCGTGGTTTTGTCTGTTTTTTTCTATTCCTTTCAGTTTCTTCTGTACAGGGGGGGCAATCATTTCCTGACACCCTTTATATATATATATATATATATTATATATATATATATATATATATATATATAGATATAATATATATATATATATTTTGAACAGACAGAGACAGACAGACAGAGGAATTCTTTTCCCCGCCATTCTCAAACATCTTGGAATCATCAAGAATCGAAGAACACACGTGGTTTTGTCAAGGACAGAGAAATAATAGGGCGCTTGTAGGCGTCTCAGAAAGACCGCGAAACTTAGCGTCCCAAGAGGTTATAAAAGGCTGAGTCCACTGATACACCTTCTCACTCCTCTCTCCGCACTCTTCATTTCTCGTTTGGTTGTCACGTCTCACTCTCAGCCTTCGTCAGCAACAACACTCGTCAAGCCATCCGTTCTCCGGCTTCGTCGGGGAGCGGCCTGCTGTTTCCTTCAAGGCTCCGGTCTATCATCAAGTAAGGCTTTCTACAGACCGCCTGCAGAAACAATCTTTCGAAACCCGGCCTCAGTCCCTCAAGCAACATCTCAACACTACACGAAGCGAATCAACACTTGAGGCGACATCCTTCTGACCCTTGCTTAACTCATCGTTCACCTCAATTCAATCGGCGCCCGTTCAAGAAGTTCACCATCGACCCCGCTATCGACTTCAAGGTCATCCTCGACGTGCGAAACGCAGGACGGTCAACTTCACCTAGGGCCTACAGTCTACAAGATCAACCTTCAAGTATCTCTTCCATCTCCCGAGGTATTCAGCATTTCTGGCCTACAGTCTACAAGGTCAACCTTCAAGTATCTCTTCCATCTCCAGAGGTATTTCAACATTGTCGGTAAGCTCTCTGTGCCTCGTTCTTAAGCAATACATGCTAAGCCTACAGAGTGTAACCACAGCGGCGTGATTAGGCTATACCTAAACGTGCTTTCAGTACCGTTCAAGCTAAATTTCCCGTTAAGACTGCAGTAGGCCTATTTCTGGTGTTATTAAATACCGTAATTTTGTATCACCCTGTCATTGTGATCATTGTACAATTTACTTCTCGAGCATCCTATGGTTTGTGATCTTTTAGGCATTTCATTCTTGACGTCCTAATCCGTTTACCGTACCAACCGTACGGGCATTATTTCAACTGTCGGCAGGCTTTAGTAGGATGGGCGCAAAATGGTAGAGTGCAAATGGTGCAATGTTGCAATGCAATGGTGTAATGTTCAGCAATGTTGCACGAGGTTATTCGACAACGGGTGTTATGCAATGAAGGTGGGTGGGGGTATGCAATGAAGGGGTGGGGTTATGCAACAAATCAATGTTGCAAAGGGGGGAAGGGTTATCTACAGATCTACAGAAGCTAAGGCTAACAAAGACCCTAAGATCCACTCTAAGGTTAGCCCGAGAGAAAGGAAAGAGTAGGAGGTTAAGAGACGAGAATAAGGGGTTATAGCAACACCTATCACTCGTGGGTTAATATTCATTCAGAAAAAGAGAAAAAAGACTCACTATCATCATCCGCCGGCCACTGCCGACAAGTGAAAAATAGCCGGAGAGAATAGGAAAGATTGCAGAACGGTCCTCTACTCCATAGGGAGGTAGAATCCACTCTGCCGGAAAAAGATGAAAAGAAGTAAAATAAGAACGCATTACAACACATTCTTAACTCAAACACTATCATACCAAGCAAACATGCAAACTACATACATGCAATAAAGAGAGAAGAAAAATAACTATAAAGAATAACAAAAAGTGGGTTAATTTACTCAACAAGCTACAACTAAGTTCGTGTTAGTCTAATTTTTTTTTCTGGCATATCACACGCTGGCATGTCACAAGCTGGCATTAGACGTCAACAGACTCATCCCCGATTACGATCCCCAAGCCCTGTTGCCAATTGTTTTTTTTATTTTAAACAACGTTAATATTTTTAAAATGTCTATCGAGACGGTTTTTAAACACATTAACGCTGGTAGAGTTCACGACGGGCGCGGGAAGATTATTCCATTTATCAATTACTTTAAACGTAAGGAAGTTTTTAGCGATATCAGTAATGAAACGTCTGCCACGCAACTTAAATCCGTTATTACGAGTATTGCTATTATCGAAAGTGAACAGTTTGTCAAAATTTACGTTATCGATGTTATTAACGATTTTGAAAACTTCAATAAGCTCCCCCCTTAATCTCCTAGTTTCGAGTGAATGCAAGTCTAGCTCTTTAATCCTATCTTCATAAGGCTTGTTGCGCAATGACGGAATTAGTTTCGTGGCACGAAACTGAACCCTTTCTAACCTATCAATATCCTCACGCAAATACGGTCACCAAAACTGAACGGCATATTCTAAAAGGGGCCTGACTAGGGACTTGTAAAGGGGCAATATAATATCCTTCGATTTAAATTCGAAATTACGCGCTATAAAGCATAACACCTATTAGCTTTTGCGCAAGACTCCAGGCATGGTTCCTAACTTTTAAATCCTTAGATACGCGTACGCCTAAATCTACTTCCTCGTCAACGCTCGCTAACTCTCTATCATCCATCGTGTACGTGTAATTATTGTTACGAGAACCTACATGCAAAACTTTACATTTGTCTACGTTAAATTGCATCTGCCACTTATCCGTCCACTCGATAATCCTATTTACATCGTCTTGGAGCCTATTTCTGTCGTCCTCGTTAACAACCTTACCGCCTATTTTAGTATCGTCCGCGAATTTTGACACGTTACTAGTCAATCCTACATCTATGCCGTTAATGTAAATTATGGTAAATCTCTAGGAGCGCTCCATTTTTCAATATTAAACATACACTCCTAAAACATATACCATTTGAAAGCTCACATTTTTCTGAGTCTAAAAATGTAGTAATCCAAAAGTATCAATAGCAAATAAAAAGTAACTAAGTTTAAATATAAAACCCTATACCGATTAATTTGTGATGCGTGATCTTTACGGGGGCTCCGCCCCCGTACCCCGAGACCTAAATTATACAAATGATAATATAATAACATTCATGTTAGGTTAGGTTAGCGTAACAATTACCAAAAATACCATCTTACAACACAGACTGATGATTTATAACTTAGCCAACCTTTAATGTAGTTAATGACGTCACGCGTCAAACAATTAAACCTAGTTACTTTTTATTTGTTATTGATACTTTTGGATTACTACATTTTTAGACTCAGAAAAATGTGAGCTTTCAAATGGTATATGTTTTATGAGTGTATGTTTAATAATGAAAAATGGAGCGCTCCTAGAGATTATCCTAAATTACAAATAGCAATGAACGTAACACTGAACCCTGTGGGACACCGCTACTTCACTACCATTAACAACGACCTTCTGTCTCCTAGCACGAAGTCATTCCTCTAACAGTTAGCTACCGAACTGCGTATACCGTGCGCTTTAACCTTCGCAATTAATCTTATATGCGGAACTGTATCGAACGCCTTTTTAAAATCTAAATAAATAACGTCAGCCGCTCTATGCCTATCGTATTCGCGCACTATTTCGTTATAAAATTCTAACAAATTAGTTAAACAAGATCTATGGCGTCGAAACCCATGCTGACTACTGTTAATCAAATCTCGACTTTCTAAGTGATCGATGATACGATCCCTAACGACGGATTCCAATAGTTTACCGACA
Organism: Bathynomus jamesi; assembly: GCA_023014485.1. Lineage (NCBI taxonomy): Eukaryota > Metazoa > Arthropoda > Malacostraca > Isopoda > Cirolanidae > Bathynomus > Bathynomus jamesi. The sequence goes on along the minus strand of JAJOZX010001728.1, from coordinate 584,108 downwards.
ATTGACGTTAAGCTAATAGGCCTATAATGCTAGCTACGGTGCGGTCGCCTTTTTTAAAAATGGGCGTGACGTTAGCTAATTTGAAGTCTTCAAGCACTAGAGGGCCTATGTTATCTTTTATCAGCTTACGATTATTTATTGACGTATTCAAAAAACTTTTTTGGATTATGTTTACTATCCGCAGCTATAAGTATCTCTAAATTACGCTTAGCATTCCTAACTGATCTTTTAACCTGACGTCTAAGCTCAATATATCTATTAAATTTAGCTGCCTTGCCATTGCGCTTATTAAGTCTATACGCTCTGTTACGCTCGTTTATGAACTCGCCTATTTCCATAGTCCACCACTTGGGCCTACCATGATTTCTAGCGCGCTTGGGCCTATGAAGAATAAACTCCCTTTCAATATTCATAAAACTTTCTTTAAACGCCTCCCACTGCAAATTTGTGTCATTACCCATAAATAAGTTATCCAAGTCCACTACTCTCATCCTATCCGCAAAACTATCAAAATTAGTCCTACGAAAATCAGGAACTTCTATTACGTTACTATCCTTAATGTTTTCCATCAATAACTCAAACCTAAGAATTTGATGATCACTACATCCTAAACTCTCGCCTACTTCTAAACCTTCGACTATATTTTCGCCGGTTCGTCATCACCAAATCTAAAATATTGTCACCGCGCGTTGGTTTGGTAACCATCTGTCGTAAAAAATTATCTTCCATGAACTCAATCAATCTCAAACCCTCCTCATTACCAGTAAAAGTCTCGCAATTAACATTAGGGCAGTTAAAGTCTCCGACAATTATACTATTCCGATTGTCAATAAAGTTACCAGAAGCGAGTAAAATCTAGTATCTGTATCGAGGGGTTGAACGGGAGGTCTATAAACAATAACAAAATTAAAACTAATACTACGCGCACTAACTTCAACGCATATCGCATTAATTGCTGCCGGAAAATCTATCTTAACCTCGATAGCCCTAAGGGAATTACGAATGTACAGCAAAACACCGCCACCAATCATATGTAACCTATCATTAGTAAAGAGTTTAAAACCCGATATATCAAGTTCCCCCAACAAGTCCCGAGTCACGGTATTTAACCACGTTTCAGTGATAGCAACTATATTGCAGTTGCCGGAATAAATTATCGCCTTAAATTCGTTTAATTTATTTCTAATACTACGCGCGTTACAATAAAAGACGTTTAAGTTATTTTTTACCACGGGCCGGCGTTTTAAACTTATTTTTCATGTCGGGTCCGCGTTCCTCGGACCCACAACGTTTAAAGAAGGCTTCGACCTATACAGCTTTCGTACGTTTTCGTCAATTAACCTACTTAGCCTAGCATTACCTATTTCATTAAAATGCACCGCACCTTTTATAAAAAGGCTAGAATCACTGAATTCTGACCACAGCTTTACGAAGGGTACATTTTCCTGGAGTGTAGGACAAAAGCCCTCTAGGACAAAAGCACTTTAGGACAAAATCCCCCAAGGACATTGGCCTCCGAACACTCCTGCTTTAGGATCTTTTCCGTTTGGGGGCTAGCAGCGAATTTTAATGAAAATCGGTAAACTAATGTATCAGGTCATCCCATAAGTAATGTCGTTTTTTAGATCGGAATTTGAAGGACAAAAAAAAACTCAACTGAAACTTTTTAATCTAGTACATATTTTCCATCGGAATCAATGACACTCTGCCAACGTCCTACAAGCTTTTCAATGCCATGTTTATAAAATTCAGGCTGTTTTGAGGCAAAAAACGTACAAGACTGGTGTGCAGGTCATCTAAGAAGTATACTGTTTTCTCGTCAAGATAGTTTTGCAGACTCCTGAAGAGATAATAATCTGAAGGCGCAAGGTCTGGAGAATATGGAGGATGGGAAGTTTTTCCCACCCAAGCTCCTCAATTTTTGCAGAAGTGATCCGAGCGGTATGAGGACGTGCGTTGTCGTGTGGAACACGATTCCTTTCCGATTAACCAAAGAAGGTCTCTTTTCTTTTAGTGCAGTGTTCAATCGATCCAGTTGTTGACAGTAGACTTGAGCGTTGATTGTTTGGTTGTGTGGTAAGGTTTCAAAGTGTATTAACACCACCTTTATCCCACCAAACACTAAGCAACACCTTCCGAGGGTGAAGATTTGGTTTTGGCTGTGGTGTCGCTGGTTCTCCGGCACAAACCCACTGTCGACGGCGCTTAACATTCTGGTACAGTATACACTTTTCATCACCAGTCACTAAACGGTGCAAAAACGGATCTTGGAGTTCACGGGAATGAAGAGCTGTGTAATGTTTACCCGCACCCTCAGATTGTCGACCGACAATTTATGTGGCACCCATTTTCCTAACTTAGGCACTTTCCCGAGCTGTTGCAAATGTCGATGGATGGTGGACGGGGATGAATTGAGTTTCTGGGCCAATTCTTCGACAGTTGTTGAACAATCTTCTTCAAGTGCGGCTAACAGCAGATCATCATCAAACTCAGCAGGGCGTCCAGAGCGTGCTGCATCTGTCAGACAGCAGTCACCATTCCTAAACTTTTGAAACCATCTTTGACACTTATGCAGAATATCGTTGCCATAAACGTCCTGAATGTTTCGCGTTGCTTCAGTAGCACTATTCCCTTTTTTGAACTCGTAAAGCATTATATGTCTGATATGCTCTTCTGATACCGCCATGTTTATGAGGGGTTCACATAAAGCAAAACACACGTCTTCACTGGTTAAGGTCTGTAAAGTATGTAGCGAAACACGATAGATCTCCTCTTAGATATAACCTTCGGAAAATTTATGCTTAAACCGAGTAGGACTAGTTTAAACTTAATCTATCGTAAAAAATGACATTACTTATGGGATGACCCGATAGTTTTGGTCACTGATTTAAAAAAATGGCTTTCTTTGTTTGGAGAAATGAAAAGCAAACATGTTAGAGCACTTTAAATAATTAATGTGTTTTTAACGAAAATATCATGACTTGACCTAACCAATCGTCAAGGGCATTCAAGTGACCTAACTGGGCATTCAAGTGACCTAACCGAACATTCAAACAAAAGCCCCCTAGGAAAAATAATAATAATAATAACACTGGCCAACAAAATGAAACTTTCTTTTCTCATCACAAACATGGTCACACTTTTCTTAATGCATGTTTCGCGCTGATTCCGAATCTGGTTTTATTTTGTTTCTAGCACGTATAGTTATATAGATACACTGGTTTTGATATTTTTAAGTTTTTGATATTGCTATAAGAAAATTTATGGATGTATAGATCACACTTAGGAATGCTAAACAACAAATACATCATATACCTTATTCAATGTACTTATAAATAAAGAATATATACATTATTTTATTAAAAGCGCTGTGAGTGTGATTTCCTTTTGTAAATTTGGCCTGGATTGTCACGATACAGCATCCAACAATGGTCCGCCATCATGCTTTCATTCCAATATCCTTGGTAGCGCTTCTCCATCATCTGAATATCTTGATGGAAGCGCTCTCCTTGCTCGTCACTCACTGCACCAAGGTTTTCAGGAAAGAAATCTAAGTGGGAATGCAGGAAGTGAATTTTAACGACATTCGACACTCCATTTCTTTGAAGGCATCAAGGAGGTTCTTGACTCTATCCTTATACGCAGGTGACTTGTTGCTTCCAAGAAAGTTTTCACATATCCATTTGAACGCCAGCCAAGCCTTCAATTCCAGCGGACTTAGGACTTTTTCAAATTCAGTGTCATTCAAAACCTCCCTTATTTGTGGCCCAACAAAATTCCTTCCTTCAATTTTGCTGCAGTAACCTTCGGAAATTTCCTTGAAAGGTATTGGAACCCTTCAGAATTGACTTTACCCATTGCTTTAACAAAATTCTTCATTAAACCAAGTTTAATGTGAAGAGGTGGCAGATAGATCTTTTTGGGGATCCACTAAAGGGACAGACTGGACATTGCTTATCCCTGGGACATATGTATACCTAAGTGGCCAGTCACTTTTGGTGTAATGTTCTATAGTGGCGCGACTGTCCCCACAGGCAAAAGAAACAACAAAATTTTGTGAATCCTGACTGCATACCCATAAGCATTCCTATAACTTTTAGATCTCCACAGACATTCCATTGATGACTGTCGTATTTGATTGCCTTAAGTAGTATATCCATATTGTCATATGTCTCTTTTAGATGGACGGAATGGGCAATGGGGATGGATGGCATTATGTTACCATTATGCAAAAGAACTGCTTTCAGGCTTCTCTGCGACGAATCAATAAAGAGGCGCCACTCAGATGCCACATACGTCTAAGATATGGCTGTAAATAGTCCATTGATGTCATGGCAATAACAGAGAGGACCGTCTACTGAAAAGAATGCTGTTAATTCAAAATTTCGCTTTCGGTAGTAACTAATACGAACATTGTTCTCAAGTAAATTGTTCTCCTTTAGTCTTGAGGCGAGAAGCTCTGATTTCTCTTCAGACAGCGATAAGTCTCTAACAAGATCATTCAACTGTCCTTGGGTTAACTTTTTAGGCTCTAAATGTCTACCTTCAAAAGTGTACTCTGGTTCTGTAGATGGTCCGGAAACGCCAGTTGCAGCTTCATCACTTTCCATGTCATCTATGATAGAATCTAGCCTATCACTTGGGGGAATTGGAATGGGCAATGTTTCATCATGTTTTACTGGTCTACGTGCTGAATCCAAGTTTGGATATACAATCTGGTGTTTGTTCTTGGCAGAAAACCCCATTAAGTTCACACTACAAAAATAACAGTCTTCATGATGCTCTCTCGGCTCCCTCCATATCATGGGTATGGCAAATGGCATTGAAGCTTTCTTTTTGTTAAGCCAATCACGTAATCCATTTGAACAGCCAGAACAGATTTGATGTGGCGCCCATGGTTTATCTTGGTCACCTAGATGGCAACCAAAGTATAGCTTGTACATTTTCTTAATGTCGGTTGTAATACTTCGTCGCTGTGTTTTAGTTGTCAACTGGCCGCATACGAAACAGAACTTGTCGGGGTCATTCTTACATTGTCGAAGCATGTTGACTGACCTGAGCAAACTATAAATTCAAAAAAATGTACACCAACTTGACACAACAAGTTCTTGGACTGGACTGATCTTTTGACACACAAAGCACGGCGTTGTTGCCTGAATCACAATGCTGCTAGACGTAAAAGCTCACACCTGAAATACATAAGATGTATAATTAAGATAATTGAAATAAATAAGATGAATAAACTAAAAAAACACAATAAATAAACACAATCAAATGTTGAAATATTAGTATTTTGCCTATTTAAAATGGTTAAATCTGTGTAGTTATATATATGCCTTCATCTTGAAAACTATACGTGCTAGAAAAAATCTGAATGCAGTTTTGGAATCAGCATGCAAAATGCTATCCAGCGACCACAAATTTTACTCTGATGAAAAATCTTTGTTGACCAGTGTAATTTTTTAATCATTATTTTTATTCTTTATTATTACCATAAAAATGAACATTATAAAAGGAACATCATACCATATCTAGGGAAAATCAAACAAATAAAGCACAATATTAAAAAGTTCATTAAGTGTTAAGGTTCATTTAAAGTTCATTTTACTTCCACCTAATGCTGTGACCTACACACATGTGTATACACACCTCCTTTATTGTTCTTGATGATCTCTATGGTGGTTGAAGAGAGACTGATTTTCCAAGTCACTCAGAGAATATAACCAATGATTAACTGACAGATGTGTAGATTCAAACTAACAGCCCATAACCTTAACACCACGGTGGCTGAAGTGGAACTGATGCTTCATATTAGATGTGACACCTGACTTGCCCTACCCAGCAATTTGTCCAGGGGGCTTTTATCCTAGGGGTTTTTTGTCCGGACCCGATTTTCCTCAGCACAAATCTCTTCTAATTTAGTATTCAAAAATATCGTTTTAGACGTAATCCTAAGACCCAAACCGTGCCTAGGGGTAATACCTAGAACTAAAGACCTATCTGACCTCGCCTTTAGGGACCTAATTAACCCCTATATCTCTCTAAAAGGTCAGGCACTCTCGTATCGGGCCTATACGAGTCGTTGTCCCCTACCATCGTCACCAACATCGAGTGACGGGAGGCAACATCAATCCTATCCACTTCGTCTCTAACTCTGTCAAACCTGGCCCCTGGGAGACAGACCCTCCTCCTCTTGGTTGGATGCCGTTCAACGAACTGTGTGTCCATATGGCGCACTAAAGAGTCCCCAATTAAAATACTTACCCCCTCATTCACGTCCCTTTCCAAATGGGCGAAAGGGTTCGAAACCTCGATAGGGGGGGGGGGGGGATTCCTATCACCTAACGTACGCGGCCTAGCTCCACCCTTAACTTCTCTAAATCCCTCCCCATCTACTAATCTCGGACCAACCTTAACCCCTTCCTCAACTCTATCCAACCTTCCCGATAAGCTACCTAAACTAGAAACTAGGTTACGCACCTTACTCTTCAAATTACTAACGTCTTCAACGTTAGTATTGGTTCGGATTTCGTTAACCGTAGCCCTACCCCTGCCCTCATCAAGCGTTGCAAGTCTTTCCGTTACCTCACGTACACTGCGTTTTATGTCAACTATTTCCTCCCTTAACTCGCAAAAGAAACAAACTGATCTCTCGGTAATCGTCATAGGACCGCCGTTATAATCTTTAAAATCCGAATACTACCAGTTTACCCCACACCTAACACACGACGCTTTCTGCGACGGCATCACGCAGTTAAAATTAGTTTATAACCGTCACAAGTTTAAGTTAAATTAAGCCGGCACGCTATGAAAACTTCTAAATCGCTAAAAACCACTAATATTCAATTACTTAACTTTAACAATCTGAATATAAACACAAGTATATAAAATTCAAAACTTTCCAAAAGTAAAATTATTAGCAATATGCAAAAGTAGAAGCAATATTAGGGAGCTCAGGAAATGCGTCTGTTCAGTACAGTCTGGCTGACGAATGATGCAACAAGTTAATGCTGCAAAGCGGGGCGCTTTGCGGGGAGAAGGGAGGATGACCTCCCCCAAAGGGGTAACCTTAACCTAAGAGAGGGCGAGTGAGGAGAAGGAGGAGGGTCTTTGGGGGAGAAGGTGGGGTGTCCTCACCCGCCAAAGGGAAACCTAACCTAAGCCTTAACCTAAGAAGGAAGAGAGAGTTCTTTATTCCACCGGAGTCCGTCGCATAATGAGCGTCCAGGGGCCCAGCAGTTGTTATATAGAGAGTTGTGAGTTGCTAGACCCCCATATATATTGCCAGCTTGCACCATTTAATTTAATTTTTAATAATTGACAACTCATCTAAATGTTTTTATTTTAATTATGTTCAGGTGTGCCTTATTAGGGTGAGTTGCCAGATTGCCCCATTTATTTTAATTTTTATTTAGATGAGTTACCAGTTATTGTTTTTATTTAAATAAGGAGAGTTGGCAGGTACCACCATTTATTTTAATTTATTTAGATGAGTTGTCACTTATTTATTTATTAAAGACAAGAGTGACTTTCTCCTTAAATTTGTTCAGCAAGGGAACTAATTATTTAAACGAATCCCAATATTAACAATAAAAGAAATACAATTAAACCGAATCAAATAAAACACCATTAAATCATTCTGTTTATTTAGACGAATTATTGGAATCAATTTCATGAAATATATAGAAAATAAATATACAGTAATAAATATACAGTAGTTCATTCTATACAAACGATGAAATATATATGATCAAAAAATAAAATAAAATAATAATAGTATAAGAAATACGAACGAGGAATATATATATATATATCAGTGGCGTGCGGTGATTTTTCGTCAAGGGGAAGCAATTCAAGCAAAAACAACAAAGATTATATAAAATAAAAATAAAACTTTAAAATACTCGTATATAATAAAAACACACATATAATCATCTACTTACTTTACTTATAGGTTAATTCTATTCTTCTTTCTTTTTTATTAAATATATCTATTATTTCTTCGTAAAAGGCATCGGTTTTCATATCCTTAAGAAGCTTTTTCTCAATTGAGATTAAAGCTAAACTTGCAAGCCTTTCTTCCCCTTGCGCATTTCTAGCGTAGTTATGTATTCGCTTTAAATGAGAGAATGACAGCAGACAGCACGTTAAGTTGCCAGATATTTCAAGAAAATTAACTATAAGATCTGGACAGCCAAATCTAAATTGCTTCCTTTTTGACATAGGGAAGGATAAAATAACGATAAATATATATTCTTTTTCGCTTAACATGGCCATGGAATTTTTTAGTAGAAAAACTATATATGAAACTTGTTGTATTCAATAAATACTACATTATTAAACATTAAATGAGTTTTTAGAATGGAAAGAAACAATTTGTAACAGTAAAAAAAAGCGAAAGTCATTAGGAAAAAGGATGCATTTCGTCAATTGTTGTCCAACTCGAGATTTTTTGCGTCGGCTTTCTTAAAGGTTCTTGCACGAACGGCAACCAATGTATATACTATGTATCCACCTGATTACCAATCAAATGCTATAAATAGTATAATAAAATGATTTTGTACAAATTATTAACACATATTGAACTGTTTAAACTTTAAAGTATAATAAAGCATTTTCTTCTTTCTTTTAATAGGGAAGCATTGCTTCCCTTGCTTCCATGGACCGCACGCCACTGATATATATATATATATAAAATCAAAAAAATTACTCTAAAGCCAAACCGAAAGTGTCTATTTACTTTTGGCAATCTTTTCTATATATCTCCTATATTTTTTATAAACAAAAATCCGCGAAATTAAGAAGAGGATTCCTTTATTCATTTATTTTCAATTAAAATTATTTCGTACCTTCACGCTAGCATATTTAATTAACAATAAAAGAAAAATGCACACAAAATAATAATATACACTTTAAACGCTGTATATCTGCGGATGCGGATATTCAGTAATCTATCAATATAATATAGAATTATGAATATATGACATAATTTTTCAAATTTCGTGATATTACTCTTATGGCAGGCAATGCATAAGAATTAAAATTAATTTTAATGTTTTCATTATGATAAAAATAATAACTTTCTCAAAAGTTTCAGCCACAGAAAATTGAATGAAACAAGTTTCATTCAATTTTCTGTGTTACCAGCTATTTATATTTTGAGGTTTATATATTTGTTTGTTCATTAATAATTATAATTAATACTTTACGTGAAATGTGCATGACTGGGCCTTATAAGCTACTTTATAAGCTAATTTAATTGTAAATTTCATAATTTATTAGAGGTAATATCCGCATAACATCCGCAGTCAGAAGTGCGGATGCGGATGCCGATATCCGGTCCACCATATATATATATATATATATATATAATATATATATATATATATATATATATATATATATATATATATATGTGTGTGTGTGTGTGTAATATTAATGTTACCAATTTATGCGCAACACGACATAAGAATTCAATAGGTAAGAATAATCGCGTCGATTGGTCTAATGTTAATATGCAACAGAGAATAGAATACAAAGACAGAACAGGTCACCTCTTTAATAATTTAGAAATTTTGCATCTTGCCTGTAGTAATCCTTGCTCGAATGATTCTCACTGTAAACTCATAGATAGGTATTATAGTAAGATAATATCCTTGTTAAGAGAAGCAGGAAGCCCCCTGATTAAATCTTACAACTATCATACTAAGATTATTCCTGGATGGAATTATTTCATTGCCACCCTGAAGAGGGAATCGAGAGACGCCTACGATTTGTGGTGCTTTCATGGTAGACCCGGATTAGGACCAGTATACATGAATATATGTAGAAGTAAAGGTCAGTATGAGGCGGCGATAAGGCGATGTAAACAGGAAGAAGAGTCTATTCGAACATCAAAAGCCTGTGAAACTCGCATAAATAACGATACTAACAAATTTTGGAAATTTGTTAAGAATCAAACGGGTGTCAAAAGTCTCTCTCCCTCCGACAATCGATGGGGTGTCGGGGAGGATGAAGTTCCAAAGCTGTGGAAAAACCACTACTTTAACATTCTTAACAGTGTGAGTAGGGATAATCTTAAGACAAATTGCAGCGAAACGCCTGTGGGAGGGAGAAGGGAAAGTACTGTGGTATCAGTTCCTGAAGTAATGAGGTTAATTAAAGAGTTAGGGGTAGATGACCTATCGAATGAGCACTTAAAATATGTCAATTACGTAGTATGTCTGCATATATCATTGCTCTTATCAACCATGCTTGCTCATAGCTATATCCCCGCAGAGTTCATGAGGGTATATATCTTACCCCTGGTCAAAAATAAGTATGGAGACATTCTGTCCAGCAATAATTACAGGCCTATTGCTGTCGCTTCCTGCTTCTCGAAACTACTAGAAAAACTCTTGTTACTCCGATTAAATGATTACCTATGGACATCTCCTAATCAGTTTGGTTTTAAAAGGTCCCATTTAACTGACCTGTGTATCTATGTACTTTAGAAATTGTTTCTTTAATACATTGACAGTAATTCAACTATTTATAGTTGTTTCCTAGATATAAGTAAGTCATATGATAGAGTGAACCACAATATTTTAAAAAACTACAAGACAGGAAGGTTCCTATGTACATATTAAATTTATTGAAATTTTGGTATTCCCACCAATCTTTTACCGTTAGGTGGAGCAATGTACTATCCGAATGTTTCGGCTCCTCTTGCTGAGTGAGACAAGGCTCCTTGCTCTCCCCTATGCTGTTCAATGTGTATATTGACGGATTAATTGCTTCACTTGATGAGGCAACAGTGGGATGTTGTATAGATAACACAAGGAAAAATAACTTAGTTTATGCCGATGATATGGTGTTAAGAGGTCCCTCTGTTAAAGGTCTGGATCGGCTACTAAAAGTCTGCAAAATATATTCGCAGAAACATGATATTCTTTTTAACCCTTTAAGGACGAAAGGTACAAATTGCTAACGTTTCAAATACACGCATTCATAACTGAACCCTACAAAACATTCAGGGCTTAAAGGGTTTAATGTTACAAAAACTAAGGTTATGCAGTTTCATCCTAAAAGTTGTAATCAGCCAGCTGATATTAGGTTTAAAATGAAAGGTGAAGTAATTGAGGAAGTACAAGAGTTGAAGTATTTGGGTCAAACTATTACCAGCTCCTTGAGTGATGACTCGGATATAAGAAAACAATCTCGAAGCCTTGGTGCTAAAGCGAATATGACTATAAGGAACTTTCGGTTCTGTACAAGTGAAGTTAAACACACTCTTTCGTACTTTCTGCAGTAATATATACGAACAGCAACTCTGGGTGAATTATAAAAAAGTTCTGGCAGAACCCTACATTTGCTGTACAACAGGTCTTTTAGTCTCTTACATAAATTACCCCCGAGATGCTCAGCTTCGCAAGTGTTTGCTACCCGCAATGTCCCGAGCTTCCCGGAGGTAACAAGACGTGCTCAATACAGTCTAATGCAAAATTAAAAAAATCAACCAACCCGATTATCCAAGCTATTCATGAGTCCTACCGTTTATCCTCTAAAGTCTAAGCTATGGAATTCCTGGTACAAAACGCCTGTCTGTAGCTCCACTTAACTCCGACATTACTGTATTATTTCTAATCAAGTGTATATATTTCTATCCTTAGTATGTGAACTGTCATTGTATTAATAATATTTGTCAAATGGACTATAGTCTGCCAATAAACCTTTTCATTTTCATATATATATATATATATACACCTTTGGTACCTTTGGTTAGCTTCCGCCCGAATTGTTCATTCTGACGAAAGTCAAGCTTTTCACTCCACCTTAGACCTACAGTTTAACGTGGAATCCGAACCACGCCCCCAGCAGCCCAGCGTCTTAACACTAGGCCACCTAGGGTACCCATTTATCTACCAACCACTTTCTTTGTGTGGAAGGATGAACAGCTGGGTTTTGCTGCGCGCCGGCTGCCGTCGGGTCTCGAACCCGGGGCCGATGGATTCGTAGTCAGCGACACTAACCACTACACCACCGAGGCGCATAATATATATATGGGAATGAACTCAGAATGGTTCCCTGAGTTTTTTATGATACACACAGACCGTTCATGGAGCAAGGAACTCTTCTGGGATAATTAAATCCACTATAGTCCGAATAAGTAATGGTAAATGACAAATGCCATAGTTTTTCTTTTTCATGATGCTAGCCCGACGTGGGCAACGGGTCTCTCGCAAAGAGGTCCCATAAATATAGCTTCCCTCACCAGCTATCTGCAAAGCAGACAGGATCCAGCTTTGGGACATGGATCTAGGGTTTAAAGCAGCCTAGCCCCACTACATTCAGAACCTCAATATAAGTAAAAGACTCGTTGCATTCACGTTGGATTGAATAAATCAAAGAAAAAGGGGTAACTATTATATTTTTAGCCAAAACCAAAACTTAAACCTCAACTGGCAGAATTGAGCGTCCACTTTTCAAGGCACATAACATGTCCGGTTCATGATGGGAATGAACTCAGAATGGTTCCCTGAGTTTTTTATGATACACACAGACCGTGCATGGAGCAAGGAACTCTTCTGGGATAATTAAATCCACTATAGTCCGAATAAGTAATGGTAAATGACAAATGCCATAGTTTTTCTTTTTCATGATGCTAGCCTGACGTGGGCAACGGGTCTCTCGCAAAGAGGTCCCATAAATATAGCTTCCCTCACCAGCTATCTGCAAAGCAGACAGGATCATAAAAAACTCAGGGAACCATTCTGAGTTCATTCCCATCATGAAACGAACATGTTATGTGCCTTGAAAAGTGGACGCTCAATTCTGCCAGTTGAGGCTTAAGTTTTGGTTTTGGCTAAAAATATAATAGTTACCCCTTTTTCTTTGATTTATTCAATCCGACGTGAATGCAACGAGTCTTTTACTTATATTGAGGTTCTGAATGTAGTGGGACTAGGCTGCTTTAAACCCTAGATCCATGTCCCAAAGCTGGATCCTGTCTGCTTTGCAGATAGCTGGTGAGGGAAGCTATATTTATGGGACCTCTTTGCGAGAGACCCGTTGCCCACGTCGGGCTAGCATCATGAAAAAGAAAAACTATGGCATTTGTCATTTACCATTACTTATTCGGACTATAGTGGATTTAATTATCCCAGAAGAGTTCCTTGCTCCATGCACGGTCTGTGTGTATCATATATATATATATATATATATATATATATATATATATATTATATATATATATATATATATATATATATACACACACACATTATCACGGAGGGATGACAAAAGTAAATAGACACCACGATGATTGTCCTCAAGAACAAATAACAAAGCTCGTAAATAGAATATATATATATATAGCGCCTCGGCGGTGTAGTGGTTAGCGTCGCTGACTACGAATCCATCGGCCCAGGTTCGAGACCCTATGGCAGCCGGCGCGCAGCAAAACCCAACTGTTCATCCTTCCATACAATAAAAGAAAGTGGTTGGTAGATAAATGGGTACCCTAGGTGGCCTAGTGGTTAAGACGCTGGGATGTTGATGGGGCGTGGTTCGGATTCCACGTTAAACTGTAGGTCTAAGGTGGAGTGAAAAGCTTGACCTTCGTCAGAATGAACAATTCGGGCGGAAGCTAACCAAAAGTTACCAAAGGTGTGTATATATTTATATATATATATACACAAACTCAGAATGGTCCCCTGTGTTTAACATATATATATATATATACAGGGTGTCCCATAAGTCCAGCATCATAGGAGAAATTCATATTTTTCTATTTCTACAAACCATAATTCATATTTTTTTTATGCTCGGGATGCCAATTTCCCATCCACCATTCTGTTCAGTGACGAGGCTGTTTTTTATGGAAATGGTGAGGTAAATCGACAGAACACCCGCTACTGGTCTCAAAACAACCCTCACTGGTATACCTCTTCAAAGGAACAAGGTGCATCTCGGGTGATGGTATGGTGTGGCATTTGGAAGGATCGCATCATTGGCCCCCTCTTTTTCGATGAACATGTCACTGGAGGCACCTACCTACGAATGCTCAAGGAAGAAGCATTTCCCAGTGTCTTGAACGAAGAAGGAAATTTCTCAACATGGTTCCAGCAAGACGGCGCTCCTGCACATTACAGCACCCAAGTAAGGGAATACCTGTACCAACAATTCCCTGGTCATTGGATAGGACGTCGAGGGCCTGTGGAATGGCCAGCTAGAAGCCCGGATCTCACGCCACTAGATTTTTATCTCTGGGGCCACTTGAAAGCGCTGGTATACGCAGAGAAAATTAGGAGTGTTGAACATTTTCGGCAGCGCATTATTGGGGCATGTAACACCATTACTCCTGACATCATTCACCGTGTGCTTGCTGACTGGGTATCACGTCTGAATTTGTGTATTGAAAACAATGGTGGACATATTGAGCACGTTCTGTAAATAAAAACTGTTGTTTTGCCTTTTTTTATTATTTTTCTTATGATGCCGGACTTATGGGACACCCTGTATATATACACCATGCATACTCATTTATGAAGAAAAGACGAAGGAAACAAAATTTATGCCATTTTCTATTTAAGGGATAATATAGACTAGATCGCAAGATGCAGTACAAATCAATTGCGGCAAATGCTTATAATAATTTAGAAAGACACTCTTCACTAGTCAATTTTAGTGTGAATTCCTCGAGCACGGATGGTGGGTTCACGTCTCGTGGGCATCGAATCAATTAAATTATGCATCTGTGCCCTTCGCTTTTCAAACATCCGGTATTTAGCTGTTGCTACAAATGGTCAATGGGGTTTCGATCAGAACATTATGGAAAAAATTTAAGTACTAGGACCGTTCCAGTCTGCTCTTATATCCCTCCACTTAAACCCTGTTCATTATTTCAGTATGCTATGCGTTACTGTCTTACTGGAAGATGAATCCCCTCCTCAAATAAACGAACTCCATTCAACAAAGCAGACTGAACCAAAATCCTGCCGTAATGCTGTTTATTTTTATTAACTTCGATTTTTAGGAGATCACCCACTCCATCTGAACTGAAGCAACCCCACCCCTGAACTACCACCATATTTCACAGACACAAATAATTTCATATGAATTGTATCAATACGACTATGTTGCTTCACAAACCTTTGTTTTTGTTTCAGAAGCTTAAGTTCTGGTCTCATCACTCCGCAAAACATACTTCCATTAATCATGTCACGCTGGAAAGTTAAGGCCAGTTTCGTTTGTTTTAACTTCATTCCCTATACTTTTTATTCTTTTGACTGGCTTTGACTCTAATGATGACTACAATTCCTTGCGATTGCTGCATATATATATATATATACAGTATATATATATATATATATACAGGGTGTTTCAGGAGGAAAGGTCAATACTTCGGGAGGTGATAGTATTGGTCATTGTGAGAAAAAAAGTTCATATGAACATGTGTCTAATTCTGAATGGTTATGAAGATAGAGCTGTTTGAATCTACAAATAGAAAAGCATTGTTAATGGTACTCAAGAAAGAGAAGCCAATTACTGTTTCTAACATTTAATGTTTAAACATTGGCACTTTGAATGGTATCAGATACAGAAATGACAAATTTGTTAGTTTACAATACGTTTTCGAAAATTCCACCGTCAACTTCAATGCACTTTGCAACTCGTGTGCGAAGATCGCGTGTTGTTCGTCTGAGTTGATCTTGGCGTTCCTTTATGCGGGCAGCAGCATCCAAAATGTGCGCGAGCAATTCGTCTCGTGTATCCACCTTTCTTTTGTAAACTTTATTTTCAGCCCCCCCCCCCCCCCCACCACCACCACCACCACCACCACCAAACAATAATCTAACGGAGAGAGGTCTGGAGACCTTGGTGGCCATTAAATGGGACCACCGCGGCCGATCCATCGACCAGGGAAAGTTTGATTTAGGTATTGCATCACCAGACGGGTAGAATGTGGAGGAGCTCCGTCATGCTGAAAGTACATACCAGCGCGTGTAGCCAAAGGAACATCCTCCAATAGTCCTGGCAATTCATTTTGCAGAAATTCTAGGTAACTTTGTCCTGTAAGACGATTCTGTAAAGTGGGAGGAAGAGCTGCGCGCGCATCAGATTCAAACAGATCTATCTCCGTAACCATTCAGAACTAGACACATGTTCATATGAACTTTTTTTCTCACAATGACCGATACTATCACCTCCCGAAGTATTGACCTTTCCTCATGAAACACCCTGTATATATATATATATATATATATATATATATATATATAAAATATAGTCCTTCTGTCCTTTGTAGCTGTAACACGTGTTTCGATCGAAATCCGTATTAAAGTTAATAATGAAAATCTAGGAGTAAGTTATCATTTGATAAGTGCCGGTAACTGTGTAAATATCTAGTGCACGCAAAGTCATATTTTCTTAAGTGGTGAAAGCTCGATATATACCATAAAAGAGTAAAACAAACGAAATTATTTTTACTCGATTAGTTTCATATGAAAAATAAAGAAATTACGTGCCCATCCATACGGCTGAAACGAGGCACTTTGTTTCTCCCCATAATTCCTATAGCCATCCTTGATATCTCCAGCAGCCGCTCTCATGAGCACCAACCAGTGGCAATACAAAATGCGTGACATCCCCTATCCACCATCCCCCATCCACCAAGCTAACCCTCTCGTCTATTGTTAATTTCGCAGCCATCCCCTACCTAAAAAAATATATATTATAGTCAACACTGAAAATTCCTATGATGCGCGACTTTTGCGCCACCCTGTATATGAGCACCCCACCATGTGCAATTTCTATTATAATAACTGTCACTGTGCATTTGGCGCCAGCCGCAAATTTTATCGTCCCATTATTTACAAGTACTATGAAAGGCAAGGTCTGCAAATGTGGTGAGAAATACTACTCTCATCACTTTCCAACAAACTCAAGGGACAACAGGAAAAACGGCAAGATACCTATGAATACAAACCAAGGAGCAAATTTTCTTCATATAGCAGACACAATATGGCTACTAAGCCTCATTCAGCACATACAGTCGACACAGCTGAGAACCTTCGAGCTGATCCGTTACCAAGCAAGAAACTACCAGAACAGGTAACAGGAAACGGAGCTTTCTTCGAGGACCATAGGAATACAAAACACGTGACACTGAAGGAAATTGAATTTAGAATTCTTGAAGGACAACGCGGAAAGGAAACATAAATATAATCCTGGCAAATAGGGTAAGGTGGGGCAAGACGCCCAATAGGGGTAAAACGCCCGTGCTGAAAATTTGCAATACGGCAACTCGTGACGCGTCATATACTAACAAGTGGAAGTCTGCGACCTAGTCTATGTTTAAGCAAAGATGAGTATTTTTCGAACGTTTCATTAATTTACGTCACAACACTATAAATTTTTATATCTGTATAACTGTTGTAAATCTGGATAAAGTTAAGATCAAGTTTTGCAGCCACAATATGTTAATAGTAATGCTAGTTATCTCTATAGTAGTTAGTGAGCGATAAGCCATGGAGTCATGGGATTTTTGCTACTAATATTGCAAATAGCTGCCTGGAGTAATACGCCCACCTGAGGGGTGGGACAAAATGCCCGGATGGGCGTTTTACCTCTGTGATGGCTTTTTCTCTGCAACTGTTTTTACCTTTCTAACCCTGCAGTTGTTTTTACTGTTGTAAGGCAAATTTTAATAGTATAATAGAGAATGATACGTGTCTTGATGCCATGATAGAAAACAGTTAACAGTGTTTCGAATAACTGGTGAATCATCCATATATAAATCATTCAGCTGACACATTATAAGCCTATATTAAAAAAGTGAAAGAATGTTTTTACACTAACATTCTATATTGCCTTTATTGCCTTTTCAGTGCAGTACCTACCCAAAATGATTAAAAGCTATAAGAGGACTGCAAGACTGCAACGAAAGGCGAGGAAAAGGCACCATCCAAAGGAAAAGGAAAGGCACTGACAAAGGACAAAGGACGGGGAATAATAAAATCATGTGCGAGTTGGTCATATCCAGAAGTAGTGACTAGGGTGAAGAATGGCCTTGTCTAATTTGTGGAGAGCCATTCAGCAATTCTAGATCTCGAGAAATATGGATGCAATGCCTACAGTTCAAGAAGTAGGCACATAAAGCATGCACAACAGGTTCACCTTATTTCATTACCCTAACTGTTATTCGGATGTTGCTTCCACTTCCGAGGATTCTGACTAGGATTTGTCTGACTTAATTGCTTAATTTTTTTTTGTTTCATTGGGTGGCTTAGGCCGATAAAGAATGCAAACAGCAGTGTTTTGAATTTATTAACTTGTTTGAATGAAGAAAAAATTTAATACAGTAAAGAAAATTATTTGACTTTCAGTGCGGTATTTTGTCGTCATGTAGTCTAAATTTATATCAAGCGCTGTCCTACATTTAGTCCAATGTGGATGCAATAGACACGTGCTCAGAATGTAAATGGAGCTAAACGCCCAGCCATGGTCATGTAGTAAAATGCCCCAAGGAAAGGGCATTTTTCCCCAGCTGTGAGTAAAACGCCCACATTGGCTATTTTTTTAAATGTCCAATTACAGTAATCAACACTACAATGACAATATTATCATACTTGTAGATAGAGCAATGCTGCAGCTACGTTTGTGTGTGGTTATGTCCAGATATGGCAATCCAATTGAGAATTACGGGCTGTCTTGCTTAAGGTCGGCGTCGTGCCCGACCCTACCCTATTTAAGGGCTAAGACTGAATCACATGATGAACAAAGTTTCATACTTGCGAGGATTTCTTGAAGAAACAAGGACTGACATCACCTGCCGAGGAGGTTGTGAAATCTGCGAATACTGCATAGATAAAAAAGAAATAAAAATTGGTGGCGACTACATATCACGAACTGACAGAACAGAAAGACAAAAAAGTAGCTGTGCAAAATATGTACTTCACATCCAAATGACAGAGACAATAATAAATCAAACAGCTACGTGGGGCTCTTAACAGTAAAAACTAAAAACCTTAGTAATACTAATAGTCTTCTAAAGATCTCAGAACACTCCAACTGCAACATTGTCTGAAGCCATTGCCGACGTCAGAAACCTAATAAAGTCTTTAAACACCCCATCCCCGGATATAATACTCTGCGACGATTTTAACTTCCCCTTTATAAAATACAAAAGAATGGGAAGAAATGTGTATATATACACCAGAACAAAGGGAACACAAGAGAAGACCACTAGGAGCAAGCAGAAATGTTTAACTTTAACAAATTAATTTACAGGGTGTACACAGCGTCCTTTCCCGATTATAAATTTTAATTTCATGAAAGCCAAAGAAGAGAGTAATGCTTTGTTTTGCATGTTGTTGCAAAACTCAAGTTTTTTTTCTTATTTGCAGATCCTGTTGTGCCTGATTGGGAGCCATTGGTGACTGACCGAAACAAAATGGCAACTCTGCAGGAGAAAGCGAAATGTGTTGTTCGGTTTGCGGAGTCAAAGTCCGTGATTACCATTCAACGGAATTACCACTATCATTATGGCAAGAACACTCCTTCCAATCATAGTATTAGGAACTGGTACCACAAGTTTCTGGAGACAGGCAGTATGATGGACAAGCCTAGGAATGGACGTCCCCAGTGTTTCAGACGAAACGGTTGCCAGTGTTCAACACTGGCTTTCCAACGAAGCCCTGGAAAGTCCGTTCGTCAGGCCTCACGGCAACTTCAGGTACCACAGCCAACAGTACACAAAATTCTGAGGGGGAACTTGCACCTGCATTCATATAAAGTGCAGATAGTGCAAGCGTTACAACCGGATGACAAGCTACGGCGGCGAGAGTTTGCAATTAACATGTTGAGCTTCATTGATGAAGACAACGACTACCTAAAAAAAAGTTTTGTTTTCTGACGAAGCTACATTTCACGTATCAGGGAAGGTAAACCATCATAATGTGCGCATCTGGGGTTCGAAAATCTACATTCGTATCGTAAACACATTCGTGACAGCCCCAAAGTCAATGTTTGGTGTTGATTAATGCATGAGCCTATTCTTCTTTGCTGAAAAGAATGTTACGGCACAAGTGTACCTGAACATGTTCGGGTTCTTTGTAGCCTCCGAGTTGGAAGACCTTCAACCATCATCATTTTACAAGAAGACTGGGGTTTGTTTGTGCGTGAGTTCTTGAACACCACTTTTCCCGGAAGATGGATTAGTGAGACGGGTCGGTGCCATGGCCTCCACGCTCCCCCGATATCACGCCCCTGGACTTTTTCCTGTGTACCATACCTCTGTTGTTGACACTGACACTCTTCGTGCAAGGATTTGTGATGCCATCAACAATGTCACGAGAGAGATGCTAACGAGCGTATGGGCGTATGGCGTGAGCTCGAATTTCGCTTGGATGTGCTACGCAGGTCCGTTTCCTGGCATAAGCAGACTAAACGGCCGCTTAGGGCCCCGCTGCTACTAGGGGGCTTTAAAGAGGCTGGAAGTCAAATTTTTCACTGTGGTGGTGGATTGTGCCATCGGGTCAATAAATGAGAGATTCAAAACATTAGATGATGTGAGGGACATATTTGGGGTTCTCCTAAACTTCACCACAATGAACAATGAAGACTTGTCTTGGAAGTGTGAAAAGCTCTCTAAGATACTGAGCTCTGGAGCTGACTCTGACATTGATGGAAGAGAACTGGCCCTCGAAATGAAGAACTTGCCGACTTTACTTTCACACAACATGACTGCATTGAAGCTTCTCTCCTTCATTCATCAGAAGCAACTGGAGGAACTATACCCCAATCTCCGGGTTGCACTAAGAATTGCCTGCACTCTACCTGTGACAGTAGCGTCAGCCGAGAGGAGATTCTCTAAGATGAAGCTAATCAAGAACTACCTCAGATCATCAATGGGGCAGGATCGCCTCAGTGGCCTTGGCATCATAAGCAATTAAGCATCAACCAGGACGTTGGCAGGATTTCATATGATGATGTTATTAATGATTTCGTCCAGAAAAAATCTAGGAGTAAAACATTTTGAAGATACAAACTGTTCTGTATAACTGTTAGCTATTACACGATTGTATCGTAGTTAGTAATTGTTTGGTAGTTGATAATTGCATTATTTTTTTATACATAATTCTGTCATTTATTCTAAATAATGTATAAGCTAATTTTCAGGAATTTCATGAGTATTTTTTCTTTTTGTCTTCTGAAAGTACATATTTGTTGTTTTGGACATAAATGTTTCATTAAAATTGTTTCATAATTGTTTTTTATTAACAAAGCCATTTTTTGTATGTGTGTGCTGAGGTGATGTAGCAAGGCGTGAGTTGGTGGATGGAGGGGTGGGGCTTCAAATGGGTATACTGCTTAGGGCCCCCTAATGGCTAGAAACGGCCCTGCTGCTACGTGTAACTAACGGCGCACATGTTGGAATTTAATGAGAAACATAATAAACTTGATGTGTTATGCAACAACATGCAAAACAAAGCATTACTGCATCTTCTTTGGATTTCATGTAATTAAAGTTTATAATCAGAAAAGGACTTTGTGTACACCCTATATGCCCTATGCTCAGTGCTGTGCTCGGTACTTTATAAATGTAATGCCGTTACCGTTACTACAGTTTAAATGTAACGCCGTTATCGTTACAGTTACCATTTTTAAAAAGTAACGAGTAACGGCACCGTTACTCGTTACCACTACTTTTAATGAAATGTAAATATATTATATATATATATATATGCATAGGTATATTATAATTTATATATACATACAATATTATATTATATAAACATTCGCTTGTGCGAGTATGTGTTGGTTTGTATCCACTGGTTAATGCATAGGCTATGAAGTCTGTACATGCCTTCATTGCGTTGTTATGACTTATAAGGCATAATATTTTTTAAAAAAGTGAAACAAAATTACTGCAAGATTTATTACTAGGAATTGCAACATAACAGAGGATGTAGCATACTATTGATACTAATTTACTAATGCTAGACTATACCAGGAAAGTTTAGTTTTGCAAAACAATAATACGAAATACTGTACTAAAGAAATGAGTCAAATGAGTTATTGTGCATGGCAATGATAATTGAAATTTATTAGCTAAATATCCAAACTTAACTATTATTCAAAAGATCTTTATTGGCCTTTAAGAGAACAAGCTTCTCAAAAGTTGCAGCTAAGAGCGAGCCTCGTTTCGGACGCAGTATATCCTTCCCTACTGAAAAAACCCGCTCAACAGCGGCACTAGATGGTATAGGAATGTTAAGTTTAATAAACATATTTTTAAAGTTAGTGGATGGGAAGGATGCAGAGCTAACGTGCCGTGAAGGCCTAGATGAGAAGAATGACGAAACGTCTGTTGAACTTAGTTCCTCGCTGCTCCAGGGTTCTTCGCCTTTTTACTTTGACAGTGCTGTCAGTGTAGGGGGAGAGGGTTGATGGTTGTAGGTTGCCAGCATGCCAACGGCCAACATGCATACCTCGCTAATAGTGAAGGAACAAACTTTTAACGGTTAATGAATAATGAGCGAGGATCGGAAAAAAACTAATTGCGAGCTATGATAAAGTAACGAGTAACGACTAACGAATGTATTTCCCTAAAAAAGTAACGTCGTTACTGAAAGAGTTGCTTGATTTGAAATGTAACGCCGTTACCTCTACCGTTACTAAAAAAGTACCGCGTTACGTAACGTCCGTTACTTGTAACGCGTTACTGCCCAGCTCTGCCTATGCTCAACTTACGTTATTGTTTACGGATCTTAAATATGTACGTAACCTAACAATTGTACTTGAAAACTGTTAAATACGTTGTTGTAATTGATGATGTATGTTAACCTTTAGTGATTTCATTTGAAGTTTGTCAAATGGTAATGAAAACTGAAGAACATCCGGTAAAATGTCGCTATTTAAATAAACACCGTCCATTCCTATAAAGTGACTTTAAATTTTGAACGAGGAATGGCTTTTCTAAGTGTTGCGCTTAGCTGTCGAATTGCTCACAACTTTGTCAAAAATGGTGGTACTTTGTCAATTAGTTGTATATTTTGTATAACTGTATTATTATTTGGAAGAAACATTAAATATTAACAATAAAACAACTTAATTCTTTATAGCGATATACTGTATATATATATATATATATATATATATATATATACACACACCATTTTACAACACACCATTATGCTCTGTCTTGGGTATGTAATAATTTGTTATAGCACGGGACCCCATTTCCTTTTCCTGTAAGTATTTGGACCTTTCCTAACGAGACCTTTTCGGAAAGGTGAATTGGACGCTGTGTTCCCATAACATGAGCTCTCCGGCTATCTGATCTTATACCATAAGATTTCTGTTTTTGGGAAAGGATTAAAATTGATGTCTTGTGAAGATTTAGAAGATCTTAAGTGAAGAATTACCATGAAGCAAACAGTAAACGTCATAACTTCCCAGAAACCTGAGCGTGTTTTCGTTACTTTCGGGAAATTACAACATTCTTGATTATGATTGAACTCAGTGAAGACATGTTGAAATTTGATATGTTGTACATGTCAATTCTTTTACCCACTGTTTTTTATAATGCTTAAATTTTTTGGTATATTTTCTTCTTTTATTTACATTCAAAATCGTAACAGGAATTTATGGACACACTATATATAACATTTGGTTAGCTTCCGCCCGAATTGTTCATTCTGACGAAGGTCGAGCTTTTCACTAAAAATAAAAAGAAAAGTACATAATTATGAAAAAGTCTCGTATTCAATTTTACAATTGAGACCCTTCAAAATTGGTTTTCTTCCACTAAGAATATAATATGCAGAAAACTTTAATTAAAGGGGAAACAATTTTTATTTTCTAAGTTTGATTCTCAACTCATAATTATTAATAATAATAACTACAGAATTTTATTTATTCAAGTAAAAGTAAACTTTTCTATATATATATATATATATATATATATATATATATATATATACACTGGGGCGTAACTAACGGGGGAGAGGGGGGGGGGGCATGTCTCCCCCAACTTTTGAACTGAGGGGGACGGGGGTGGCATGTCCCCCCAACTTTTTATCTAAGTTAGCTTACGTGAAGGAAAATATTTAGTTGTTCTTGAAATAATCTATGATGAGTAAATCTTTAATTATATTAGTCCTCTTAGTATGCTGGAAAGTATTACTGATTCAGTACTAATACTGCAGTGATAGATACTTTAATGAGATATCTAGTTATTTTTTACTTTAATTATTGTATATATTATTTTCCTTAAGTGTTAAGTATATACTTGATATACATAAGGTAGTTGTGAAAATGCTTCTTTGATTTTCCTATTACTATCATGAATATAGATCATGCTCTAAATCATAGTATTTTAAGAGCATCATTTTCGTCGCAAACACATTACCTACAGGATAGCAGCACAGAAATTCATTGCAGGATTTTTCATCATTATAGTTGTCTCCCCCCCCCCAACTTTTGAAAGCTAGTTACGCTCTTGTGTGTGTGTGTATATATATATATATATATATATATATATATATACA
Source organism: Bathynomus jamesi (assembly GCA_023014485.1). Classification (NCBI taxonomy): domain Eukaryota; kingdom Metazoa; phylum Arthropoda; class Malacostraca; order Isopoda; family Cirolanidae; genus Bathynomus; species Bathynomus jamesi. The sequence continues at coordinate 559,572 of JAJOZX010001728.1, read as the reverse complement.
GTAAACCGTCGTCCAACGCAGGGGTTAGGTTCTTCGAGAACGGCGGGTTAGGTAAATCCGCGTTGGACAAGCTTAATACCTTATGAGATAAATGGGGATACGTGAATGCGGCCATGTAAAGTCTCCCATTAATACTTAGATATGTAGATTTTTTATTCACTCATAAATGAATTTCCCTACTTATACTGTAAATGAAATAAGAACATCTGTAAATATCATTATGTTTATGATTTTATTATGATAAATAAAAATATATTAAATGAAAATAGCACGTATCTTTTCTTCACTCTTTCGGATGGTGCGTATGGTAGACTCATTCACGTGATACTCGCGGCCAAGTGATGTTATGTTCATACCACCACGCAACTTAACTAGAATCTTTATTTTTTCGGCTAATGTCATAACCTTACGACTTTTCTTCTCTTCACTATCACTTGTAGATGCTTTAAGTTTTGGTGCCATACTGCTGTCTAAGGGTAATAGCAAAACAACGCCAAAATACGACAAAAACAATCCAACACAACTTCACTGAACTTAACGCGGTAGCGGGACTGAGACAAAGGGTGATGCGAGGGGTGACGCGAGAGGGAGGGAGATGGGGGAGCGTTGGAGAGTGTAGGAGAAAAAACTAGAGCGCGCATTGGCACGCGTACAGTACTACTGTGTTAGAGCGTGTTTGGCGGACCGTGTATAATCAAATTTTCGCTTTCGGCAAATAATTGTTCGCATTTATTTTTCAGTGTATAAGCAAATTCGCGCTGGACAAACACGCGTTGGACGAGGATTTACTGTACTCGTATATTTCTATATATACAGTTCCTTATGTATAAGTTAAACACGTATGATATTAGTCAAAGAATGAATACAACATTACATAGGAAGCAAGCAAAACGCGTTACCACCAACTACTAGTCTAGTGCGAGGGATACAACTGTTTCTGCTGAACTAACACCTGAATTCTGGGTTCAGTTTCGGTCAAGGCGCAGCGTAAATCACCTTCACTGTGCAGCCGATTTCGCAATTTGTTCTTTATGACCATCATTGCTGAAAAGCAGGATCTTTTCCAAATGGACGACCCGACGGGATTTAGCTGAAAATTTGTATACTAATAAATTTTTATATTCTAATAACGAAAATGAAATTATTTTCCTGGAGAAATATGCGCAACATACGAAAAATTTGCATAACAGTGTTATGTAGTGGGTTTTACAAAATGAAACGCAGATAATATCCTTTATTTATTAAAATTTGCAATATTTAATAATATTTTAATAAATAAATCTTCATTTGCATACCTTTTTCTCCATACGAACTCGCATAAACAGAAATTTTTGTTGCTGTTATTAATGTTTATTTGTTGCCTGCTTAGACCTAGTTTAGTCTGAATATTATTATTGTATTGTGAGCATATGATAATGCAGTGCTGTGATCTATCTACTTGCGAGTTGCCCCCGGTCAATTGAATGCCCGGTTAGGTCAATTGAATGCCCGGTTAGGTCAACTGCACGCCCTTGACGATTGGTTAGGTTAAGTAATGATATTTTCGTTAAAACTAACGAAAATATCGCTACTTAACCTAACCAATCGTCAAGGGCGTAAAGTTGACCTAACCGGCCATTCAATTGACCTAACCTGGCATTCAATTAACCGGGGGCCACACAGTAACCTCGTATCCGGCCGTCATGAGCGGTGTAAACTAGATAACAACCATGCGCCATGCAAACTAGTGCGCATATAAATGCAATTGTTTTCGTATGTTGCGCATATTTCTCCAGGAAAATAATTTCATTTTCGTTATTAGAATATAAAAATTTAGTATACAAATTTTCAGCTAAATCCCGTGTGGTCGTCCATTTGGAAAAGATCTGAAAAGCATGCCTCACAACGATAACTTCTCGCAAAAGGTACTAGCACTTTCTTCGCCTCTTCAGCAAGCAAAAGATACTCCCCATCCACTTTTGCCCAAAATGTCTCGATTTTTTTCACTGCAAACTCAAACTTCAGAATAAGATCTTGCCACATTTTCAGGAATTCTGCTTTCAGTTCAGGTGAGTCACTGCTTTTCAGGGCGTAGTAAGTGAATGGCCTCTTTTTTTAGATAGCATGGCTGCGTATTAAATATGCTTCTGCACCACATCGACTGCAGGAAGTCATTGACAACAACAGTGGCTGGACAAAATATTTTATACATCAACACAACAAATTTAATATCTCTCAAATACAATGGTAATTATGAATGTGTAATACCTTATCAAAATTGTCAAATATCATCGTTTAAATGGCTCTATGTTTATTGATATAAATCACTGTAATAGTTTTATTTTCTGTAATTCTCTCCTTTGAGGTGAGAGACCGCCAAGAGTCACAGCTGCAGTGGTTCAATACTTAAGTTGTGACATGGAACTTATTAATATAAAACAATTATATGCATTTATGATGCTGCCTCAATACGAAACATTCTTAGTTTGAAATAATATTTCTTTGTGACGGTGGGTCTTATTAAAAATTTGGACTGTGTTCGAATTTTTTGAAAGTTGCATTATATATAGTTTTTCGCGATGATTTCAAATATGGAACTCATATTTTGCGGAATTTTTTTATTTGTATAAGTCTATGAATCAGAAGTGCTTGCCAATCATGCTTAACATAAGCTCGTACAAATTTTGCCCTTTATGACAACTCTCCTTTTTATCCTTTACATTAGTCCTTTTGGGTCCGGCTACCCAGGCAAGGTGGGTACAATCTTTGTGTATAATTTAGGTCTCAGGGGTACGGGGGCAGAGACCCCGTAATGCGCTCCTACCCTCAATTTAAATTTTTGGGTTTTTGCGTCCCGACTACTGTGCTTTCGCTATTTTAATATTACCCAGCGAAAGCCGCAGCAGCATCCTTTTTACATCCGGTAATGACTTAACACCTTTTGCATTTAATACGTCATCAATTAATGCCGTCATAGTGACTTCCGGTAAGACGCGCCAATTGATTCTTCCGTCGGTGCTACTTTAGTATATGGTCTACCTACGATTGGTTAGGTTTAGTCATGATATTTTCGTTAGTTTAACGAAAATATCATGACTAAACCTAACCAAGGGCGATTGACATCGGGATGTAAACAAGCAATTAGTAAACAAGATAATAAGATATAATTAAAAGGTAGACCGCCGAATCGTAGGTAGACCGCATACTAAAGTAGCACCCTTCCGTCAATATATTTTATTTGCATATCGTGGCGTTTTCGGCATTGCTTCTTTTTGGGCACAATCCCCACACTTTACATTTTGTACAAGGCATCAGTTTCGCTTAACGAAAACAATGATTATAGGTTACCGCTCATTTTCACTCACCAGCAAAAACAGGCACTGTTCCTGCAAACAAACGACAATAAAATGTTAAATATTTATTTCCGCAAAAAATGAGTTGCATAATTAGAATTAGCATAAAAAACTGTGCTAGTGACAAAATTTACATAAAAATTTAACACAATCCAAATTTTTAATAAGATCCGTGACTGTTTATTACTACAGTATATCAGTGTTGCTGATCTAGAAATAGCATTTGCTCCGGGTATAACAATGCCATGCATGTAGTATTCAGTCAGCTGTTGTCTATTTGCCAATTGGAAGATATTCTAAGCAGTGACATATGAAATCTATAGATACCCATAAATCTAGTAATGTTATCATGTTATTAAAAATTTAATATGTAGCAAAACATTGTTTTTTCATTCATAAACCCCCTATATATGTACTCTATTTATATATATCAGGTTTTTGCTCTGTCTTTGTTATAACACAAAATAATATCTAAATCTATGTTCAATATTAAATGTAAATAAACAAATAAATGGATCAATTTGGAATTGGCTCAGGGCGCAATAATGTCTACCTACAGCTCTGTTTTTATACAGTACATTTGAATTTGAGTTCGTTCAGGCTTGCCAATACCATGAACACTGTCATCATGTCCGAAGGTTTTTCTTAGTCTTTACAAGACCATTTTTTATTCATTTCATTGACATCTCCCTTTTAATATATATCCCCTTCTTGAATTTATATTTAATTATTCATTTATGTTTCCTTAGTAATACGTAAACCAGAGTGATGATTGGAAATAATTGTTTTAAAGACATTTGGCAATGAGTCCACCAACCAATCAGCGCTCACTCACTAAAGCAGATTCATTCCTAAAATGTTACAACCGTTTGTAGTACACACAAAAAATATATGCCGGGTGTCGCTATCTGTTCTCAAGAGTGTTCTAAGAATAATGAACGTAACTGTACCTAATGTGTTGTGCTTATATTAAAAGATTTATAAAGTGAGTCATTGAGTAGGCAGGCAGGCAGGCAGGTGAATTATAGTAGTAGTTGGTTGTTTAAAATTTTTGAATGTATCGCAATGGCTGAGGTTTTTTTTTTTTTTCAGACCATTCATATGGATATCGTTGTAAAGTGAACATTTCAGAAGTATTTATAAAGTAAACCAATCTCTGACTGGAACGTAGTTAACGCATTTAGTGAGTTCAAGAACATTGACATCCGTTAAAGTTGTTACACAGTTCCTACAAGGGGAGAAACTGCAGAAATATATTTTGTCTGACAAACTTTATCTGATAACCAGTCACGCAGTCGCAGTCACTCAAAATGAATCTGAACAGAATTTTGTACTTTTCCATACTTCTGAGTCTCTTCTCAAGATGTTACTTTGTTGATGAAGGTACGTTTGTATGATTTTGTATGATTTTGTCTTTTCTGCCCTATCTGGGCTTAACTCTATATAGGCATATGGTTTTCATGGTGTCCTTTCCTGTTATTCTCAAGATCTGTGCTTCTGTGCTGACACCCTGCCTAAGCAAACTCTTTTCGTCTTTGTTTTTCATCTGATACTTTTCCTTTCTGTTAACACATCAAACTCAATTTCAAGATCCTTATTGATTTTTTATACCTCATTTACAAAACTTCTCAAATGAAGAGAAAATATCAGGTCATCCCATAAGTAATGTCGTTTTTTATGATAGATTAAGTTTAAACTAGTCCTACTCGGTTTAAGCATAAATTTTCCGAAGGTTATATCTAAGAGGAGATCTATCGTGTTTCGCTACATACGTTACAGACCTTGACCAGTGAAGACGTGTGTTTTGCTTTATGTGAACCCCTCATAAACATGGCGGTATCAAAAGAGCATATCAGGCATATAATGCTTTACGAGTTCAAAAAAGGGAATAGTGCTACTGAAGCAACGCGAAACATTCAGGACGATATTCTGCATGTGAGGAAATGTCAAGATGGTTTCAAAAGTTTAGGAATGGTGACTGCTGTTTGACAGATGCAGCACGCTCTGGACGCCCTGCTGAGTTTGATGATGACCTGCTGTAAGCCGCACTTGAAGAAGACTGTTCAACAACTGTCGAAGAATTGGCCCAGAAACTCAATTCATCCCCGTCCACCATCCATCGACATTTGCAACAACTCGGGAAAGTGCCTAAGTTAGGAAAATGGGTGCCACATGAATTGTCGGTCGACACTCTGAGGGTAGGGTGCGGGTAAACATTAGCACAGCTCTTCATTCTCGTGAACTCCAAGATCCGTTTTTGCACCGTTTAGTGACTGGTGATGAAGAGTGGATACTGTACCAGAATGTTAAGCGCCGTCGACAGTGGGTTTGTGCCGGAGAACCAGCGACACCACAGCCAAAACCAAATCTTCACCCTCGGAAGGTGTTGTTTAGTGTTTGGTGGGATAAAGGTGGTGTAATACACTTTGAAACCTTACCACACAATCAAACAATCACCGCTCAAGTCTACTGTCAACAACTGGATCGATTGAACACTGCACTAAAAGAAAAGAGACCTTCTTTGGTTAATCGGAAAGGAATCGTGTTCCACCACGACAACGCACGTCCTCATACCGCTCGGATCACTTCTGCAAAAATTGAGGAGCTTGGGTGGGAAAAACTTCCACATCCTCCATATTCTCCAGACCTTGCGCCTTCAGATTATCATCTCTTCAGGAGTCTGCAAAACTATCTTGACGAGAAACAGTATACTTCTTTAGATGACCTGCACACCAGTCTTTGTACGTTTTTTGCCTCAAAACCGCCTGAATTTTATAAACATGGCATTGAAAAGCTTGTAGGACGTTGGCAGAGTGTCATTGATTCCGATGGAAAATATATACTAGATTAAAAAGTTTCAGTTGAGTTTTTTTTGTCCTTCAAATTCCGATCTAAAAAACTACATTACTTATGGGATGACCTGATAATCTAGTTTTTTATCCTATTAAATTTTGACGTTTGGCCTCTGCTTTCATTTTAAATGTTTCTCTGGTTTTTATTATTAATTAATTAATAATATATACAAATCACGAATTTACCGATAAATATAAGTGAACCTCACTTGACTTGTATCTATTTGTGAAATAAGTGAATAATGCAATAATTTCTTCATTCATAATGCAGTTAATTCAGGGATTTTTTTTTTTTTTTTTTTCCAGACTGTTTATTTTTGGAAAAAGGGGTGACGACTCGAATGAATATTAATACTACTTTAAGCATCTCCTTTTTCATTCCCTTCAATTGGGGCACTTCCAAGATTACAGATGTGTTGACGATACATGTGGATGATTATTTGAAAGTAATTTTACAACCCCACCTCCAGAATAGTATGAACGCATCATATCACACAGAAATGGGACACACTAAATTTCTCAAAAGAGAGTATTTAAGATATGGCTGGAATACATTAACTATGGAACTTCATAACTCGTCTTCAAATCTGACATTTAAAGATTCTGATGAAAATACTTGGCTGGAAGTTCTGACTAATGACACGAATGAAAAACAAATCAACGTTTCAGGATTATATTCCGTTGTAAACTGTTACAAAGGTTTGTTTTTCACTTTTAGTTCTTTAAAAGACCTTTAAAAAATGTAAAAGAATTATGAAATTAGTGGTCATTTTAAGCAATATATACATATATATATATATATATATATATTATATGAAAAGTATTTATTTGAAGAAATGAACTATTCTATTTATTTAACTAAATACGTAAACATGAAAATAATCTTGCAAATCTTTTCAGAGCACAAATGTTACAGAACTTCAAATTATTCAACATCTAAAATTCCTTTATTATTAGTTGGAGAAAAAGCTATCCTACAATTGTGGTCAAATATTTCAAACATCAGGACAGGAATCAATATTAACAGAATCTTTTACGACATTTGTTCATGCAAGGAGACTCTGTATTTGGGGCAAGACTGCAATAGCTCTAGCTGTACTGGTGATTTATACAGTAACAAATTTCACCCTCTTCATTTGAATCTTTCTTTGTACGAGGAAGGGAAAGAGGAAAAGGTAAATAAGTTCACTAAGTAAACTTCCCTTCTTTAACAGGTTAAATTAACTTTTCAGGTTCAGTAAATGAAAAAATGTATAGAAAAAGGTCTTTGTATTGATACTTTAATGATATGCAAACAAATACGATTGAAATAAAATATCGACTTTTGTTCGTAACAAAAATAAAAATTTTATTCGTAAAAAAAAAAAGAACAAAAGCGAAATTCATAAAAAATAATAAACATTCTGACGTCACAAGAAAATGCTTAATTTTTTTACCATTATTACAAAAATTTTCTGGTTTTAATCCAAAACAGTGCGTAAACAAATAATTAGATTTAACATCACTTTACCTTTTTACCTTTTTCAGGAATATCTTAAAAAGGGAAATTACTCGTTTGGCCAACTTTTTATCCATAATAGAGGTTGGAGTAAATTTTATATAATAACTAAGGGTCAAGTTGAAGTGAACTTGTTTTATGATGTTAATCGTCAAATACACCAAGAAGAGGCCAAAGAATCACAAGAGGTCAAAGGAGGTAAGCTGAAAATGATGTATTTCAACTTACGGAAATGTACACATTGGATGTATAGTCATTAATACACCTTTTTTAAGAACAGATTTTATATATATATATATATATATATATATATTAGTGATGTAGGTCACATCCGCATCCGCATCCGCGGAACATCCGCATCCGCACTTTGGACTGCGGATGTCGTGCGGATGTGGACCGTTGAGATAAAACGTCATTAATAAGCGGAAATTATCAAATTCTACTATATTAATAGAACTAGTTCATTGTGCGCAAAAGTGATGCAAGCGACAAGACGAGAGGCTGTTCTTGTATGAAGTTACTCTCTTGCAACCTACTTAGATCCACGTTACAAAGCTAAGTTATTTTCACCTAGTACATTAGAACGAGTTAAATCATCACTTGGCAAAGCAGTTGAAGAGCTTCAATCTCTTGAATCTGTCGCTTCGCCACCCACCAAAAGAATAAAGTTTCAGTGACAGAACCCACACCTTCAACAAGCAAATCTATCACAGAATCTGTCTCTCAGTTTCTTGAGTCAAGCAGCAATGACGAGACCTACGCGATGTCAAAAGATGTAGAAAAATGATCGAGAGCTATCACCAAGAAAAACGCCTGGCTGCATGTGACAATCCTATTAGTTGGTGGAAAAAATACGCAGAATATCTATCCATACTTGAGTAAACTTGCAAGGAAACATTTAGCCTGTCCTCCAACAAACGTACCAAGCGAGAGATTATTTAGCAGTGCTGGATTAATATATGATGAAAGAGAAACAGACTGGCAGCAGAAAAGGCAGAAAAATTAATGTTCTTTAAGCATAACCTTCCTATAATTAAGTTTGAACATTAAACGATGAACATCTTAGTTTACTTTATTTTAATTACTCATTTATAAATATGCCTAATAAAACTTTAAACTTAATATAAATAGTTATCAAGCTAATTAAAGATCTCTTTCTATAAGGGTGGAGGAGGTTGGGGAAAGAGGTCGGTGGGGTGCATTTGAGTTGGGTTCACGTCCCGCATCCTGGTAACACAATTATGGTTTCTAATTGTGGCTGAAACTCAACAAAATATAACGAATTTATTTGCAGACGAATTCACTAATTGATTTCTATATTAGTTAGATGCTTGATATTATTTTATATGTTCAGAGAAAAGTACAGCAATTATTGTACAATTAATCAATTATATTACATTATAGCTACAGCTCTCTCTATATAATAACTTATTATATACGTTAAACACAACAAATCTCGAATATATCCTAAAAAATAACGAAAATGTAGACATCCGCATCCGCATCCGCATCCGCGGATATTGAAATCAAACATCCTCATCCGCATCCGCATCCGCGGATGTGAAAAAAATGACATCCGCTACATCACTAATATATATATATATATATTATATATTATATTATATGATGTAATCCAACAAGGAAAAAGAGAAAAATTATTCCAAGGTCTTTCGTGTATTCAGAAGTACACCTCATCAGGGAATGAAGGGAGAAGACGAGATGACAAAAATATATACATATGTACAACGGAACAGAGAAATAAAAGAGATTAGCACATGGTTAACAAGCATTGATTAAAGGCAAAAGACATTTTAACAATACATTGTCAATTTTCTACATTCCCGCACTGTTATTGAAATTATTTTTAAAATGGATAAATGCACATTCTAGAATATTCCTTTCAATTATAGCTTTGTTTTTAATAAGAACTTTAGCACTTTCCAACTTAATACTATGATTACATCTATAACATATGTTAAACAATGCAGTAGAATTATTTGCTGTTTTACACGCATATTTATGCTGTTTTACCCTGATATCTCAAGTTTTTTCCATTTGACCTATATATACTAAGTTACATTGTGTACATCCGATTGAATACATACAGCCAACCGTATTATCTGGGTTATTCTTTATTAGGCGAAATAATAAGTGAAAATAAATTTTATGCTATGTCGTTTGGATTGGTGATGGGAAATCCCCCTCACCTGTATTAGCTAATTTATATATGGAATTTTTTGAAAGTATAATTTTGCCTACTATTGTTAATTTTAACCATGTCTGGTACCGGTATATTGATGATTTTTAGGCTTTTGGCCTAACAATTTGGATGTTAACTCATTTCTTGGTAGGCTCAATAATTTAGTCCCATCTATTAAGTTCATTGTTGAAAAAGAAAATGATGGATGCCTATCTTTTCTGATTTAAAAAAATTGGAGATGCATGAATCAATTCAAATTTTAAGTTTTCCATAAGCCTATTAATAATAACTTATGTGCATTTTTATTCTGACCATCATCCCTCGATTAAATCTTCTATTTTCGCTTCTATGTTTCTCAGAGCATTTGAGAGTTGTCAGTCCTAAATTTTTAGATTGAGTTATGCAATATGTTAAATTATGTTATCCGATTTCCTTTCTAGATAACTGCCTTAGGAAAGCCAAGAATAAGTATTATAATAGTGTAACTAAATGAATTTTAGCCTACAAATATCCTTAGCCTATCTTACCATGTAAATTTTAAATATCTTCCGACTTTACTTAAAACAATTGGGATGAACGTAGTCTTTAAATATAATACAGTGAAATCTCGCCTAATAAAGAATAGCTCGGATAACACTGGTCTACAGCCAAAATGCTTCGGAAATAAAAGTAGTCAATCTTTACTAATTTTGGGTCACTGAATATGAAAATGATGCCTAAAATTGCCAGTTTGCTCTATTTATAAAATATCAGGCAACCCTGCACCCTACTAACTGGACTGCATCTGTCGCGTAATATGTAGACGCCTGTGACACATAGACGCATTGACTCTACTGCGCATGCGCGTAGTTACATTTTTTATTTTAATTTTAAATTTATCTATTACATTATGTATTTGTAAATTATTTATTGAAAAATAGATTGGATCATTTTAACATATTGCTTCCCATAATGTTTTTGATATTAATATAAATGGAATACTAACCTAACTTAACCTTACCTAATTTAAAATTATTAAAATGCAATGTAATTACATTAATTTATTAAAATAAAAAAAAATATAACTACGCGCATGCGCAGTAGAGTCAAGACGTCGATGTGTCACAGGCGTCTACATATTACGTCACAGCATCAGTTCATTCGCGGAAGTCATACAGTACACCCTTGTCACACTCTTTTTAGTGTTTGCTTTTGAAACTGAATTTTTTCAGCCTAATTTGAACAAAGATGCCTCGTAATTGCGTGAACAGTGTAGATAACTTCTGTTATGTTTGTGGAGAATTGACTTTTGCATCACAAAAGCGTGCTATAACCGCCGTGATTAGGAAAGCCTATCACCTTTATTTTGGCTTTAAGATTGGAGATCAGGACAAGAGCTGGGCCCCACACATATGCTGCATTATTGCTGCAATACTTGTGCAACAAATCTTCGCCAGTGGTTGAATCGGAAAAGGAAATCTATGCCTTTTGCAGTGCCAATGGTGTGGAGGGAACCAACAGATCATGTCAGCAATTGTTACTTCTGCATGGTGCCTCCAGTCAAGAAAGGTATTTGCAAGAAGAAAAAGTGGATTTTACAATATCCGAATATACCCTCTGCTATACGCCCGGTACCTCACGGCGAAGGACTACCCGTTCCTGAGCCCCCACACTCATTCTCCCTGGAGTCAGAGGACGAGGAGAATGAAGGAACCTGCGAAACTTGTGAGCCTTCAACTTCACAAGACCATGAATTTGTTTATAACTTGACATCTTTTAAACCGTACATGATAACTCAGAATGAATTAAACGACCTTATCAGAGATTTAGAACTGCCAAAGAGTAAGGCAGAGCTGTTGGGCTCCAGATTGCAGCAGTGGAATATCTCCGCTGAAAATGTTAGAGTGTGTGAGTTTCGTGACCGTCAAAAAGATTTTGTCCCATTCTTCATCATGGAAGGTGACCTTTAGCTTGCAACGACATCGATGGTCTGATGGCAGCTCTCAACATTATTCACAATCCTGATGAGTGGAGACTGTTCATTGATTCATCGAAGTTGAGTCTAAAAGCTGTTTTGTTGCATGTTGGCAACGTATTGCCATCAATTCCAGTTGGTCATGCAGTCCACATGAAGGAAACCGCACACCAAATGGGAGGTTCGCACCCGCACTTCCGCACCCGCACTTTAGCCTCTTCCGCACACCTCTAAGTTTTCGCACTTCCGCACAACCGCGCCCGCACCCTATTTACATATATAAAGTTTTATCGCAAGGAAACATATAAGTTTCCATTAATATATTAATACTTTTATAAACTTTTATTTAATATTTAATTGTGAAAATAAAGTTTTAATACAATAAAGTCATTTTTTTGTTATGAGAGGTCAGAAAATTACTAGAATACAATATCATTTAATTTTATTTTATACTAATACTATATTACTTTATTCACAGCTACTCAAATACAAAAGATACAATACAATACAAAAGTAAAAAAGTGTATTTAGCTATTTATATTTATTTTTACTATTTTTACTTTTTTACATTATACAATTCACTTTAGCTCTCCTCAGTCCTCCTCCTCCTCCTCAGTCTCCAACTTCAGCAGGTTCTGGTTCCCCTTGAGGAAGACAAAACTCTCGAAGTTGTCAGCTGTCAGACTGGACCTTTTGGGTTTCATTATGTCTTACCCCATGGAGAACACCCTCTCAACAGCAGCAGAGCTGGGGAGGGAGGTGTTGTACTTGAGGAACAGGCTGATCCATAGTTCAAAACTTCAAGTACTTGATAAGCTGATAATGATAAATGAAATTAAGTTTGAAAATATCGCTAACTAAATAAAGTCCGTAAACTGTAAAAAGTAAAAACACTAAATTAGAGATGTTGACTGGTCAATAGTTGACAAAATTCTAAAGTTCAAGTGTGCGAACGGGTGTGCGGACCAATCCGCACACCTTCCGCACCCGCACCTCCGCACCTTTTTACCGAGATGACCGCACACCGCACCTCCGCACACCATTTCGCACTTCCGGCAGTGCGATTGTGCGTAACTTGCCCAGCACTGCATATGACAACATGAAATTGCAACTTAAAAACTGCATAAACTATGACAAACATCAGTGGCAGGTTTGTGGTGACTGACAAGTTGCAGACAGATCATGGACTAAAGCCGGGATACACAAAGTATAGGAGTTTCTCTATATGAATTTGATAGTAGGGTTATGATTTGAACTGACTTGTAACTAGATACTGCTTTGCCGACATTTGCTCTAACTCTGGCGAGGCTCTAACTCTGGGAGGCTGCCATGAGATAAATTGGTGCAGGCACTATTAATATTATCTCTTTAAATGGTCGAATTCGACTACACTGAAGTATTGCTGTTTTCTGTATGAACGGAATAGTCGGGCTAGGACTTTCATTACATCAAGAAGGATTGGCCACTCCGACACTCAGTGGAACCTGGAACAAAAAATGTTCAGTATCCTCCACTTGTAGAATCGAGCAAGATTTTGTTACCACCCTTACACATCAAACTGGGCGTCATGAAAATTTTGTTAAGGCTATGGATAAAACGGGGGCAACTTTTAAGTACCTTGGTGGTAAATTCCCAAAGCTCAGTGAAGCAAAAATCAAGGAGGGTGTATTTGTTGGTCCACAGATCCGTGAGCTTCTTAGAGATGAGGAGTTCGACCGTATCGTAGGTGGTGAGGAGAAGACAGCATGGAATGCTTTCCGGTTAGTAGCAACCAATTTTCTCGGAAATACCAAAGCTGACAATTACAAGGAGCTGGTGGAAAACCGGCTGTTATCCTATCAAAAAATGGGCTGCAATATGTCTTTAAAGATACATTTCCTCCATTCGCACCTGGAATTTTTTTCCGGCCAACTGCGGAGCAGTCAGCGATGAACATGGTGAATGTTTCCACCAGGATATCTCAGCGATGGAGAAACGCTACCAGGGGAAATGGAGTCCATCATTGTTAGCAGACTACTGCTGGACAATAACAAGAGATGCTCCAGAAGTTGAATACAAGAGACAAGCAAAGAAGCGACGGGTTGAATCAACATAAGTGACTGCATTATACAGGTATGTTACTAATTAGTGATGTAGCGGATGTCATTTTTTCACATTCGCGGATGCGGATGCGGATGCGGATGTTTGATTTCAACATCCGCGGATGCGGATGCGGATGCGGATGTCTACATTTTCGTTATTTTTTAGGATATATTCGAGATTTGTTGTGTTTATCGTATATAATAAGTTATTATATAGAGAGAGCTGTAGCTATAATGTAGTATAATTGATTAATTGTACAATAATTGCTGTACTTTTCTCTGAACATATAAAATAATATCAAGCATCTAACTAATATAGAAATCAATTAGTGAATTCGTCTGCAAATAAATTCGTTATATTTTGTTGAGTTTCAGCCACAATTAGACACCATAATTGTGTTACCAGGATGCGGGACGTGAACCCAACTCAAATGCACCCCCACCGACCTCTTTCCCCAACCTCCACCCTTATAGAAAGAGATCTTTAATTAGCTTGATAACTATTTATATTAAGTTTAAAGTTTTATTAGGCATATTTATAAATGAGTAATTAAAATAAAGTAAACTAAGATGTTCATCGTTTAATGTTCAAACTTAATTATAGGAAGGTTATGCTTAAGGAACATTAACTTTTCTGCCTTTTCTGCTGCCAGTCTGTTTCTCTTTTCATCATATATTAATCCAGCACTGCTAAATAATCTCTCGCTTGGTACGTTTGTTGGAGGACAGGCTAAATGTTTCCTTGCAAGTTTACTCAAGTATGGATAGATATTCTGCGTATTTTTCCACCAACTAATAGGATTGTCACATGCAGCCAGGCGTTTTTCTTGGTGATAGCTCTCGATCATTTTTACTACATCTTTTGACATCGCGTAGGTCTCGTCATTGCTGCTTGACTCAAGAAACTGAGAGACAGATTCTGTGATAGATTTGCTTGTTGAAGGTGTTGGTTCTGTCACTGAAACTTTTATTCTTTTGGTGGGTGGCGAAGCGACAGATTCAAGAGATTGAAGCTCTTCAACTGCTTTGCCAAGTGATGATTTAACTCGTTCTAATGTACTAGGTGAAAATAATTTAGCTTTGTAACGTGGATCTAAGTAGGTTGCAAGAGTAACTTCATACAAGAACAGCCTCTCGTCTTGTCGCTTGCATCACTTTTGCGCACAATGAACTAGTTCTATTAATATAGTAGAATTTGATAATTTCCGCTTATTAATGACGTTTTATCTCAACGGTGCACATCCGCACGACATCCGCAGTCCAAAGTGCGGATGCGGATGCGGATGCGAGAAAATGTGCGGATGTTCCACGGATGCGGATGCGGATGCGGATGTGACCTACATCACTATTACTAATATATGGTATACATATATGCAAAATGTGTAACTTAAATTTTCTTGGAAACTAGCCAATTGACTGTTTTTATGGTCATATTCGTTTTCGGCACCCCAAAATCCATAATAGGAAACACATTTTATCTCCAAAGCACAAACTTTTTCAAAATTTGTAGACCAGTGTAATTAGACTAGACGCCTTTTCACAAAAGCTAAAACCCAGAAGCATTTTTCTGGTAAAAGTGGTAGCAGAGCTGATTTTACACAATTTGACCATGCTAAAACCGAATATGGCTGTTACCAAGTTGTATTTGTAATATTTAAGTCTCTAGAATAAAAAACAAAATGGCCGCCCAAACCCCATTTAAGCCTTAGTTTTTTTCACTTATAGCTTCATATGGTTCTTGTAATGTCTATTGTATATATATATATCGATCGTTGTTATTTTGTGTTTATTTCTATACCGCTATTTTAAAACTTAATCTTTTGGCAACGCAGTTTTTAGATATGGGTGTGTAACAAAATGGATGACTGTGACTTGTGTGTGCGTACAATATACGGATGTTAACGGCTGTTATAATCAAGAGTGTCCATGGTAAGTTTATATCAATCGTATAGACACAACAATATCACAGTTCTGATATTTAAGGCAATGGTACAATAATTATTAGTATGCAGAAAGTATGCAAGGGGTTCCAAAAAGCCTTAGCCCCCCCATTTGCAGCTTACACGTTTACTTATATCGAAATAGTTTTTAGTGGTTATAAAAATATATAAAATTCTTTATTTATTGCAGGTATTAAAATTACTCTAGCTGATAAAGTGATAATATAATGGCTTCTCAATTAATTGGTGACTCGGAGAGGCAACTTGTGATAGATCGCATACGAGTTAAACATTTCGGGAAGCTCGTGATGCTGGAGCCACCTTTATAACACGTTCATGGGTTGCCAAAAAGTTGCGAAGAAGTGAGGACTTCGTCAAAAGAAATTGGAATAAAACTTTGGATGAATGTGAAATGGATGCAACCAAATCTGGCGCCCAAATTTGGCACTCTCTCAGGAAACAAAGGACAACATTGAAAGCGGTACGCGTAAGCGGAAAAACAGCTGTGCTAAACTTTCTAGAGAGATCGAAGTGTTGAGAGGAAAGATCGTTAGTGGCGAGATCATTCGACTGTACCGTCATAGGCTAGGTTTAAAGCCTTGGCATGAACTTCCAAAGCCAAGAAAAACTCAACTTACATCGATGACAGAATGTGGTTTGCCCATTATCTTGAAGATTGGGATGTGGATGATTTCATGCATTTAGCTGTCTCCGATGAATTTTTTGTTTACGTAACACGTCTGCCTAATTATCAAAATGATCGAGTGTGGGCCACAACACCAGATGAAATCGATGACAATGAACATTATCGCGAATTATTAAAAAGTCCAGACTGTGTTGGTGTGTTTGTTTTGTTCACTGCAAAGAAGCTCATGTGGGTGCTGAAGCCAAATGGTCAGAGTTGGGATGGACAGTATTTTCGTGATATTATTCTATCCCAGCATGTCATTCCTTTTCTAAGAAACCCAAACAATGTTACGGATGTCGATCAGGTCACACTTCCGCACGATAAGGCCCCCTGTTTTAAGGCATTAGCCACTCAACAGTTGTTGCGGAACCATGAGATCGATTTCTTGGGAAATGAAGAATGGCCAGGAAATTCTCCTGACCTGAACGTCTGTGAACACATTGGATCAGTTATAAAGGGCAAGGTTGAATGTCTCTGTTTCAAGAACCTGCAGCAAATCGATTTTCGAAGGATACAATGACGCAACACATTGAAACTGTTTTACAAATTTGCGTAACGATCAAGATCTATTCACGTCACTTTTGGCAAGCTACCCAAAGCGAATTCAGGCTGTCTTGGAAGCCAATGGCGGGAACACCAAGTTTTAATTGTTTCTCATTAAATGCAGGATTAAATTCTCTTTTGTAAGGTATGTTTAGTTTTACTGTACCTCTAATGGTTTAGGCCATGGGCGGGGGGGGGGGGGCTAAGGTTTATTGGAGCCCCGTATACATTTATAGTTTAGAACCAGTCTTAAAATGTCATTACTCTAGACAATAATAACTGCATCATTTATTATTCTGTCGCAATAATCTCTGCACACATACGGTTTTATTATTATTACTACTGTTTATTATTATTATTATTATTATTTTTATTTTGTTGTAACATTATTTTTTTATTATTATTATTATTATTTATATTATTATTATTTATATTATTAATTATTATTATTTATATTATTTATATTATTAATTATTTATTATTTATATTATTTATATTATTAATTATTTATATTATTAATTATTTATATTATTTATATTATTAATTATTTATATTATTTATATTATTAATTATTATTATTATTATTTATATTATTAATTATTATTATTATTATTATTACTGTTAATGACATTTCATAACTAATATAAAACATTTGTGTAATTTCAGAATGAAGAAAAGATGAACCAGTGAATAGTTTGAAGCGAGCTGTGCCAGTAGACCTGAGGCTCTGTGTTTCCTGTCAGAAAAAGAATAAGCCTACTGTTGATGTGCGAGAGGCTGGAGAGCAAGGGATATTATCTGTCAAGAATGCAGCAAGTATGAGAAGAAAGCTACTAGATGTGAAGAACAGGGAGATGATAGACCGTTTGGAAAATGTAGTAGACAGTAAAGATGCTGGATTACTTGTATGGCACCGGAACTGTTATTCCCAGTTTACTGACAAAGGTAAAATACAGAGACTGCAGGCCTCACAAAAGGAGCAATCTGGACATGAAGCTGAATCATCATGTAAATTGACAGGCTTTAGTGTTTCTCGAAGTAAAATGAAGCCAGTCACCTGGGAACTGTGTTTATTTTGCCAAGATAATCGTCCCCGGGAAAGACTCAGCTCAGTGATGACTTTCAAAATGAGTGACCAAATCATTGAAGCTGCAAAGTATGATTATCAAATTGGCGTTCGTTTGGCAGGTGTTGTGGATCTTATAGCAGCTGAAGCCAAATATCACTTGCCATGTTTAAGGGCATTCACAAGATCCTTTGAAAAAGCCAAGCTTGCCACCAAGCACACCGATCTCCCAATAATTTGGCTTTGCAACGAGTTAAGATATGCTGCTGAAAAAGGCCATGTAATACAATTGAGTGATGCTTGGGATCGATATGTGACTGTCAGAAGAATCAGGCACTGTCATTCCACAATCATTCATCAGTCGACGGTCATCATTCAAAGAGAAACTACAGACCAAACTCCGAGATGTGATTGATTTTGTACAGCCACTGAGTGTCACATTAGGGCGGGTCGTACTCAGGTGACAACATGAATCTGAAGGAAATCCTACCATCAGGGGTGTCTAAATTATGTGTTTTTACATGGGGAATTCAAATATGAGCTTATTTTTGGATAGGATAACTCTAACCTACATCATTTTGTATTTCTAAATTGCCAATTTTACCCTTTTGAACCCCTTTATAATATATTAAAAGATATAAGGTAAATCATTTATATTGACAAGGCCAAATCAACTTTACACATATTTATTAATAGGTGAACTGCATGTATATCACTGGATATAATTACAAAGCTCATTCTCCTGACAGCTTGAACTTTGCCAGGTTGCACAAATCCTGCTTTGACTCAGACTTGGACATCAGCTTCCTGCTGGTCTCCTGAGCCCTGATCCCTCCATCCCTTTTTCCTGTGAGAAGTACTTAGCAGAAGCCTCAGTCACCATTTTAACAACCCTCTCAATGCTTTGTGTGTGGCAAGGCCAGTTGCGCACCTCCATGGGGGTGTTGATGAAGTTTTTCACCTCTGAGGTGCTTAGAGAGCAGGTGAGAGGTGGCTCTGACACACCTTCTGACCAGCTGATCAAGTCACCGATGCTGGAAGCATCACAATTGATGTCAGGTGTCCTTCTGCTCCTAACAGAGGAGTCCCCCAGCTGAGTGTCCGGGTCCCCCTCTCCCCTGATGGCCAGGATTCTCTCCACCCCTTCAATCTCTCCTTCTGATCCTCAGAGCAGAGTAGTGTTTGGAGGATGACTTCACTGTGGGCATACCAAGCAGATCTTCTCACAGTTGGCATCACAATATCCAGCACCTCCTTTCTCTGGGACTTGAGGCAGTCCAGCTGAAAGAGGATGTGCCTAGGCCCTTCGATCCAGGAGTGCTTGACCTTCACGTTGAACCAACATGGGTAATACACTCCAATGATGAATTCTACAATGAATTGCAGAATCTTCAGGTTCTTTCCTTTAAGTCCGTGCTTTGACACCCAGAGCCTGAGAAGTCTGTTCGCTGTGGTGAGCCAGCGGCTGTGGTTTACTGGTCCTATCTCTAACAGAGCCAGCCCTGCAGGAAGTACTCCATCCCTGACTGCACAGACAATTTTATAGCCATAGTATTGATCAGTTGAGAGATCTTGAATGACCTTGTCAGGAAGCTTGATCAGTGGAGGGCCAACAGAGATTCGGGTGAAGTTTGGATTGATATCAAAGTCTGTAGCAGAATCAAGGAGCTTTCCTATTGGCCCGGATAATTTTTTGTCTGACAGAGTAGGGCCATCAAGGTCAACAATGAGATGGCGCAGGGGAAGTTCAACAGTGTGCAGGTTGCACACCAACCAGACCAGCTTTCTCCCCAGGTGCAGCTCCAGCTTCCGCATTACCCTAGCTTTCACACCAGTGTTGACATTTGTTGAGTCTCCTCCAATGGCCAACAAGGTCTTATCATAACCCCTCTCTTTCAGCCAGGCAAACAGGACCTTAGCAATCTTCTCCGCATGTGACTCCTCTTTAGTTGCTTTCTCTGGGGTAAAGTGGAACAGATAGTAGCTGCCAGGCTCACTAACAACACTATAGTGTTCTTCCTTGATCTTTGCGGGAAAAGATTGGTCACTGCCCTCAGCTTCCATCATCACATTGGTCAGGTCAATCCGCCCATCAAAGAGGATGCAAGAGATCCCCCCTCCTCCCTGCACTTCTTCTCGAACTGTTCCCCCAGCTCTCTCATCAACTTCTCCTGTGCTCTCTTGACCTTGCTCTTATCAATCACTTTACTTGTATTGTCTTCTGTGATGATTCCTGCGTCAATCAGAGCTGCTGTTGCTATCGCTGCAGTTGGCCTCAGCCCTATGCCATACCTTACACTAGCAAGGGCAATGTTTTGAATCTCATCATAGTTTTTCTGTACCTTTGCCGAAGCTGCTGGCTCAGGGTCAGTTTGAGGGAAGAGCTCAACTTCAGGAACAAACTCATCTTCATCACCACTTCTCTCCAATTCCAGATCCTCATCACCATCTGCCAAAAATCTCTTAACATCCTTCCTGGCTGCCTTCTCTGCTACTGCAGCACTTTCCTCCTTGCTCCTTCTCCTTTTCTCTGCCTTCCTTTCCATCCACTGCCTTTTCAATGTCCTCACCTGTCTCTTGTGCTCTTGTAGATCAGGACCCCCTATTTGGTGGGGTCCCTTACTTCCAACCTTCTCTTTCTGTCCCTTGATGTAGGCAAGATCTTTCACAGGAATCTTTTTCTCTCTGCTGCAGGAACAGTTAATGTGGGCTTGGATAACACAGCCCTCACAGCCTCCCCCCTCACAACTAGTAATCTGACACTTGCAAGTCAAAATATCAAAGAACTTGTCTAACTTCACAATGAACCTCTCTTTGGCATCAAGTTTGCCCTTCCCAAGAGAAAACTTCACTGCCTGATTCCAGACCTCCTTGAGCTTGGACATGATGGTCACTTTTTCATTGATAACAGGTGGCTTGAAAATGATGGCAAAACCAGGCCTTCCATGCCCTCACCGGATGTGACACGACATCATTTTTTTTTTCAGTCATTCGAAAAAATCTGCCTGGAAGGTTTTCATCAAACACCACAGACTTCTCTCTGAAATAGGAAAAGGGAAACTCACAGAAGAGAAAGTTGAAGCAATAGAGAAATTTGTTTGCAGAATGTACAGTGTGGAACATGTTGACTCTGTAGACAATGCCCGTTCTATTTTGTTCTCGAAATTATGAAAAGCTGAGGCAGTGCCTCCAACGAGCAATGCATTAAAGTTTCACATTATGCGAGCCCATTATCAGACTCTTATATGGAAACAAGCTCATATTGCTACCCCAGATTTGCCATAACCTGAAGAAATGGGCTGGAAACTGCAAGGAGGATGTCTATAATCCACACTTATGACACTTGATCCAATCCCCAAAGCTTGCCAAAAAGATATAACTTGCTCATGTCACACTGGATGCAGAAACCTCTGCTGTAGTTGCAAGAAAGTTGGGCTTTTTTCGCACTGCTATCTGAGGTTGTGACAGTGTTGGAAATGAGATTGCTTGTGCTAACATTAATCCAAATTAAGTGAAATCCTCTTAAATATGGGAAACAGTTCATTTTGCCCATAATTATATGCATGATATGCCTAATACATGTGCACCATAACCATGATTTCTCCTATTGTATAGAGTAATATGGTATGGACTTTTATGTTAGTAATATAAGTATATTTCAATAAATCTGCAACTGAAATAAACTTATAAAATACATATTTAGTGGCAAAATTAATTAGAATATTAATTAGAATAATTCTAATGCTGTCTAGAATAACTTGCTTGTACGTACATTTAATATGTATATTTTGAATAACATTGTAACAGGGTGCATGTTGTAATTTTTGGATGATCCGTTGGGTGGTTGGTTCTATGGTATGTGATACGTGGCTGAATTTCGTGCGTGCTTGGACTTTTGGTTGCTTGAAAGTGGACAGCTGGTCTTGAACTGGAAATTTTTGTGATTAAAGCGTGTAAAATTTAAAATAAGAAACGAGTATTAGCGAACGTTTCCCTGTAAAGGAATTTTTGTATTAGGCGAGTCATTAATGCTGTACATGATTGTATATCCTAAAATATTGTGTATATTGAGCTATTTTTAGATATCTTTTAGAGTGATACATAAATGTTTTCATATTAGATTTGGGGGATCACTTTAACATATTGCTTCTCAAAGCATTCGGGAAGCAATATGTTAAAGTGATCCCTCCTGGGAAGCAATATGTTAAAGTGATCCCTCCTGGGAAGCAATATGTTAAAGTGATTAACAATGGGAAGCAATGTTAAAAAGAGAAAGGTTGGTTGGTCACTTTGTGTGATCATATAGCGCAACAATTCTAATAAATTTACTTTCAGTCTAATATTTTAACATGTTATGATTTACTTTTTATGCCTTTACTTTATTAAAGCGAACATTTTGGATCACCTGAAGATCCGTCACCCCAGCCTTTTTCGTTAGCTTTATAAGGCTAACTAACGAAAATATCACGACCAAACCTAATCAATCGTCAAGGGCGTACAGTTGACCTAACGATTGGTTAGGTTAAGTCGTGATATTTTCGTTAGTTAGCCTTATAAAGCTAGGGTGACGGATCTTCAGGGGATCCAACATTTTTTATCGTACTCCTTATCCTAAATACTGGGAAGCAATATGTTAAAGTGATTAACACTGGGAAGCAATATGTTAGTGATATACACTGGGAAGCAATATGTTAAAGAGAGGTTCCTGGGAAGCAATATGTTAAAGAGAGGTTCTGGGAAGCAATATGTTAGTGGTCCGATTTGGGTGGGACAGAGACAGCATACTATAACACCAGTAATCTAAGAATTGTCCTCTGCAAAAGAGGTAGGCTGTATGATATAAATTGGTTTCTATGTGTATATATAATGTATATATCTACTTAAGATTTTTATTATTGGAGAAATGATATTTATGTAAGTGGTGTTTTATTAGTTATTTTCTTCCGAAATTTTTAGGAGACGGAGTTGGGAGACAGACCTCGCAACTTCTTGCAAGCTCTCTAAATAAACCCCTATTTGTGCAAGTGCCAGTAATTTAAATATTTAATATTGTGGGTTGAAGTCTAGGTCAAGTTTAAGTTAAGTTTAGGTTAGGGTAATGATAACTTGTGTAGGCAGCCTGATTTGCTTTGTATTTATTAATATATAGTTTTGTAATTTAATGTTTTTCTGTTCCTGGTTGGGACGGCCTCGCGCTGTAAAGGGGACATACACAGTATATTTGTTTCTGGAATCCTGGTCACGGTAACAACATAGTCATGCTTCAGCAAAAACAAGAGATAAAACAACGTATTTAGGCAGTCATTTTGTGTTTTGTATTTTTATATATAAATCATTAAAATAAATTTTGGTAACAAGTTAATTTATAATAAGGAGGTCCCAAGTAAACTAAAACTGCCTGCTACCAACTTTTACCAAAAAATGCCTCTTGCTTTTTGTCAGGCGACTTCTCCACTGTTGCGTCTAGTCTAAATGCGATTGGCTGTGTATATTTCGATCGGATGTACTGTACACAATGTAACTCAGTGTATATAGGTCAAACGGGAAAAACTTTAGATATCAGGTTAAAACAGCATAAATATGCGTGTAGAACAGCAAATAATTCTAATGCATTGTTTAACCATATGAACAGATGTAATCATAATATCAAATGGGATAGTTCTAAAGTGCTCGTTAAAAACAGATATAATTGAAAGGAATATTTTAGAATGTGCATTCATCCATTTTAAAAATAATTTCAATAGCTACGGGAATGTACAAAATTGACAATATCTTGTTAAAATGTCTTTTGCTTTTAATCAACGCTTGTTAACCATGTGCTAATCTCTTATTTCTCTACTCCGTTGTACATATATATATTTTTGTCATCTCGTCTTCTCCCTTCGTTCCCTGATGAGGTGTACTTCTGAATACACGAAAGACCTTGGAATAATTTTTCCTTTTTCCTTGTGGATTTGCATCATTCATTCATTACACGTGTTTAAATGTGAAATTCATCCCCGAAATATATAATATATATATATATATATATATATGATGAATAAAACCACGAAGGAAAAAGAAACACAAAGGGGTGCTCAAGCGCTTTCGTCTAATGACATCCTCAGGAACACTGGAACGCGTGGTGTTCATTATATGAAAAATTATTTCACGAAAGTGACACGTGAAAAGTATTTATGATGAATAAAACCACGAAGGAAAAAGAAACACAAAGGGGTGCTCAAGCGCTTTCGTCTAATGACATCCTCAGGAAATTTCCTCAGTGTTCCTGAGGATGTCATTAGACGAAAGCGCTTGAGCACCCCTTTGTGTTTCTTTTTCCTTCGTGGTTTTATTCATCATAAATACTTTTCACGTGTCACTTTCGTGAAATAATTTTTCATATATATATATATATATATACAGGGTGTCCCATAAGTCCGGCATCATAGGAGAAATTCATATTTTTCTATTTCTACAAACCATAATTTATGCTCGGGATGCCAATTTCCCGTCCACCATTCTGTTCAGTAACGAGGCTTTTTTTTTATGGAAATGGTGAGGTAAATCGACAGAACACCCGCTACTGGTCTCAAAATAACCCTCACTGGTATACCTCTTCAAAGGAACAAGGTGCATCTCGGGTGATGGTATGGTGTGGCATTTGGAAGGATCGCATCATAGGCCCCCTCTTTTTCGATGAACATATCACTGGAGGCACCTACATACGTATGCTCAAGGAAGAAGCATTTCCCAGTGTCTTGAACGAAGAAGGAAATTTCCCAACATGGTTCCAGCAAGACGGCGCTCCTGCACATTACAGCACCCAAGTAAGGGAATACCTGTACCAACAATTCCCTGGTCATTGGATAGGACGTCGAGGGCCTGTGGAATGGCCAGCTAGAAGCCCGGATCTCACGCCACTAGATTTTTATCTCTGGGGCCACTTGAAAGCGCTGGTATATGCAGAGAAAATTAGGAGTGTTGAACATTTGCGGCAGCGCATTATTGGGGCATGTAACACCATTACTCCTGACATCATTCACCGTGTGCTTGCTGACTGGGTATCACGTCGGAATTTGTGTAATGAAAACAATGGTGGACATATTGAGCACGTTCTGTAAATAAAAGCTTTTGTTTTGCCTTTTTTTATTATTTTCCCTGTGATGCGGGACTTATGGGACACCCTGTATATAATATATATATATATATATATACACATTTAACTGCAATGACCACGCAGTATATTAATGTATAGAAACGACGTAAGTATAGAGGAGCGTTCTGCACACGAGGAAGAGAAATAACGAACGAATGAAAAATGAGGTGAACCGCCCGGGAATCGAACCCAGGGCCTTCCGATTACCAATCGGATGCGCTACCATTACACCACGGACCTCGATCAGTCATAAGTCGAAATTCTCCTACATACTTACGTCGTTTCTATACATTAATATACTGCGTGGTCATTGCAGTTAAATGTACATATTCACGATTTGCGAGGGTGCCCTCTCAGGGCATTGGTTTCTGCCCTATGTAGGAGAATTTCGACTTATGACTGATCGAGGTCCGTGGTGTAATGGTAGCGCATCCGACTGGTAATCGGAAGGCCCTGGGTTCGATTCCCGGGCGGTTCACCTCATTTTTCATTTGTTCGTTATTTCTCTTCCTCGTGTGCAGAACGCTCCTCTATACTTACGTCGTTTTATACATTAATATACTGCGTGGTCATTGCAGTTAAATGTACATATTCACGATTTGCGAGGGTGCCCTCTCAGGGCATTGGTTTCTGCCCTATGTAGGAGAATTTCGACTTATGACTGATCGAGGTCCGTGGTGTAATGGTAGCGCATCCGACCGGTAATCGGAAGGCCCTGGGTTCGATTCCCGGGCGGTTCACCTCATTTTTCATTTGTTCGTTATTTCTCTTCCTCGTGTGCAGAACGCTCCTCTATACTTACGTCGTTTCTATCTATATATATATATAATATATTATATATATAATATATATATATACCGGTATATATATATAAGGACGGGAAATAATGAACTAACCGACGATCCAAAAGAAATATCTGATACATTGAGAGCTCAATATGAATCAGTTTTCAGTACCCAAAAAGTGACAAAGCGATACCTGACATAAATGCATTCTTTGAAGAGGAATTGCAAGGAGAGTATATAACAGACTTTGAGTTTACACCAGAAGATGTAGCGAGAGCTATAGGACAAATGAAACTACATTCAGCTGCAGGTCCGGACAATTGGAACGCATTATTGATTAAAAACTGTAAAAATGAAATAGCTACACCTTTATACTGGATATGGAGACGATCCCTAGACACTGGGGAAATACCGAGCATCTTGAAAAGAGCAAACATTGTCCCTATATATAAAGGAGGGGACAGATCTCAAGCAAAGAACTATAGACCAGTGTCATTGACGTCCCACCTCACCAAAGTATTTGAAAGAATAGTTAGAGAGAAAATTTATGATTTCCTGGAGACACGGGAAAGATTCAACGAAAATCAGCATGGATTCGGGTCAGGTAGATCATGCCTATCACAACTAATAGAGCACTACAACAATATCCTAGATGCATTGGAAGGCAATGACAACTTCGATGTTATATACACAGATTTTGCTAAAGCTTTCGATAAATGTGACCATGGTATAATAGCACATAAAATTAAAGACATGGGAATAACAGGCAAAGTGGGAAAATGGATCTACAACTTCCTTAGTGATCGTCTGCAGGTCGTCAAAATTCAAGGTATATCATCATCAGAATCGGAAGTACGCAGCTCAGTACCACAAGGGACAGTACTGGCCCCACTCCTGTTCATTATCATGCTAACAGACATAGACAGCGGAGTAAACAGCAATAGTATAGTAACATCCTTTGCAGACGATACAAAGATCAGCAGAAAAATCAGCGATGTACATGACGTGGAGGCCTTGCAGAGGGACACGAACAAAATATACAAATGGCCAGAAGACAACAACATGTCATTCAACGCCGAGAAATTTCAGCTCTTGAGATATGGTAGAAAAGAAGAACTTAAACAGACTGCATATTATGCTCCAGATAGACAGGAAATTCAGAGAAGCATGAAAGCGATTGATCTCGGGATAATAATGACAGATGATGCGAAATTCGAAACACAAAATCAGATAGCGATAAATAAAGCAAAAAGAGTCGCCGGACAGGTTCTAAGAACGTTCAAGAGAAGGGACAGGACAGTAATGATTCCCCTCTAAAAACACTGATTATACCAAAACTTGAATACTGCTGTTTTGACGTCCCCATATAAAAAGGAAGAAACTAATAAACTAGAAGAAACGCAAAGGCATTTCACAGCCAAGATTGATGGCTGCAAAGAACTCAACTACTGGGAAAGACTACGTAAACTAAATCTGTACTCACTGGAAAGAAGAAGAGAGAGATACATCATAATTTACATATGGAAAATGATCGAAAAACTGGTACCAAACCTAAAACTAAACCCAATTACCATTCAAACAACACTGGAAAATAGGAAAGGCAGAATGTGTAGTGTTCCCAAATTAAAGGCACGACAAGGGACCTCCTCAATCCTGAAGGAAAATAGCTTGGTTGTCAGGGTGCCAAGACTTTTCAACCAGCTTCCAAAGGACCTCAGAAACGCAACGGGGGTCAAAGTTGAAGTCTTCAAGAAAAGACTGGATGCCTGACTCAGGACAGTACCAGATGAGCCGGGCGTGCCTGGCTATGTACGGTGGAGAGCGCAAGAAAGCAACTCGCTCCTCCACCAGGCCAGACCTAGAGGCGGGGCCACCAGCTTGACCTCCGTGTGAAGAGAGACCAACGCACGAAACAACATAAGGTTCATAAGGTATATATATATATACACACACACACACAGGGTGTTTCAGGAGGAAAGGTCAATACTTCGGGAGGTGATAGTATCGGTCATTGTGAGAAAAAAAGTTCATATGAACATGTGTCTAATTCTGAATGGTTACGGAGATAGAGCTGTTTGAATCTACAAATACAAAAGCATTGTTAATGGTAATCAAGAAAGAGAAACCAATTACTGTTTCTAACATTTAATGTTTAAACATTGGCATTTTGAATGGTATCAGATACAGAAATTACAAATTTGTTAGTTTACAATAGTTTTCGAAAATCCCACCGTCAACCTCAATGCACTTTGCAACTCGTGTGCGAAGATCGCGTGTTGTTCGTTTGAGTTGATCTTGACGTTCCTTTATGCGGGCAGCAGCATCCAAAATGCGCGCGAGCAATTCGTTTCGTGTGTCCACCTTTTGTAAACTTGACTTTTCATCCACCCCCACAAACAATAACCTAACGGAGAGAGGTCTGGAGACCATGGTGGCCATTGAATGGGACCACCGCGGCCGATTCATCGACCAGGGAAAGTTTGATTTAGGTATTGCATCACCAGACGGGTAGAATGTGGAGGAGCTCCGTCATGCTGAAAGTACATACCAGCGCGTGTAGCCAAAGGAACATCCTCCAATAGTCCTGGCAATTCATTTTGCAGAAATTCTAGGTAACTTTGTCCTGTAAGACGATTCTCTACTAAAGAACAGGGCCAATCAGCTGATCATCGATGATACCGCACTACACATTGGCAGAGAAGCGATGTTGAAAATTTGTTTCCACAGTGGCATTTGGATTTTCGTCTGACCACCGATGAGAGTTACGAGTGTTGTTGATACCTTCACGGGTGAAAGTAGCTTCATCGGTGAACAGTATTAATCGAAGCAATCGGCGATTAGCATTTACCCAGTGGCAAAATTCCAGTCGCATGGCAGCGTCTCCTGGTTGAAGGTGTTGTACACGCTGTACATGATATGGATGCAAGCCTTCCTCACGTAATGTTTGCCATACTCTTGTGTGTGGTACACCGAGACGTGTAGAAATTCTTCGTGAGCTAGTAGTAGGACTATGGTCTACCAACTGAAGAATGTTTTCCACTTCATCCACATCTTGTTGACCTTCACGTTCAGATGAAACATGAGCGCTGGGAAGTGTACCAATCTCACGCAATATGTTGAAAACCGTGGTAAATACACTTCGATCCGGAATTCTGCGGTTCGGAAACCGTCGACGGTATTCTGCAACAGCAGCTGTTGCACTTCCATCGCAAAAACCGTAGACATACACCATATTTGCATATTCGGCATGTGTGAAGGTGTGTGGCATTCTTAACACTGCTTCAAACACCAAACAATGTCACTCACAACAGTCAGCTGTCGATTGGCTTATGTTACATGCTTAAATGACAGCTTACATGGTTCAAGGTTATAGGGGAGGGAAGGGGGAGGAAGAGTTGCGCGCGCATCAGGTTCAAACAGCTCTATCTCCGTAACCATTCAGAATTAGACACATGTTCATATGAACTTTTTTTCTCACAATGACCGATACTATCACCTCCCGAAGTATTGACCTTTCCTCCTGAAACACCCTGTGTGTGTGTATATATATATATATATATATATATATATATATATCCTTTCATTATTTACTAGTAAGTTAATAGTATACAACAGAAATACGATAGGGTGAAGATATACTTACCAATATAATTTAATGAGAACAATGTGGCTGACTGTGCTTCATAATTTCTGAAAATCTTGGTTTGACACTTTGTGATACAGCGATTCGGAGGTCCGGTTCCAAGTTCAGTTTATTTCGATTCTTGATTTTAATACCTATTATAGCAGAAAAAGACACCTCACACAGATATGTAGATCCAAATGGAAGGAGCGCATCGTTCGCCGCGCTTACTAAATCTGGGTACTCATTTTTTAATCTAATCCACCAATTGTGCACAGTTTTCGCTTGAAATTCGGTTCGTAAACTTGTATCTTCCCTGATGTCAATCATCTGTTCTTGGGCAATGATCGGAAGATGTTCCATTTTTACATTTTCAGCATTTTACATTTAGTTTGCTAAATTTTAATCGCAAGTAAGCGATATCGCGGATACAATCTCGCAAATTCCTAGGAATGATTGTGTGTTAACGAGTATTTTCTTTCCCGGTCATCTTCTTGAAATTCAAAAACTTTCTACGAAAAAACAATGATAAATCAGAATCATCAAATTTTCTTCGCGCACCCCCTAGATCGGCAGGCGCACCCCACTTTGGAGACCACTGATCTAAGCGATCGCAATGCAGCCTTTGTTATTGCAACATCAGCTAAGTCTCTTGGCCATGATCTGGCCTCACATATTTTCCCGAAGTACAATTCGTCGATCTTAAATTGAATTAAAGCTTGTGAAACTATCGCAACTGCTGAAAAATTTAAAAATTAAGCTTTTCTCCTGACACTCCGCTTCTGCTTCACTGGGATGGGAAAATGCTTCCTAATATAACAGGGGGACATGAAAATGTGGACCATATCGCAATCATTGTTTCAGGAGGAGGAGTAGATGAACTACTTGGTGTTCCACTCATCCCTCACGGAACGGGACAAGGACACGCCGATGTCTGCTGATGTTGGATGAGTAGGACTTGAGAAACCAGTTGCAGGGGCTTGTATTTGATACAACAGCATCAAATACTGGGCTGATGTCTGGAGCTTGTACCCTGATAGAGAGTACTGTAGGTCGCTTTCTAATATGGATAGCATGTCGTCGTCATGTGTATGAAGTCGTTTTGGCTAACGTATTTTCTAGTATTCTTGAACCTTCGAAAGGACCACAAGTCTCATTGTTTAAACGATTCATGGCACAATGGCCAGTTATCAATAAAGAAAACTTATATCAGTAGGAATGGAAGTTTTTGAACGAAACTGTAGTCAAGAGATGACTACAGTAAATTCCTCCATCTTTCTCTAATTTTCCTGGGAGGAAGTTTGCCAAGAAGTACAACATCAGAGCTCCAGGAGCTCCTCATCAGGCTTGCTGGATGGCAAAAGCTACCTATGCTTTGAAGATCTTTCTCTTCCAGGAGCAAATGAAACTTACTGCTCATGAAAAAAAGGGTCTGAAAGATTTTTGTCTCTTTATGGCACTTGTTTGTAATAAATATAGGCATGAAGCACCATTGGCAATGAGGGCCCATAAAAACGACCTAGCTTTTCTAATAGTTATGGAGACTTATCCAAACAGGGTTTTGGCTGAAATTACACTCAAGACATTTAAGAGACATCTCTGGTACTTCTCGGAAGAGCTAATTGGACTGTCACTTTTTGACGATGGGTTGGAAACAAAGTAAAAGAAAATATTATTAAAAAAATTATCTCATCCTGCAAAAGCGGAAGGTCTGAAGCTCCTCGATTCAAAGCTGTTCAAAACAGCACACCCATTGGAAACTTACGTCAGCGAGAAGACGGCTCAACTCTTCGATGTACTGGATAAAAACGGAAAGAATTTCTCAAGAGATTCTTTCGAAACTATCAAGTGATTGGCCAAGTAACAACTACGAGTTGTTGAAAGAAAGAGCATTGAAGATGAAGGTTGTCAATGACTCTGCAGAGCGAGCGATTGCTCTTATTCAACGGTACAACACAACGCTTACCAAAGATGAGCAACAAAACAATTCCTTTTCCGCATTCTTGTGACCCACCGACGAACGTTTCCTACCCCCTCTAAAGAGTCTTTACAGAATTAAAAGCCATTTGCCTGTTCTTTTGTCAAATTTCGTTATTTTTTAAATTTTTTTTTAAAATATAGTCGGAATGAGTTCAGTTTTTATAGCTATTATCTTTTTATGATTTCAAACAAGGGCAGCCTTGAGGAAGTACAAAAATAAAACTTTTATTGCTTGGACCACCCCAATATATATATATATATATATACATTTAACTGCAAAGAACACGCAGTATAAATAACGTAAAGAACGACGCTTGTATAGGAGATATTCCGCGCAAGACGAGAGTATCTCTCTCGTCTTGCGCGGAATATCTCCTATACAAGCGTCGTTCTTTACGATATATATATATATATATATGATGAATAAAACCACGAAGGAAAGGAAACACAAAATGGTGCTCAAGCGCTTTCGTCTAATGACATCCTCAGGAACACTGAAGTACATAAAAAGGTTAAGCCTATATATAGGTTACAGAAAGAAAAAAAGAAAAATAAATAAACATACATACACACACACACACATACATATATATATATATATATATACATACATATCTATATATA
The DNA here is from genome assembly GCA_023014485.1 of Bathynomus jamesi. Taxonomy (NCBI): domain Eukaryota; kingdom Metazoa; phylum Arthropoda; class Malacostraca; order Isopoda; family Cirolanidae; genus Bathynomus; species Bathynomus jamesi. The sequence goes on along the minus strand of JAJOZX010001728.1, from coordinate 527,269 downwards.
CAAATACATACACACATACATACATACATATATATACAATAAACAGAGAAGTAAAAATAATAAAAAATTATAAAAAAATTAAAAATTAAAACCTTAAAAGATTACCAGTGAGGCGTACAGATTTTGTAAGGAAAATATCGATTTTTAGCACAAGATCAAATGGATTATAAAAATACAAATTTATACTATCGATTTTTAGCACAAGATCAAATGGATTATAAAAATACAAATTTATACTGTCCGGGTTTTAACACAATGCTGCCTATGGTCAGGTTTCGATATAAAAAAAAAAAAAAAAAAAAAAAATGCAAATTAAAAGTTAATAAAGTAGAAAACAAGTTTACCAAAGATTTAATGTTTTACACTTCTTATCTATATCTGTTTTTATTCATCATAAATATTTTTCACGTGTTACCTTCGTGAAATAATTTTCATATATATATATATTAACTAAATGCAAATAATAAGGGTGGAGTCGAACTACTGCGGAGGACATCTGTGGGTTTACAAACACTGAATTGAATTGAATAACCTTTATTATTATTATTATTAAAATAAATACATTGTTTTTACAATGACAAATAATTGTGAAGCTGGACTATGTATTTTATTTAATTTGGCCCTTAAGTTTTACACTTTACTGGGCTCTTAATTAAAAATAAAACAGTTATTATTAATTAATAATACATAAATCATGAATAAGAATTATCAATTAGGGTATGTATTAATCTTAAATTATTATTGTCCATATAGAAAAATTCGTCATTATTGAAGGTCTGATACCAATACTATACGAAGAAATCAATATTAGACATAAGAGATAAGAAATGAACAATCACAAGTAATGTACCCTTAATCCTAGATTACACATGAGAAATGAATAAACAATAATACTGTACATTTAATCCTAGATTTTTATTAGTATCCCCTCATTATTTGAGAAAATACGTGAGATGTTTAAAGAGTATTTTAGTGAGCTGGTAGCTGACGTGTAGTATAGATGAAGAAGAAAATGTGAATGCAGTTGGTTTTGGTGGTGTACGTAGAAGCGTATAATTGGTATGAGAAAACCTCAAAATCAAATTAGAGGAAGTTGAACGAGCAACATGCAAGCTGAAGAAAAGAACTGGAAAAATTTATAGATTGTGAAAGAACTTAAATATTTGGGGGTGTTTGACTGACAAAGGAGGTACAATTACAATGAAAGTGGAAAACAGTGAAGCAGAACAAGCGAGTCGTGAACGCAATAAAAGGGCAGGAAGGAAGGCAGGCAGGCAGGCAGGCAGGCAGTACTTGAGGAAGGAAGGCAGGCAGGAAGGTAGTACTTGAGTGTAGATGTAGCAAGAGGATTACACAAAGGTGTATCGATGCCAACATTAATGTATGGATATGATTAGGGCGGTCAAAAGTCAATAAAGTCAAATTGTTTCCTATGGGGCACTTTTCGCTGAAACGACTGAAAATGCAATAAAAACACCTGTAGGGGGTATATTACCAAAGTTAATAGGTCAACCAAAAGTCAACTTTTACCTGTTAGGTCAAAAAATAGCAATGAGGTAAATAAAGTCAATTTTTTTTAATAAATAATTAAAATAACTAAAAATTGGCATCTTTTTGGTTAACTGGCAACTTCACTGCTCGTATTTGTCTTATTCAGTTATGTCCGTTCTGGTTTTGGATGTGGGTGTGTTGTATGTATTGTGGTTACTGGTTACCATTTTTGATTTGTGATTTTTTCTGATTTGTGATTTCACTGATTTCGATTTCTTTTGATTTCAGATATTTAAAATGCCAAAAGTTGCAGTTAGTTCTATTGCTAAAGTGCGCGCTATAATTGCAAAATATCCTAATGAATTCATTTGTTCAGGAAAAAATGAGCTATACTGTCAGATTTGTTGTGTTGTGGTCAAGCATGACAAATCCTTTTTTGTGGATAAACATCGCTCTACCAAAAGCACCAGCGTGGTATAGACCAAAATGTGGGAAATGAAAAGACGCAAACCCTTTTAAAGTACAAGTCTTCAGATTTTTCGGAAAAACTTGTGACTACATTTCTGTCAGCCAACATACCTCTTCATAAGTTGAGCAACCCTCATGTGAAACAATTGTTCTCTGAATTAGGTGTAGCAGTGCCTTGCGTGTCAACTTGCAGATCAATAGCAATGAAACAGGCAGAAAGCGAGTTAAGTAGAATAAAACATTTGCTAGAGGGTAAATTAGTTTTCCTAATTGTTGATGAAAGTGAAGTAAGGGGCTCAAAATATTTGAACATACTTGCTGGATCTATTGATGTTCCCAAGAAAACATATTTGATCAGGTGCGATGTTCTTCTTGGAAATGTTAATGCACGAACTGTCATACACAAGATTGACGATACTGTAAAAGAATTCGAGATACCAAGAGAAAATTTCTGTTTACTTCTGTCTGATGCAGCTCGTTACATGGTGTCAGCTGGAGCGACACTCAAGCAACTTTTTCCAAGACTTTTCCATGTAACGTGTCTTGCGCATCTGTTACATAATTGTGCGATGCAAATAAGAGCATTTTATAGTGATGTTGACACTTTAATTGCATGTGTCAAGGCTTCTACTCTTAAAAACAAAAGAAGGAAGGAATTGTTTGCTGAAATAGGAACTCCTCCAGAACCGATTGTAACACGTTGGGCAAGCTGGCTGAACGCTGCTTTTTATTATGCAGACAATTTTCCAAATGTGAAGACAATTGTGGAAAATTTTGAAGATGAAGGAATCATTGTTCAGAAGGCTAAAGAGAGTGTTGCTAATGAAAAACTGCCAAAACAACTAATGTCAATCAAAATTAATTATAGTTTGATTGCTAGCTTAGTGACTAGGATGGAAGCATCTGATTGCATCATTAGAGAGGCATATGAAACCATTTCTTCTATCAACCTTGGCGAAGATATGTGTTCAGTCAAACAATACATTGAAACAAGACTCAAGACAAATGGTATTTGTGAAATAATTAACCTCAGTAGACCTGAAATCTCACCAACAGTTTATGGTCAGCTTTTGCAATGTCAACCAACAACTGCCGCTGTAGAGAGATCTTTCTCCATGCTTAATAAATTATTAAGTAAGGATCGCAATTTTTTGCCAGAAAATGTCGGCAAATACTTCATAATTTACCACAATCGGTCAACTGATGTAGAAGAGCAAGAATAAGTAATTAAAGTATCGTTTTTTATTGAAAATAAAGGCAACTTTATAAGTCAATTTTTTCAATTCGTAAGGTCAACTTTCTTAATTTTTCGGTCAACTTTTGACTGCCCTAATATGATACATTTGTCTAAAATGATATTTTCTTGTCCAAATTTATGGCCGTTGAAATGAATAATTTAAGAAATATGATTAATGTAAAACGTATGAAAAACGAAGATATTAGGCAAAGGTGTGGGATGAAAAAGTCCTTAGCAATGAGAAGAGAGAATAGTTTGCTATTCTATTTTGATATGATCTCGTGGAGAAAATGAATAATGATAGAAAAGGGTGTATAACAGTGAATACGTAGGTATGAGAACTAGAGAAAGACAGCGTAAAGATGTAATTAGTGAATGTAATATGTGAATAAGTGTGGAGTTGATATAAATGTGGCACAAGCATTAACGAGAAACTGAGAAAAATAGAGATATTGGTATCGCGTAATACCTTGTCATGAGAGGCAACACCGGATCCCACCTCATTAACGGTGATTTTCTCTATATATCCTTGTGTAACTGAGGAAAATGTCTTCGGTCCCAAGTTGAATCCTCACGCACACCCCATGGAGAATGGGAAATAATGCGTGATTCATAGTGTTTTTTTATTTTGAAAATTTCCTTGACTAAATACAATGTTATTCCTTTCAGAGTCTGGTTGGAAAACTCTGTCCGTAGTTCTAATTGTGTTGTGTGTGTTTGTGTCAGCTGCTCTTATCTTTTGTTGCTGGAAATTATGGAGACAAGTAAGTAATTAAGTAATAATTGTTTTGTCCCTAAACCTTATCTGCAAGGGAGATAGTTTTGGCAACAGACATGAGGCCGATTATAATCATAATCTTGTAGTTGTAATTATGATTATGGTGTATTCATGATCGTAATCTGAATATTCATACCTTTGTAATCGTAATTGTAATCCATCTTCATCTATAGTTCGTAATCGTAATCTTTGATTGCAGCATGATTACAAATGGATGTAGTTGAAGGTCAGCTAGCCAGGCAGCCACATGGAAGGGTGCGAGGTTGGCCTTTTCAGGCCAAAAAACTCAAATTTTGGCATTTTTTATGCCGTATATATATGCCCCCGGGGCCAGGTGTAGTAATGTCTAATTAAAAATTAAGTGTTTGTTTATAAGAATTTAATAATGTTCAATTAAGTTTTATTAAACAAGAAATTAAGAATGGTCTTGTGAAGTAATATAAAAATACAAGTTGGCAACACTAAGAATCTGCCCAACTAAGAGAGTGCCCAAAGACGACAGTTATTGGACGGCCTTTGGGCTAATAAGGTGTTTTTAGGTATTAAGATGTGTTTGTAAATTTAGAATATTATTTTGTGTCTCTCCGGCTTAAATGTGAACGTTAATTCACCCCCTCGCATTACCCCGTTTATCTGTGTTTTCGGAATAAATAAAAGTTAGTAAAGTGTAATGAAGTGTATAATTAATACCCCCGTCTCCCTCGCATTATTCGAAAGTGTAAAATGGCGCCCACGGCCACGTCTACCCGTATTTATAAAGTACAGCGAAGCGAGTGTAAAGAGCAAAATGATAAAAGAAATTGAATAGAAAGTAAAGTAAATAATGAATTATAAATGAGGAGTGGGAATCACTACACAAGTAAATACCCCTCAAATTTGGCCTCTGCCATATTTGCCATATTCGAGTTCGCCCTTTTCACCCTTTATTATTGGCCGTCTCGGCATTTTTTGAACCAGAAATCTGGTAACCAGGCCCATTGGCGGCCCGACAGGGGATACATAGGTGGAACCACTCCCCGGAGGTTGGCTCGTGGGAGGCGCCGAAAATGGATTATGCAATCCATAAATTTGATACCCCATATGATGATTTTTTAAAATTTTATAGTCAATGAATAAATTTCTCATTTACAGTGGAACCTCGCTTAACGAGTGCCTCGTATAACGAGAAATTCGTATAACGAGCCAAAAGAATGGGGGAAAATTACCTTGCATAACGAGCGACACTTTGCTTAACGAGCAAAATATTTCGTCAAAATTTAAAGCGTAGACAAAAACAAATGTCTCTAGACAGTTTCCTCGTGAAAAAGGATCCAAAAGAAAGTGAAAGTGCCTCTAAAATATTAAAGCTAGTGACTGTGAGCTCGTCGAGAATGTTATTGCATTGAACGAAGACGATTCTCCTCCTTCCCCTCAATAACCCTCTCTTCCTCCCCTGTCTCTTCATTTCCTTTGCGTGCGTCAGGAGCACCTTCTCTCTTCGTAAGTTATTTATAAATTTCACCGTTTACTAATTATTTACATTCTCTTTTGGGTTAATTTTTATTAATAATCTTTTCATTTCATGCAATAATAATTTAAAAAACGCCTTTAAATATCATTATAAATATTATTTTAAGTATTTTTTAAGCATGGAACGCATTATCATATTTTACATTGATTCCTATGGAAAAAATTGCCTTGCTTAACGAGCATTTTGCATAACGAGCACAATTCGGGAACGAATTATGCTCGTTAAGCGAGGTTCCACTGTATTTAATTATTTAACTTGAATTATTCAAACGTAATAATTCAAACATGTTACCTGACCAAAATTGCATGATCTTTTCCAAGATATCGAAGATACGATGCGCTTAATGAAAGTTCGTCAGGAAGCAGACCGTCATTACCGTGCCCCAAGCACCCGAATTGAACTCTTAGAGTTCATAATTACATACGGTGGTAGGCACAACTGCCCAAACTTGAGAATTGCATTGCAGCTTCTATTGACAATCGCTGTTTCAGTCGCATCGTGTGAAAGGTCGTTTTCAAAATTAAAATTAACTTTTTCTCTCCCAAATTATTGTTTTGAGCTAAAAAAAAAGTAACACTTAAATATGTTAAAAATCGGTGTGGAACAAACGAAACTTTGTTTAGAAATTTATTTAATTAATTACACTTGAAATTATATGATTCCATTTGGCGCTATCAAGTAATAACAGAAACTACCATAACTTTGGTACTTTGAATGAAACAAATAAAAACAGTTTTTGTCCTTTGTTAAACACAATGGTACATCACACATTCTGCATTTTAGACGAGAGTAACCCTTCATTCAGTTTCTGCACCTCTTTTTGGTTCTAAATGCTCAGACAATGTCCAAAAAACTGCCAGATGTTGCTATACAGTTAATTGTTACATTCAAATGCTACAAGGCATCAGTAGTATCGCCGCAAATTGTTCGAGTGCATATGCAATTGCAATGTTAATCAATTTCGCAAGGGGAGGGGGAAATGTTACAAAGGGGATGGGGTTATGCAACAAGGGGTGGGGGGTTAACCCCAGAGTTGCATGAAGGGGGAGTTGGAGGATGACCTCCCTCCAAAGGGGATGACCCTAACCTAAGAAGGTAAACCCCAACTTTGGGGAGAAGAGAGGAGGGCCTCCCCCCAAAGTGGTATCCCTAACCTAAGAAGGTAAACCTTAACCCAAGAGAGGAGAGAGAGAGAAAGCATCCTTTCGTTTGGACTGCCAGACGCATAATAAAGCTCTTGGTCTTTGCACTCGGCTTAGAAGGTCTTAATCAGCCAGTTGGCTTAATTATCCAGCTGGCTTAGAAGGCTTAATCTGGCTTAGAAGGCGTAAATGGTTTGTTTAGGTGTGTGTGTGTGTGTATATATATATATATATATATATATAAATATTAACTTTTGATTTGCCAGATTCCGCTATTTATTTAATTAAAGATGTTCTTGACAGTTGGATTAGAAATCCTAAGCAACCAGTTGGCTTAATATATATATATATAATATATATATATATATATATATATATAATATATATATATATATATATATACACTAGTAGTCAAAAGTTAAAGTACACCTACTAATTTCCAATGTTTTGCTGCTTAGCTCATGACATAAACTTCAAATGTAAACTTAACAGGTACTAGAGATGAATTTGCTTACCTGGCTTTCATATTGTATGCTTCAGTTGTAGTAATGCCTAGTTAAGAATATTAATTTTTGTTTAATTAAGATAATGTTTAATGTAAATCATTTACTAATAATTATGAAATTACGAAAAAGTATGTTTGTTAGATTTAAATTGTTTAAAATGGGTAGAGTTGGCAGTCCTGAACAGAGGCCACAGAGCGGGCTACCCCAAGGGAGTCAGTCTTTTAGGCGGCGCGTTAAGCGTGAGGTTGGCGTCATGTAACGTAAAATTTAATTAATTGTTTTGTGCCCCTCTCCCTCTCCGACGTAAATTATTATAATAGAAATTCCGTACTCGCATCCCCCTAAATTACTTAAACCATTTTCGGAAGTAAATAAAAGAGTTAAAAAGTGTTAAAAGAGTGTTAATGAACCCCCCTTTGTTTTGTAACGACTTTCATAGTCTCGGCGTGGCTACCATGAATATAATTGTAAAGTAGTGTTGAAATGAGTAGAGAAAGCGATAAATGAAATAAAGAGCCGATAGATAGTAAATAATGAAGAAAGTAAATAATAAAAGGTGTTCACTATATTTGGTGGCAGTTAACCTTATTAAATTGTTATCAATTTAATAATACGAACCCATGCATTCCGTTAGGCCTATGCATTATTTTTTTTCGTTTCTGATAAATAGGAATTCAAAATTTGTGCGTGTGTTCTTTCGACTAATCACGATCGTTTTCACGTTTTCCGTATAAAGAAAATTAGTAGATATTCTGTTTCGCTACCCGTTTTAGAGTAATTATCAAATTAAACAAAAATTCAATGTAATTTCAAAATGGCGCCCATTGTTTTCCAAATTATTCTGAGTCACGTCGCTTCAAAAATTTTTGCGCGTCAAAATTTGTTGTTTGAGATCGAGTCTAGACTCAAAACTTATTTTAGTCGTTACAGGGTCGGTAGAAAAACTTGTCCGACTCAATATTGCGAGTCATTATTACGTTAAATTTCGTTCATTAGGTCGGAGAGGACATAGTTTTGAAAATTTATCGTGCTGCCTGAGGACTCAATTTTTCTTTTTTTCGTCTCTTCCACTGTTATGCCTGTTTCAGCTTACCTTTTAAGAATAATGATTAATAAATAAATTTTACTGGATTTGTACGTAAGTCAAGTATGTTAGTTTAAATACAGTATGATACACATTTTATATGGTCCTTTCAAAATGTTTCAGCGAAAATTTGTACCGCATTTCTAGGTATATATACATATATAGTATTGTAAAACATTTCATGAACATGTAAAATTTTCTGGGTTTCATTGGTAGATTTTTGATTATATTTCGATTGCTTGTATAAATAATAGGATTATTTTATTGTTTATATAGATTTACGGGCTTTTTGCTTTGCTTCGCTTCGCGCTAATAGGATTAAGTTACATTTTAAGGGACAGTCGAAAAATAATCTTAAACATATTAATTTGTCAGATTATAGATGGCCGTATAGGATTGTTAGACTTTAAAATAAGCTAAATTCGTTTAACTGAAATAGAGAAATTGTGAAATTTTCTATAAATTTTTTTGATTTTTTTTATATACTCATAATTATACACTTACATATTAACTTATACTATATAGTTATATATATAATTATATATATTTATATACTCAAAATTTGGTAGGTAGGCTGATTATCTATTTTTTTTCTCTCCTTTCTTTCGTTCATTTCACGACAATTCCGACATATTTTGTAAAATGGCTATTGTATTGTACTAAAGAAAGATTTCTTGTAGGCCTATCGTTAAATATTGTTCGGAGATTAACCGTTACTACGGTATATGTCTATTGAGTAGTAAATTTTTAGTTATTTAACAAAATTTTAATTGGTTTAACATAAATAATCATAGGATTTTTCTTTAATAAGCACAAATGTTATGCATTAAATTCTAAATTGTGCTTTCCACGCGTAACATTGAATTTATTAATTATAGGTCTAAAAGTGCGCAGTAAATTTTATTTTTATTTCGGCGGCCAATGTGAGTTACGGTACACATTTTACGAAAGCTGGATATTATTATAATTTTTTTGAATTACAGAAATTGGTGTAGAAATTTTTCATATAGTTTCTTTACGTTTTATAAATGCATTCAATTTTATTTTTATAGGTAGGCCGATTTTTATTTTTCTTTCTTCCAGTTCAATGACAATGGTAAAATTTTTATTTGGGATTTAGATTGTATTCTAAAAAGGATGTTTTGATTTGATATTTTAATTTGGGTATTAGAAATGAAAAATGTCCTTTTTTTTTAGTTCGAGCGTTTGCATAGAAAAAATTACAAAATTGTCAGGATAAATGCAGTTTCATTCGGTTACGTAGGGATATTTGTATAGAGGTTCGCTTACAAACAAAGCGACCGCTCTCAATTAGGCAATGTTTTGTGTTTGTTTACAGTAGGTTGCGTGTATTTTTGAGTGCATATTATCTATTATTATTTAGTATAACTATGCAAATTTGTAGTTTCACTTGGAAACGATAAATTACTGAGATTTTTGTGATTTGCAAACCATACTGGGTTTCTGTTGAAGGAGAGAGTTGTATCAGATGTAATTTGCGAATTGCGAGTTCAATTCATATGAAATTTAGAGTTTCAAGTTGGAATTACTGTATTAAAATAATTTTTGGTAGTAATATTTAATTTTTTTTAACTTTTTAATAACTGTTTTGGAAAATTATTATTGTTTAAACCTTCAGTCGGGGTTAACTAATGCATTTGAAACATTGGCTCAAGTGTACACTCGGAAATGGAGCCTTCTAGATAGCCAGTAACGTTTTTGTGGCGTCTTTGTGTGCTCCTCCTCAAAGGGCAAGAGGGTTCATGATTGTCAGAGAATGGATGACATGAAGTTTCTGGGGTTCATTGTTGTCTTTTGTATTTGAAAGTATTGTTCTGATTTCTGACGATAGTTTGAACAATAATATTTCTTAAATTATACTAACAGTTACTATGTATGGGCGCTTTTATATTTATACTGTACAATTTTTTTTCGTGCGTTTTATGACTTTTTTTATCTTCTCCGCTGTAACTGCCATAAGTGACCTTATTGGTAGCTAGATTTGATTAAATTTTTGCGAAATTCTGATATTTGTCCTTTTTTTTTTTTCCGTGAATTTGGCCAGAGCAAATGTGTAGTTAGTATTTCGAAGTGAACTGTCGAGAAAATTCGATAATTAAATATGAAATGATAAGCAGTACAGAAACACGTTTCGAATAAACTTTTTTTCAAAATTTCAAAGGCTCGGTTTGGAGGCAACCAAGTTGAATCCGAGTTCCATCCAGTGAGTTTAGTCGACCGGATAGGTGATCGATCACCAGTGATGAGAGAGAAGAGAAACCAACTGCGCAGGGACTTGGCGCAGGGTGGTTTCGGAAGAGAAGAGATAGAAGAGAGGAACCGAATGCGCAGGGACTTGGCGCAGGACAGTTTCGGAAGAGAAGAGAAATTTACGTGTGCAGGGTCTTGGCACACGAAAGTTTCGATCAAAGATGGTCTACTGGTATTTTTCGGGCAGTAGCTGGTCACGCTGCTCGAATGCTTCGCTAAATATGTGTTGTAGCACGCGGTAGGCAAGCCACGTGAGCTTGAACGGGTGTTTACGACTGTACTGTCCATACAGACATACAGTAGGTTCGTTGGGAAACGGCCTACGGCGGAGTGATCGTTTGATTGTTGCCAGTGGAAGTCTTTCAGCTGGACGTAGGAAGAGCAGCGTTCACCGACAAAAGTGGAGATGAGACAAGGCGAGTTTCTTCATCGACTTCTAGAATTGCAAATTCCGTCCAATTCCAGCGCGTGGTCCAGCTTTCAGTATATCTCCCCCCCCCCCCCCCGGATCCTTTTAGAATTGGACGTCTCTTTTTTTTTTTCGCCATTGGAGAGAGAGTGGAACCATTATAGCGTGCTGCCCTGTTGCATGTTGATTGATGCAATCCCTTGCATTCTAGCGAAGTGAGCAGGAGAGCTGCGATTGAAAATTGAAGTCCGTTGTGGCGTGCGGATTGTGATCTAAACGTCCAGCAAATTAATGTACTGATTATTATGTAATGAAATTATACGTGAAAGGGTGCGATTATTGCCCATAGTAGTTGTGTTTTTCGTGAAATAGTATGTGCGCTCTTGGTCAGTATTTTATGTAAACTTTTTCTTATTTTTTTTCTATGTCGCCCTGATAGTAACTGTATAACTATACAAATAACTGTTTCAAATGTAAAGCGATCGTTGATGAGGAATCGCGGGAATAGATTGTGAACTTGAGATTTGTGTAGCCACTGTAGGAAAATTTTCAGTTATTTTTTTTGGCATGTATAGATTAGTTACAGGTTGTAATTTAATTATTAGTGTGAAATGTTATTTTATGCAAATGTGAAAATTATAAAGGTTTCGGTTTTAATATGATACAAAATATATGTGTGGAATTTGTCATTCTAATTATTTCTTGTCTATCAACTTTGAAATTGTTAAAGAGAAAAAAAAATTGCAAAATATATAAATTTGTTGAATAAATTTATTAAAATTGTTAAACGATATTAATAAGTTTTACTAATGGAAAAACTTATTTTCAAGGGGGTGATGCGAGTGTAGTAATGCCTAGTTAAGAATATTAATTTTTGTTTAATTAAGATAATGTTTAATGTAAATCATTTACTAATAATTATGAAATTACGAAAAAGTATGTTTGTTAGATTTAACTTGTTTAAAATGGGTAGAGTTGGCAGTCCTGAACGGAGGCCGACAGAGCGGGCTACCCCAAGGGAGTCAGTCTTTTAGGCGGCGCGTTAAGCGTGAGGTTGGCGTCATGTAACGTAAAATTTAATTAATTGTTTTGTGCCCCTCTCCCTCTCCGACGTAAATTATTATAATAGAAATTCCGTACTCGCATCCCCCTAAATTACTTAAACCATTTTCGGAAGTAAATAAAAGAGTTAAAAAGTGTTAAAAGAGTGTTAATAAACCCCCCTTTGTTTTGTAACGACTTTCATAGTCTCGGCGTGGCTACCATGAATATAATTGTAAAGTAGTGTTGAAATGAGTAGAGAAAGCAAGCGATAAATGAAATAAAGAGCCGATAGATAGAATAAATAATGAAGAAAGTAAAATAATAAAAGGTGTTCACTATACAGTGCATCTGCCCTATGCATTGTGTTGTAACACAGAAGCTTCTTCAAAATAGCCTTCAAAATGTGTTCATTTACGTCTAGCATGCAACCTAAAATTAATGCCATTAGCTCTGCACAAAGGTCCAAAAACAGTTTAAAAGTCTTTACGGGGCTAGTATGTTTCTTCAGGAGTAAGTTAATACATGTGTTCAGTTATTAACATGTGCTGCAGGTCTTTACATATAAAATCCTTGCAGAGGAGCTAACTGGGTAGTTTAAGGTATATTTCTGTGTTTCAGAAAGCAAAAATGGGTGTCAAAGGTCAGTTAACAAGAGAGAAAAGACAGTCGATTGTAACTTTGAGAAATGAGGGCCAATCACTGAGGCAAATTGCAAAAAAATTAAAAGTTTCTGTGAATGAGGTTGCTTGTGCCATTAAACGGTACGAAGAAACTGGTCAAAATAAGGACAGAGAAAGGTTATGGCGACCAAGAACCATAACAGACTCAGAGGACAAGTATATCCGAATCACCAGTCTGCGCAACAGACGCCTCACAGCATCTGAAATCAAAGCCCAGCTGAACAACTCCAGAAGTACAACAGTTTAAACATCAACTGTTCAGAGAAGACTAAGAGAGGCAGCATTAAAACGACGAACTGCAGCAAAGAAACCAATGCTGAGACTCCAGAACAAAAAGAAAAGGTTAGCCTGGGCTAAAAACACCAAAAATGGACTGTTGAGCAGTGGAAATTTGTCCTTTGGACTGACGAATCAAAGTTCGAAGTTTTTGGATCCAAACGCAGAGTATTTGTGCGGCGCAGAGCGGGTGAAAGAATGACACAGCAGTGTGTTGTGCCAACAGTGAAGCACGGTGGAGAAAGTGCGATGGTCTGGGGATGTTTTGCAGGGGAGCAAGTTGGAGATCTCCACAAAGTCACTGGAATGCTGAACGAACGTTGCTATCACAGCATTCTACAGCGCCATGCCATCCCATCTGGACTGCGACTAGTTGGCCAACAGTTCAAAATGCAGCAAGACAACGATCCTAGACACACTTCCAAGCTGTGTCAAAATTACCTGAAGCAGAAAGAACGGCAACGTCAGCTCACAGTTATGGAATGGCCAGCACAGTCCCCGGATCTGAACCCCATCGAGATAGTGTGGGATGAACTGGATCGATGAGTTCAATACTATTTTTGTGCCCACTTTACATTCGGTTGGCAAGTTATCACTTTTTAAACATGGACAGAATACAATCAAAAGCGCGCACAAAGAGGGCATCGTTAACCACAACATCATTACTAAATTCAGGTTTATAAACACTTCTTTCCAATCGAGGGTTTATTCTTGCCGACCCGCGCTTTTCAACCGTGAACTCTTCTTCACAATGAATACCGGCAGTTGAAATAATCTTCTAAGTCGTAGCGACAACTGCTCATTATGTAAAGAAATAGTTCAGGGTGAACAGTGCAGTGAGCTCTGCCCTGTACCGCTCAAGTCCTTTGTACCAAAGTTCATGATATTTCGAAGAGTCTAAACCTTTTAAATAAGCATCCAGTTCTAAACCATTTTCGCCATGTTCATTCCTACACTCGGTAAACCGGTCGAGCAGAGCAGTGTATGCGTATTCAAGAACTGTATCAAAATAAAGGATATCCGTAACACTAGGGTGTGTCGAATTTTTCAACTTTCAAATTCCAAATATGAGGGGTGCTAAAAAGTTACAGCATGACTTAGGAATTCTAAAGATATTTTTGTTAATTTAATATAATTTAGTTTTGCTTGGTAAGAAGCTACATAAAAATAGTGACTTTTTTGACTTTTTTGTGGAATTATATAATAATTATTATATTAATAATTATATATGCTGTATATAATGCACTGCTGTTTTTGCTTATTTCACAGGTTGAAACATATTCATCAGTGTGCTGAAGATTACTTGTCCGTCAGTGCTACCATCCTAACCAGTGGGAATTGACCTACAATGGCTTCTAAAAGGAGGACAAGACTGGGGACATTCACACATATGAGCAACCTAATTGGAACTGGTAGAGAGTTGTTGCCCTCTGAACTCCCAACTCTGCGAGACGTTCTGAAATATGGGCTACTGCTAAGAGAACAAAGTGGTGAGGATGTGAGAAACTACCCAGCAGCTAGTCTTGCAAAGGACATTTACCCTAAAGTGCTTGAAAAGTAGGAACGAGCAAACAGTTCTTTTGTAGCCCCCGTTGTAAATTCACGAGTCACAATCTTAAACAAGATCCAAGAGAGCTGGGAGCAGGCCAAAAACATATCTCTTGGGAGAGGAAAGCTACATGTCAAAGAGGCTTTCATTGCAAAACTTGACAAGCTTTTTGACATCCTCAATTGCAAGTGTAAAATTGTTCTCTGCTCTGAATTTGGCTGCCTTGCAGATGCTGGTTGCAAAAACGAAACTCACATTAACTGTACATGCCCTAGGGAGATGAAGATCCCTGTGAAGGAACTTGCTTTCATTAAAGGTCAGAGAGACAAGTCTGGTTCTATTGGACCACATCAGATTGGCTTGCCAGATCAACCTGAGCACAACAGACAAGTCAAAAAGCAGAAGCGGCAAGAAGACGAAAGAATAAGGCTTGCTGAATATAAGCAGACAAGTAAGCAGGATGTTTCAATGCCATCAAATGAAATAATTTTCTCTGATGATGAAAATGAAGAACAAATAGCTGATGCTCAAGATGGAAAGGATGGAAGTTATGAAGTGACATTAGAAATATCAAGCACGTCTTCAACTTCCAATAAAAAGCCAGAGTAAAACACATTAGAAATACCTAATGTTGCTATGCATAGCATCAGATATGGTGTTGGCCTGCGTGCCACAGCTGCCATCACCACTGCTGCCTTTATGGATGCTGGCTTGATCACTGAAGAAGACAAGAGACTTGTAGTTGATCACAAAGTCAAGAGGGCCCAAGAAAAAGTTATGAGATCCCTGGATCAGGAATTTGATGATCTTTGTAATGAGGGTGAAATTGACTGCATCTTCTTTGACGGCCGTCAAGATACAACTAAAGTTATGCTGAAAGCAGACAATTCAGATCGTCAGTTCCCCAGCATCATCAAAGAAGAGCATTATTCTGTGTGCAGTGAGCCAGGTGGAAGATATCTCTACCACTTCACTCCTGAGAAAGGCTCAACGAGAAAAAAACCTGCTGAAGTTATTGCTGATAATCTTGTAGATTTCATGAAGAAGAAGGGCATTGATAAAAGCCTGCAGGCCATTGGAGGTGATTCTACAAATGTTAACACTGGCTGGGAGGGTGTTTCCATGCATTGGGTAGACGTCAAGCTTTGCCGTAAGCTGATCTGGTTGGTTTGTGCCCTCCACACTAACGAGTTACCCCTGCGACATTTGATCACAGCACTGGATGGGAAGACCTTGTTTAACAACAAGTGGACAGGTAACATTGGCAAGATGCTAGACACTGCAACCGAACTTGAAATTGATCCTTCATTCACCAAACTCTCAATTGGAGAGCCTCTTACTTCACTGAGTGACAATGTCGTAAAGGATCTCTCTACTGATCAAGCGTACGGGTATAGGATCACACAGGCCATAAGGACAGGAGAACTTCCCACAGATCTGGCCCTTCTTAAAATTGGTCCAGTAAGCCATTCAAGGTGGTTGACAACAGCAAACAGGCTTTGTCGCATATGGGTTTCAAACATGGCCTTAAAGGCAAAACCCTCAACAACTTACGACTGATAGTAGAATACATTGTTGGTGTGTACTACCACTGTTGGTTCAACATCAAAGTAAAACACTCTTGGGTGGAAGGCCCACGCCACATCTTGTTTCAGCTGCGGCTAGTTAGGCTGCAAAAGAAGGCTGTAGTGGATGCTGTTTTGCCAACCATCAAGCGCTCAGCATGGTATGCATTCAGCGAAATGATAATCCAGACACTCTTGTGCTCAGATGACAGTGAGGAGAGGAGAGCTGGTGTCCAAAAGATTGTTGACATGAGGGGTGGAGATGATGACACACGTGGAGATCTTTCTGTACGTCCCAGGAAGACACCTTCCATCAACCCCAGTGCTTCTTCCGTGTTGGAGCTGACAGACTGGTCTGACGGGGTATTTGAACCTCCTTTGACATGTAAACTGACTACAGCGGAAGTAAAGAAGTTCTTTGACAAGCCTATGCAAGTTCCACAGTGGCCCTGTCATGCTCAGTCAATAGAGAGGTGTGTGAAACAAGTCACAGAGGCAGCAGGCAGGGTGTATACACATGAGAAACGTGAGGGCTATATCAGAGGCCAAGAAGCAAGTCGGCGGCTGATGTCCAAGAACGAATCAAAGCAAGACTTGATGAAACTTGTTGTTTAAATATTTTTTTGTACTGTCATTACTTTCTAATGTTGTTTTATGATTACAAGGATATGTTTTATGATTACTAGGATATGTTTTATGCAGAGAAACTAAAATTTTTATAGCATTACCTGACATTTTGAGAAGCTAAAATTAATAAATGTTGTTTTCCGAGAGCAATTTATGTGCTTTTTAATCAAACGTAGATTTACCAAGCTAAGTTTTGAGCAATCACAAAAATAATAGCAGATTTGAATTCTTCACATCCAAAAACATATTTTTAAAACCCCTCAGTGAAGGAATTGGCAAAAATTAATTTTCACCTCCCAAATTGACACACCCTACCGTAACACGTGCGTCTAATATAGGCTTCAGCTTGCGGAAACTGACGATTTCAAACATTCTGTCGAGGATGAAACGGTTTCGCATGGGGACAAGGACGTTATTATCAGACGCATTCTTCCACATCGGCCATATATCAATGCATGGCTGGTCCCGATTTATACATAACGTACAAACAATGGTATATGAGGGGCTTCACTAATCTGTTCTCTTCTTGTACCTACACCTGCAGGTATTTTATAACGATCGTTACTCCACTTCTCAACTATCACGATGACCCTATTCATCTCCTCAACACTTAAATAAATAACATTCCGTTTACCAGAGTTTGTCTAAAAGTCGTTTCCAGTACATAGTTAACGGCACCGGTTTTATGCCTGAACACACGCAATGACTTCGTCACGGACACATCGTATATGGCATTGAGAATGCTGCTCAACGGAAGTTCCATCGTATTCTATTGTGAGGAGTGCACGTCCGATCGGTTCAAGCCGAGATAACTATGAGCAGTCGGTGCGCAATTTGGCACGGAGACAGGTGTGGGAAACGAGTCACACCATAAGTTAATGAATTGTGTACGGTGTTGTTCCAACGTAAGAGTCATGTGAATACCTATACCCCATTATACTGGGCAATCGTTTAGAGAATTTTTCCATCTGCGACACATGAAGTAATATTGGTTTTAATATTTTATCACTCCCACTCCCCAGAATGCGCACCAGACATTTTTGTTCAGGGTATTTTCACGAACTAAACACATTTTATTAACACTCGGGTGCATTATTTGAGAGAAACATGTGCTATATTTATCCTTTTTGCTTAGCAAGCGATACTCGTCTCTAAATTCTATTAAAAACTCACACAGGCCTCTAGCCATAACCTCACTGTAAACCTCGTCATGATATATATGAATGTAATGATAATACTTCAGATTGTCCATTATAACAAGATTTACATTCGCAGCCGCAGGGTACGAGTACTCGGTATGATGCAGCCTGATATAATACCGCTTGTCACACCACTCATCAACAAGACTCACTAACCATACCCGTTGCTTCTCTTCTGCACGTGTTGTTTCTTTCACTTCACGGTATATGTAAGCATTTACGCAGTTTAGTCCTAGAACATAGTCCATTACATCGTTTGTGCCATGAAATCTTGCATTGCTCTCGCCAGAATAGCCGTAGAGTATTTGAATCTCTTGTTCCTCAAGCTTCGCACGGTTCAATGTGGCCTTAAAAGTCTCAAAGGAGGGAGGACAAGGGCGTTTTTTAGTATCCACCACATCTGTGAACTTTACCGAATACCACTTCATAAACGTCGAGCACGCAATATCAAAGGTAGCCATCACTATTTTTCGTCTACGTGAGAATTCTTCAAATACGCGTCTGAGATCCAGGGCTTGCAGCGGTCACCTGAGCACGCAGTGGTAGAGATATGCCCAAGTAGTAGCAGGAGTCACGTGACCTTTAATCGATCATACAGGAGGCGGAGCTTAGGACTTCCCCCCCATATATATATACACACACACACACACCAAGGAGAAAGTGAGACGCTTATTGAAACACGATTTATTTAATAAACATATCATCGAATTATTCAAGGTATATTTATTCAAATATGTGTAATAAATAAACATCGTTAACAAGTAAATACACGTGTGTGTGTGTGTGTGTATATATAATATATATATATATAAAACAATCAAGGGTATGGTTGTCGAAGTGTACGGTATCATAGGTACCAGGCACCTGGTAACGTTTCCTATAGGTGTTACGACACACTTTCGTAACCCTAAGTTCCTTCACACATACCAACTTCTGAGCGCGAAAATTGTGCGTCCCTACAGTTAGTTGGGGCGGTTGGTTGCCCTTATCTTCCAAGCACACTAGCTCCTTCAACGAATCAAAGTTAACGATCCGTCGGTTCGCCTGGTTAGGCGTGATGTCCTTAGCCGCCTTCACGGTATATTTCGGCTCCTCTCCCACCCTCACCCGTACCCCATAAGTTTTTGGACCTGTTGAGACAAAAGAGTCGGCGTATGTGATGTCTCGATACTCATCTTTGATCTCATCAGTCAACTCCGAGGAATTCCCCAATAGGCGGCATGTATTCCCCTCCCTCGCTGTGAATATCACAATATCTGTGTCGGCGTACAGAACCCTCCGCCCAAAATAATGCAATAGACCCCAAAGTTTGCTGCGAGCATATGCGGCTGTGAAGCTGGCTACAGGTATGTTTGTAGCACGTGAGGTATCTGTAGCCAATTCGGTAATGTTGTACTTTATTATGTGCGTATTACCTACATTCACGATCTCCATGACCTCTTTATCGGGAGCATTCGCATAATCCCACACCTCATTATAACTTTGGGCTAGATGAACGTTCCCCTTGCCTGTATTCTATGCAAATTTTCCCCAAAGATTATTTAGACAACTTTGCACTAAAGCGCTTCCCCGGGTTCTTAGCAATTTAGGCCCGGTCAAGTTGTATCCCTTCATGGTCGCGGTAGCGTTGAATATACGCCGATTTTTCATCGGTATCAACTCCTCGCTGATACCCTGATGTTTCTACCTTATCCTTGAAAAAAGTGTTTATATATGGCGTGAAAAGGTTGGGTAGCTTCTGAAACCTCCACACTTCATATATCTTCAATATTCTGTAGCCGTGGTGAACGGCGAGGGAAGACTCAGGGCTTGTCTATACACCTCTGATCTTCCGCTGGTTGGTTGTGTGATAACAGGCCCCAATTTAGGGTGTGTCGAATTTTTCAACTTTCAAATTCCAAATATGAGGGGTGCTAAAAAGTTGCAGCATGACTTAGGATTTCTAAAGATATTTTTGTTAATTTAATATAATTTAGTTTTGCGTGGTAAGAAGCTACATAAAAATAGTGACTTTTTTGACTTTTTTGTGGAATTATATAATAATTATTATATTAATAATTATATATGCTGTATATATAATGCACTGCTGTTTTTGCTTATTTCACAGGTTGAAACATATTCATCAGTGTGCTGAAGATTACTTGTCCGTCAGTGCTACCATCCTAACCAGTGGGAATTGACCTACAATGGCTTCTAAAAGGAGGACAAGACTGGGGACATTCACACATATGAGCAACCTAATTGGAACTGGTAGAGAGTTGTTGCCCTCTGAACTCCCAACTCTGCGAGACGTTCTGAAATATGGGCTACTGCTAAGAGAACAAAGTGGTGAGGATGTGAGAAACTACCCAGCAGCTAGTCTTGCAAAGGACATTTACCCTAAAGTGCTTGAAAAGTAGGAACGAGCAAACAGTTCTTTTGTAGCCCCCGTTGTAAATTCACGAGTCACAATCTTAAACAAGATCCAAGAGAGCTGGGAGCAGGCCAAAAACATATCTCTTGGGAGAGGAAAGCTACATGTCAAAGAGGTTTTCATTGCAAAACTTGACAAGCTTTTGACATCCTCAGTTGCAAGTGTAAAATTGTTCTCTGCTCTGAATTTGGCTGCCTTGCAGATGCTGGTTGCAAAAACGAAACTCACATTAACTGTACATGCCCTAGGGAGATGAAGATCCCTGTGAAGGAACTTGCTTTCATTAAAGGTCAGAGAGACAAGTCTGGTTCTATTGGACCACATCAGATTGGCTTGCCAGATCAACCTGAGCACAACAGACAAGTCAAAAAGCAGAAGCGGCAAGAAGACGAAAGAATAAGGCTTGCTGAATATAAGCAGACAAGTAAGCAGGATGTTTCAATGCCATCAAATGAAATAATTTTCTCTGATGATGAAAATGAAGAACAAATAGCTGATGCTCAAGATGGAAAGGATGGAAGTTATGAAGTGACATTAGAAATACCAAGCACGTCTTCAACTTCCAATAAAAAGCCAGAGTAAAACACATTAGAAATACCTAATGTTACTATGCATAGCATCAGATATGGTGTTGGCCTGCGTGCCACAGCTGCCATCACCACTGCTGCCTTTATGGATGCTGGCTTGATCACTGAAGAAGACAAGAGACTTGTAGTTGATCACAATAAAGTCAAGAGGGCCCAAGAAAAAGTTATGAGATCCCTGGATCAGGAATTTGATGATCTTTGTAAGAAGGGTGAAATTGACTGCATCTTCTTTGACGGCCGTCAAGATACAACTAAAGTTATGCTGAAAGCAGACAATTCAGATCGTCAGTTCCCCAGCATCATCAAAGAAGAGCATTATTCTGTGTGCAGTGAGCCAGGTGGAAGATATCTCTACCACTTCACTCCTGAGAAAGGCTCAACGAGAAAAAAACCTGCTGAAGTTATTGCTGATAATCTTGTAGATTTCATGAAGAAGAAGGGCATTGATAAAAGCCTGCAGGCCATTGGAGGCGATTCTACAAATGTTAACACTGGCTGGAAGGGTGGTTCCATGCATTGGGTAGAGGTCAAGCTTTGCCGTAAGCTGATCTGGTTGGTTTGTGCCCTCCACACTAACGAGTTACCCCTGCGACACTTGATCACAGCACTGGATGGGAAGACCTTGTTTAACAACAAGTGGACAGGTAACATTGGCAAGATGCTAGACACTGCAACCGAACTTGAAATTGATCCTTCATTCACCAAACTCTCAATTGGAGAGCCTCTTACTTCACTGAGTGACAATGTCGTAAAGGATCTCTCTACTGATCAAGCGTACGGGTATAGGATCACACAGGCCATAAGGACAGGAGAACTTCCCACAGATCTGGCCCTTCTTGAAATTGGTCCAGTGAGCCATTCAAGGTGGTTGACAACAGCAAACAGGCTTTGTCGCATATGGGTTTCAAACATGGCCTTAAAGGCAAAACCCTCAACAACTTAAGACTGATAGTGGAATACATTGTTGGTGTGTACTACCCCTGTTGGTTCAACATCAAAGTAAAACACTCTTGGGTGGAAGACCCACGCCACATCTTGTTTCAGGTGCGGCTAGTTAGGTGCAAAAGAAGGCTGTAGTGGATGCTGTTTTGCCAACCATCAGGGGCTCAGCATGGTATGCATTCAGCGAAATGATAATCCAGACACTCTTGTGCTCAGATGACAGTGAGGAGAGGAGAGCTGGTGTCCAAAAGATTGTTGACATGAGGGGTGGAGATGATGACACACTTGGAGATCTTTCTGTACGTCCCAGGAAGACACCTTCCATCAACCCCTGTGCTTCTTCCGTGTTGGAGCTGACAGACTGGTCTGACGGGGTATTTGAACCTCCTTTGACATGTAAACTGACTACAGCGGAAGTAAAGAAGTTCTTTGACAAGCCTATGCAAGTTTCACAGTGGCCCTGTCATGCTCAGTCAATAGAGAGGTGTGTGAAACAAGTCACAGAGGCAGCAGGCAGGGTGTATACACATGAGAAACTTGAGGGCTATATCAGAGGCCAAGAAGCAAGTCGGCGGCTGATGTCCAAGAACGAATCAAAGCAAGACTTGATGAAACTTGTTGTTTAAATATTTTTTTTTACTGATGTCATTACTTTCTAATGTTGTTTTATGATTACAAGGATATATTTTATGATTACTAGGATATGTTTTATGCAGAGAAACTAAAATTTTTATAGCATTACCTGACATTTTGAGAAGCTAAAATTAATAAATGTTGTTTTCCGAGAGCAATTTATGTGCTTTTTAATCAAACGTAGATTTACCAAGCTAAGTTTTGAGCAATCACAAAAATAATAGCAGATTTGAATTCTTCACATCCAAAACATATTTTAAAACCCCTCAGTGAAGGAATTGGCAAAAATTAATTTTCACCTCCCAAATTGACACACCCTAAGGCCCCATTGTTCTCCTCTACGCACTTCACGCACAGGAGAAAGATGAGCGTGTGGTCTATAACGATGGGTAAGATCGGCATCCATAAGTCGCGAGGGGGGGAGCACGTCTACGAAAGAAAGACTGAAGTAGTAGTTCTTCAAATTTGTTGAGAACTCTTCGTTGGTGGGCAGGGCTGGTCCCACCAGCTTTTCAGGTGCTCTTACGGGGTACGCGTTGTTCATCACGTAGTGGTATAAAGAAGAGAAGTCGTAGTAATGGAGTTTCACGCCCTCCTTACGCGGAAAGTATAGCTTGAAGGGATTTGTACGCCCTCCGAACAAGCTATCACTGCATCTGAGAGGCTCCAACACCATTGAACGTTTGATGGTACTTATTTCTTCATGGTACTGTCCATCTGTCTCCATCCGTGCACCATATTCACGCTCCCACCAGACCTTGTGAGTGAACTGGGAACCTATAAGCTGATCACGGGTGCGGGTCCATGCAAGACTGTCGGCAGGAGATCTACCATGGATATCTCCTACAATTCCACACTCAAGACGTGGGCATCCGTGTCACCAGCAACCGTTAAAGGAGTACACAGTTTTCTCACCAGTGACACGGGCTTCGCTTAGAGTTCAGTGGTCGGCGAACAGGGGTAAATTACCCCAAATGGGGTACATTTAAAAATTTTGGGGGTAATGCGTGCGGTATGAGAGACACCATATGCAACAATTTTAAGAGCAATTGGCTTGTTTTTGTTTACTTTGAAGTCTGGGGGTAATTTCATTTTACTCAAATAGATTTTTGGGTAATACCCAAAAAAGTTCCCCGACCCATGGCTTAGACCATCAACCCAAAAATCACGAACACTGACCTTAATGGGTACCTTTGCCGTGTTGCGGGCATGTTTTATGTATACGCCGGTCTGCTGCTGTATGTGTATGAGCTAGTAAATAGCCTTGTGCCCATAACTTCGAGAGTTATTTCTGTGAATGACGGCTAAGGTGTTTTTAGGCATGAAATTGTTCTTCAACACCGTGAAGCACAATGAGGCGATCGTGGGTGTGACTTGCAACGGATCTCATTTGAACCGGTCTATGTACATCCTTCTAAAGCCTGGAAGCATACTCTAAGCACTCTAAAAACTGTTGTAGTAGCTATCAAAATCTTCACGCTCACTATCACTCATGTTGACATAGTTAAAGTAATGTTTGAGGGGAGGCAGGCCTACGTAATTTAAAGTGTCGCTAGTGAGGAACGTGTAAGGGAAATACCCTTTTGAAACTTAGGCGGCTACGCCCATCACCTTGGGTATCTTGGCTAATTTACAAGATGTGAATAATAAAGTCGTTAAACTGCACATTACCTCTTATTTGCATCTGTATAAGTTTGTTTCCTCTTTTCAAGGGATCGCCTGTAAATATTTCCGATGATTCGTGCTCAAGCAGTTCCTTATAAAGGAACTGTGTCAAATTTTGCCCCGTTATGGGGAAGAATATACAGTCATTTTTTTTATTTGTCCGCTAACTTGACAATATAGGACACCGAGTTTCACAGGGCTGTCGTGTGCGATCGTCTTAAAAACGTTTGTTCGTTTACCACATTTGTTGACACTCATCACACTCTACTTCCATGTACTCATCGCAGATAGTCTTGCTTACAAATAGGTGTGGGATAACCTCTTTCGTTTCAGCAACCGTATATGTTTCTATATCGTAGTACACAGTTATACAAGATCTATTTTTAGGCTTAGCATCTTTCATATAACATACATGCTTTATACCATCTGCCTTATATTTCTCTTGACATGTAGATTGTAGAACAGTAAATTTCATCACATTTCTGGTTGAATTTCCTCCAATTATCCATCATATGAAACATAACATATTCACGGATTCTCATTTTCGTGCACGTGCCAATTGACTTATGGAGCTCAAACCAGTTATTATTGAAAAATGTGCGTCTACACACATTACAGTCCCTCTTCTCAGCTTTAACTACCTGACTTTCACATTTGGAGCTTTTACACTGTTCAGATACCATGTGGCAATCTTTACAATGTTTCACTATATCATCCGCAAATTCGAGACATCCCTTACACAAATCATGATGCCTTCCATATTTTTGGCTTTTATCATAACCTGCGTAAAGGTCCCTTATATTACGGATGGAGAGATACGTTGACCCTGACAGCCCTAAAATAAGCAGGGGTCTTATAGGATCTCTCACACAGCTTTTAAAAACATACACAGTCCTACGACGATCATCCATTCCAAATACAATTATACGAGCATTCATTTCCTGCTCTACCCTTCTCAGCTCTTCAGGACCCATATTACAGTCAAACTCCAGCTTGCAATCTGAAGCCAGTTTATGAGCACGCTGCACAACCGTAGGCAGCCAAATTTTTATGGCCCTCCTATATAGTACAGTAAACGTACGGGCCAAGACTAGTGCTATAAAGCCGCAACCACGATCGATGTTTATATGCCGTCTAAAAATAGCCTGAGAATTGCAGTTAAGAGTATAAGGTGTGGCACTATGACCCGCAACACGGAATACAAGGTCAATATCTACCGTGAAATTGTCCATATTGAAGGCTGTACTACTTTGAGAGGCCTGCATTATACGGCCTAATATATATTCTATATCTACAACTGCCAAGTATCTAAATGGGATTACTACCCAAAAATCATCTACATCCCCGTCATCTGACCCGAACCCAAAGGACAGCCTCGTCCTGACTTCACGTTCGTCGCGGTTCTGAAGGGCAAACTCCACAATACGTTCAACTACGCGCCGTAGTCCGTGTTCAACACCATTGCTATACATGGATCCAGGGCCAACCTTGACTATGTACCGATTTCTAGTCAGGGCTGGGGTGGGGTTAGCGGTGCGCACCAGTTCGAATGTTATGCCATCCTCTACAGCAGAGTTTTTCAAACTTTTTGGAGACACGGAACCTTTTTTTAAAAAAAAAAAATTCACGGAACAGGTAAAATTTTAATGATATAAGACAAATGGTAATAAAACAATTTATGCTCACTGCAGTTTATTTATGTAATTTATGAAATTTACATACATTTATATGAATTTCACAAAAAAAATGTTCAGAAATTTACAAGAAAAAAAAGACAATTTACTTTTACTGACATTTATTTTAAATTCCCCTCCCCACATTACTGTCAGCATAAGAAAAATTATAAGTAAAAAAATGTTTATTGTAAAATTAAATTTTTCAATGCAAAATAATTAAAAGTGAGGAATTTTACAGTTATTGAGGAATTATTTTAATAGTTAATCAAATAAATAAATGTTCAATGACTTGGATGTGATTGCTTTTCTTTGGATAAAAGTTCATTATTACATTACTGTGATCATAACTTCCGTGAACTGAGAAAACTAAACCTAAAAAATAGAAAAACTCACCAAATCAATCAGACCAGTGCTTGTGGTCATCACCTGTGTTTTGTTTACAAAATGGGCTCCTGTTTCTTACTGTGGCTGCAAGAGGGCAACACTTATTCTGGATATCTCATCATTTGAATTAAAATTCTCTCGCCGTGTATCTCTGCCTACGCCTTTCAAAACACAATCACTGAATTCGCAAAATATCGTAAATTCATCCATGCCAGTTGATATTATTTTATCTTGCCTCTCTCTCCTTCTCAGTCTCTCATGATATGCCCCACAAAACCCCATCAAGTTCTTGCGGAACACAGTTTGAAAACCCCTGCTCTGCAGCACGAGAAGCAGCTGCTGTTGTGGAGGATGCGACTGGAATTGAACAGGAATAAGGGGGTACATCTTTATTTGAGGAGGGAACTAGTGTGGGAGTTGTGTCGTAAGACGTAGTGTTGGGGCTCTATTACTGGGGTCTAACAACCGGTGCACTCCTGGCACGCTTTATACCTGACGTGGAAGGCTTTTCGCCATGCCTCCGCTTTGAATTGTAGCGTGGGGGCGCTACAGGTGTCGCTGGTGTGTGTTCACCAGCGGGGATGGAGTCTGTAATCACAACTACACTGTCATCTGGATCGTCTGCAATATCGATGATGGGCACATGATGCTGTACCTCGTCGTCATTCACGGTTCTGTGGAAGAGGAAAAACAAGACTGTAGAATATAAGGAACACCACTTAAATTTTTATTATATTTTGTAAATGATCCACTTAGGGGTGTGACGTGTTAGAGATGGATTCTGTAGAAAAATTCAGGTTCACGAGCCAGTCCACGTGTATTATATCTGGCCCTACAGGATGTGGTAAAACTGTGTTTATGCTTAAAATCATTAAAGAGAAGGGACAGATGTTCTCAAAATTTGTGCATAAAGTTATATGGTGCTCTTCGACGTACCAGTCAGTGTTCAACGAGTACCAAGATGATATTTTGTTCTACAAAGGTGTATATGACGTTAATTCGTTAAAGGGTAATGAATAGTTATTGTAATTGACGATCTCATGTTTGAAATGAATAAAACGTTTGCCGAGACATTTACAGTGTTCTCCCACCATCTTAACATAAGCGTATTCTTCATCAATCAGAATCTATTTTTCAAAAATAGATACATGCGCGATGTGTCGTTAAATACACAACATCGTCTTATTCGCACAACGTAGAGATGTCACAAATTGGGATATTAGCCAATCAAATGTTCCCGAATCAGCGTAAGGAGTTTCTGGAAGTTTATAAAGAAGCTACAAGTCAACGTTACGGATATTTGCTTTGTGACCTTCACCCGCGAAACACGTTTAGAGTGCTTCTAAGAACGAATATATTCCCAAAAGAGCCTGAAACGGTGTATATTTCAGAATGACAGAGGCTAAAGAAATACGATGAATTAATAAAAATCTACCATCGATTGCCCCGGGCAATGCAACAGATTTGTTAAAAATATCGACTCGGATTTTTTAAACGTATGTGAAATCTGTCGTAACGTTATAAAATGTAATGTACCAATGAATCCCCCTCAGAAGGCTAGCCTACGCCGTTACAAGAACATAACACGTACACTCGCTCGTAAAAGTCAAACTGTAGGGAAGAAAAAACGAATTATTATTCAAAGAGGGGGGGGGGTCATTCCTACCAATCTTATTTTCAGTTTTGGGGCCTTTCCTAACTAGATTAATATAATGAAGAAAGTGGTAGTGATTCCACACGAGGTGTATGCTTCACTGCAAAGTTCAAAGACTCCAGACACGGTTCTAGAACCCGGTAAAAGCAGGCTTAAAAGAATGAAAAGCGAATTGTTAGCCCTATTAAACAGTGAAACGTCACATGATGAGAAAAGAATCTTATACAAAGAAGCTTTGCAAAAATTTCTTCGAGTACGAAAATTATAAGAATCCGACAGAGATCCCCGTGGTTATTAGACACAGCGCAGACAACGATGAGCATGGCGACATAGGACCTGGGGCCGACGTTAGAGCTGACCAATCAAAGAATAACGGTGCGCCCCCACAACATATCGAACATGTATTAAAAAGCAATCTCCCACATACATTGAGGAATAAAGGTTTAAGTCTTCATAATCTATTGAGTGAGGACCCCATCATTCAGTGGTCCGATACAGGCGAGATCATTGTGGAAGGAACAAAGGTACAGGGCTCGAATACACTAGGCAACAAATTTCAACTTTCTTTTTGTTACAGACACGTGAACTACTGATTCCTACTAAAGGCTGATGCTGATTTCAGATCTGATATCAAACTTTCTCTATCACGTCCAGATTTTGTGTAACCGAAAAACCCCTATTTTCATTTTTTTTCTCACCCGCTTCTATTACGAAAGCCGTCTAAGCTACTTTTCCGTGCCACGTTTTATGTTAAGCATACTTAAATAATTAGTGAACAGGGATGTCTTTCCTCCTTTATTCTGGCTTAAGACAGACAGCGGAATTCCGCTGGCGGAGTTACCACCCCTGCGCCCAACCATCCACCCAAAGCGCGTTAGTATTTTGTTGTTACTACTGAAAGGCAAATTCTGTTCTAAGTGAAACTTTGGTGTGTCCTCTTCCTTTGTCGCTTGTAGGATGACGAGCTCTCCTTCTGCAGGAACCAACAATAATCTCCCATCATATTTGGGTTGAAATTACCTTGGTATCTGTTTTCCATAACTGAGATCTGTTGGTGGAAGCGCTCACCATGCTCATCATTACAGCCCCAAGGTTGGCCGGGAAAGAAGTCAAGATGAGAATGTAAAAATGAATTTTCAAAGACATTCTGCATCCCATTATTTCAAGATTTAAGCATGTTTTCTACGAGTTTACGGTGGTTTCAGCTTTGTGGTTTCCAAAAAATTTTTGACAACTTCAACGAAAGATGTCCATGCTCCTAGTTCATTCTCATTTAGGTTAGATGGAAACGATGAGTCGTGGATGACACTGCGGATCTGTGGTCCAGTGAAAACTCCAGCTTCTAGCTTAGCATCTGTCAATATTCCTTTGAATTATCCTTTAAATATTGGAAACCACTACCTTGATGATCCATACCCTTCACGAAATTTTTCATAAGGCCAAGTTTAATGTGAAGTGGTGGAAGATGTACTTTCTGAGGGTCAATAAGTGCTGGGTGTTTCATATTGTATTTACCAACAACATGTTCAGTTCTAGATGGCCAATCATGTTTTGTAGTGGTTTCATTCTTTTCCCTCTGCTGTTCCATAGACACAAAAAGCACATATGCTTGTGTAGCCCAACTGTAACCCAAGAAGTAATGATACAACTTTAAGGTCGCCACAAATATTCCATGTGTGGTCCTTATATTTGATGAGTCTTAGCAGCAGTTTCATCGATTCATAAGTCTCATTAAGGCCAGTGGCATGTGCTACAGGTATTGAAGGTTTTTCATTGCCGTTGTGCAGTAATACAGCTTTAAGGCTAGCTTTACTAGAGTCAATGAACAGTCTCCATTCTTTTGGATCATAGCGACAGCCAATCCCTTGCATCAGACCACTGATATCGTGGCAGAAACAAACGTTTTCTTCCTGTAAGTAAAATGATGAAAACTGCAAATGGCGATGGCGGAAATGGGAAACTTTGGTGTTTGGTTGGAGAAGATTAAATTCTTGAAGTCTTGAACCAAGCAACTCTGCCTTTTCTTTTGGTAATTCCAAATCGCGCACTAAGTCATTTAACTCCGCTTGACTTAACAAATGTGGGGAAATATTTGCATCTGGAACATATATGCCATCTTTCCCTGTTTCTATATCACTAGCAGAATCTTCAGATGAACTGCTGTCTGTTATCGTTGCTGGTGGAACTGGTGGTGGATTTGTTTCATCATGTGGTACTGGTTTCATTGCTGATTCGCAGTTTGGGTACGTGATCTTTGATTTGTTTTTCTTTGTGAAACCAGCAATCTTTGTCAAACAAAAATAACAATCATTGAAGTGATTTTTCGGCTCACGCCAAACCATGGGGACTGAGAACGGCATAGCTTTTCTTTTACCATTCATCCAAGCTATCAACATTGCATTGCACTGTGCACAGCAAATATGTGGTGCCCAGTCCCTCTGTTGGTCTCCTAACTTACAGTCAAAATAACACTTGTAGGCAAGTTTAATCTTTGTTGTTATGTTTCTACGTTGTGGCTTAGATGTATATTGTATTGTCCACAGACAAAGCAGAAGTTGTCTGGGTGATTTACACAAGCACGTCTATTTGATGCCATTTTGAATTACCATACAATATCTGAAAAAACGTAGAAAGTAATTATTACGATGTGCAAAATAAAAAGAAATACACACCGTAGTACAAAACAAATGCTATAAAAACACACAAGTCACCACAACCTGTCACTTGCTCATCAGCAGAGAGCTTCAACAACCGTTCTGCTTGACTGTCACGTAGCGACTGACCGTTGGGCCGTTGCCCGTTACTATGCTCTTGACTCAGTGTTGCCAACTCGGGATAAATTTTATTTATCAAAATTGTTCGAATTTGTATATAGTTGGCAAAAAAAATTGCTTTAACCTTGAAAAGCAAGTTTCATATTACTGGCATTAAGCCGATTAAAACCAAAATCTGGACGTGGTAGAAAATTTTACTAAATGTGATTTGCATTTTACACAAAATCTAGACGTGATAGAAAAAATCTAATTATAGATTTGAAATCAGCATACCGAAATTAGCTAGGAGCACCTATTTGGTCTTCTGTAACAAAATCTTTGTTGCCTAGTGATATCGTCGACATTGTCCATGATCTGGTGAGAATACACCAGATCATCAGGATGGAAGCATATTAAAGCAAGGCTACAACAAATAAATGTCCCAAAAACATTGATAGGAAATCTGAACAGGTTAAAAGACTTGGAGCAAGCCTCGCAGGTGCCACAACTGAGCACGCCATCACCCCCAAAGGTAGCATCTTTGAAGAGGAGAAAGAAGAGACCAAACAATAACGGCCAACCCCTCTCTACGTGCCTCTAAAATACGCAAATGGCTAACATATTAAGAAAACGCTATTATGACATTTCTAGCCCAGCCTCCTACGGCGGTGTTGATAGACTGTACAGAGGTGTTTATAATGATGGAGTCGGGAAAAAAGATATTGAGATGTTTTTGTGGAAGTAGGATGCTTATACACTTCATAAACCGGTAAGAAAAAAGTTTAAAACAGCCAAGACAACAGCGGCTTCGATTGACTATTTGGCAGGCGGATTTAACAGACATGCAAAGGTATTCAGTGTGTAACGATGGCTACCGCTACATCCTATTCATAATAGATGTGCTCTCTAGATACCTGTGGTTAATTCCCCCGAAAAATAAATCGCCTGAAACAGTTGCTAAAGCTACCAAAACGCTGATGTTGAAAGAAAACAGGATTCCAGGCTATTTTTGTACGGATATGAGGAAAGAATTTATAGGCCGAGCTTTTCAGAACATGTTGACAGAATTTAATATGAGCTACTACACTAGCAATTCTATACATAAGGCCTCTTTAGCTGAAAGAGCTCAACGTACCATGAAGGAACACATGCATCGATATTTTACACACAAAAACACACACAGATATATAGGCATTCTGGAGTCACTGGCCTCATCACACAACCGTTTACACCATCGCACGATTGGGACAACACCTAACGAGGTTTTAGAAAGGGGTACGCACACAGAGCGTGAGGTGAGAAGAGATATTCGTAGAACCATGCCACACTCTACATGTTTCAAAAGCAATGATTATGTAAAGCTGTCGCGTTCGGGTAATAAATTCGCAAAGGGATTTGAGCAAGGTTGGACACACGAGATTTTTAAAGTTAGGGCTATGAGACCTAAAGGCGAGATAATGCTGTATTACGTTGAAGATTTGAATGAGGAAGGAATCGCAGGAGGCTTTTACCGTGAGGAGTTGCAGAAAGTGACATTTAATTTAGGAAAAAACGTGTTTAAAATTGAGAAAATTTTAGGCAGCAAAGGATCAGGAAAGAGAAAAATGTACCTGGTGAAATGGCTAGGATACCCAGAAAGCTTCAACACCTATATAAAAGCTGATGCAATAATGAAGCTTAAATAGTGTGCAACATGGCGCCTAACCATTTCTACGTTACACTACCGTCCTCATCTTCTCTGTCTGTACATCCTGACAATACACTGGCCAACTTTGTAACAGAACTCCGTGGGCCCGTTGAATTGGATCGTGATTCATATGAGGTGGGGATATGCGAAATTCAGCTGAACACCCTTTTTTATAAGTATTGGTTATAAAGAACCCGTTTTTATGGTTCTAAGAGACCTTGATGAATGTGAAAAGCCGGGGTAACTCGGGATGAAACCATGCGTACTGCCCGGAGTGGGGATGCACGTTATTACACTACAGTAGTAACACCAGGCCCAGGCCGTTATGGTGCGGCCGAGGATGTTGTGAGAGACTTAAACGTTAGTTTAAAAAGATCAAATCTTACGGATGATTTAGTATACGAAATCGTAAACAAAGAAACCCCTGCACACACACTCTGACCCTAAAATCACAAGCTAACAGAAATATTAAAGACAAAGGGCTGTTCAAAATTATAACCTACGGACGATATGGAGCAGCCCTCCAAAGAGATAGTTTTCACGAAGTACAGCAGGATTTGTCCAGCCTAATGTATCAGCTGAAATTGGAGAAATTGGACGGTGGCTATCCATCCCCAGACATGTGCTCTATTTACAGCAATATAGTGGAGCATCAGATTGTTGGGAATACTCAAGCGCGCCTGCTTCGTATCGCTCACATTCCCAATAACAGAGGACAGAGCTTGAGCCTTACATATGACAAACCTCATTACCTGAATGTCGAGACTAATCAATTAACCAAACATCTCAATATATATAAGAACGATTGAGGGGAAAAGTTTCCAATTCGGTGATGGGAGCTTAACAATGAAGCTCTACTTTCGTCGCACTGAGTTATAATGGCCCGAAAGCCTTTCACAGTCTATTGAGGGGTGAGATACCAGCGTGGGAGTGGGCTTACATCCATTTTTACAACCATATTGTGCACGGCTATCCCCTTGCTGAAGAGGGGTGCCAGATATCTCGGGAGGAAGACGTCACAATCAGGTTTTAACATGGTAGAGGACATAATGGCGGGGCTAGACCAAACGCAGCTCTAAAAAAGCACTTAAAGCGTAAACGGGACGAAATCATCAAAGATGAAAAGAGAAAAATGCGTGGTGGTGGGGAGAAGAGGGCTGTCCGGAAGAAGGAAGAAGGGGTTGCCAGCACGTGGCGTTAAACGTAAAAGGACATCAAAAAAGAAGTGCTCTAAGCGAGTGAAACCTATGGTTGATAATTTTTTTTAACTGATATAAGCTAAGGACATTACTCATGAATCATAGCTTGGTTACTACTTGTCGAGAGAGGTGGCACTATTTCTGACTCGTCATGGCACGTTTTATCCATCCGTGTGGTTCACAATGTTGTAAATCGGAGCTGTCCCTCTTTGACATGCCCCCCAACTCAAGTTTCTATTGAGCACAGTGACTTTATTACGATTAACCCGTTAAACACAATTAGTTCTCCGAGTGCTCCTATAGAATTCGTGATCCGCAGCTCGGGCTCTTACTTTTTTTATCCAAGCTGCGTGCACATGTACGCTAAACTATGTATAACACATTCAGATGGAACGGATTGCGATGACAAGTACACTATTTCCAGAAATAAACTTTCTACACTCCATATTCAGCCAGGGTGACGTGTATTTAAATCAGGTCAACATCTCGGCAGGAACGGGCTACTACCATCTACGAGCATATCTGGAAAATGTGCTCAACTTTTCAAAAGAAGCGAAGGATACCTTTTTAACTGCCGAGAGCTATTATCACGCTAAAGACGAAAGCAGTATAAAGGACAAGTTTAAAAATTCTAAAAAGAAGATATACGAGTGTTTTGGTCCCCTGCATACAGACTTCACATTCCAGGAGAAGCTGCTTGTGAATGGGGTCGATATGAAAATAAAGCTCACTCGCATGAATCCTGAGATTTGTTTAAATCTGGAAGCTGATCAAGAAGAGGGCACAAAACCCGTTGTGGTTCATGTTATGGAAACATACCTTCGCGTACGCCGAGTGAAACTAAGTTCACCAAAACAAATAGAAATTGAAAAAAATGTACTACATGCCACAGTAAAATATCCAATTAACAGAGTACAGCTCAAACTATACACGGGACCCGCAGGGTTGGCATCGAAACAGATAGAAAACATCGCCCTGGGAACTCTACCGAGAAGGTTATTCATTGGGTGACGGGACAACCCAACCAGTGTAATCTTAACCAGTGCAAGTTAATCAGTATACCAACTCAATCAGTCAGGACATGGAACCATATTGGCTATCTTACTCGGGAAGGGAAACTAACACAGGTCGTTAGGTTAGATTAGGTCAGGTTAGATGAATTTAGTTAGACTTTTTTCCCGTGACTTTTTTTTCCCCGTGACTTTTTTTTCCCGTGACTTTTTTTCCTACAATCATTATCTCAACGGCAAATACATTGAATCAAGTCAGCCTAACCCAACGTTAGTTTCAAAATTATCATCTCAGTTATTATTGACAGTAACACCAGTAAGCAGTAGTAGTAGTAGTAGTGTCACTACCATGCGATTTACCATTTCTATGGTTGAACAGTATCCATGTTTGTGCCATTAGAAGTTCGCTGTAAACAGCGAATGTCCCTCCCTTATATTGTACGTACAGAGTGAATCACTCTGAGGTCATAAAGTAACTTAATTTCCTTCCATACCTTGAATACTGAATCACGTGTTCAGTATGTGGATATCTTTCGTATTCAATGTATGGTAAATTCTTTAATAATAATAATAATAACAACTTCACTCTCTATGAGTCATTATTTATATGTTGTGTCCTGTCGGTGTTATGCAACCATACTCATTCATACATCCATGTTCCTTCTTGACCGTTGTCCTTTATTAATTTTATCACCTATTACCTATTTTATTACCTATTACCCATTGTCTAGTTATTCTCTATCAACTTATCAGTCTATGTTTACTCGTGTCTATATTACGCACACAACCTATTGTGTGACGAATGATATGTGTACACTACTGTGTGCAGTCGTACATGTCTATTGACGATCATGATACGTACATGTATTCTTTTTGTTTTATTTTCTTTTTTATTATTTCACCACTCGCAAGTTGTCTATTATTGCTGAGACGAAGGCTCGAATTCCGATTACGTCGTCAAAAGCGAGCCTCTGAATTCGAACTCTTCTCTCTTGCCTCTGCTACCAATTTATAACGTTAAGATGTGATGTTATATTATTATAATATACCATATTGTTCCCTGCCAGGCTACTGGTTAATCTCTACATAGTTACCCACGTTCTCATTATCTGTACTTACTACTTCTACCTAATTGTCATTCAAATTCCGTTACTTATGTCTTACGTTATCATTAATGTCCGTGTACTTTCAAATGAAAAGTACACCATATCTTCTCTCCGCTTTCCTCATCGCTGGCTAATTAGACTTTCAAATCATGATAACCAACCATTCCTCTAATAAGATTAGACATAATTGGCGTAATCACTGTTAACTATAAATATATAACATTGTTGTTAATCCCTTTTAAATTATAAACAACGGAGAACTCTCCTTCATTGTTTAAATTGTGTTACCTATTCAGATTACTTCAGTATTAGATATGTCAATTAACAAATTGCTAAAATTGTAATTAACGGTAATTAAGTATGTAATATAATGTAATTTATGTACTTAATGTACTCTGTACATGTCGGTCCCCAGACATTATGTCGCCACCCAAAAGTGTATACCTTACAAAAATTAGTATCTTTTTTTGTTAACTTTTTGCTTAAATTATGCTTAACGTCAGAATTCTTTAGCTCTCCAACTAAAGTGGGAGCTTAACCTTCGACTGCATTCCCCCAAAATTGAGGCTTATTTATTTCTTGTATTGTAAATTAAATCATTCCTGCCTGAGTTCTTGATACCAGAGGTTGCACCTCCCTCACTTTAAATTTCCTCCCTGAGCCGTTGTTACCAGAGGTGGCTCCTCTCTCATCTTAAATTCCTGCCTGAGGCTTAGACCAAGGAGGCCAAGCCTCCTCATTTTAAATTCCTGCCGTAACTCTTACTCGAGGAGGACAAGCCTCCTCGCTTTCAATTCCCACCTTAACTATTGAGAAATGGGGTCGAACCTCTACCCCTGTAAACTCCTGCGTGAGCTGTTGTTGTAAGAGGTAAAACCTCTCCCCCTGTAAACTTCTGATTATTTATCAGTAGCTCGTTCTGTATAAACTTTGTAAATAAAAGGAATTTATGAGTGAACTAAAACTCCAATTTTGAAGTGAAGTGTTTCCATTCATCCCTTCGGGAAAAAAAACAAACTTGGTAGAAACTATTTATATTGATACTCGGAAACTCTCGGCCAAGGCCGAGCTTACCCAACAAAGGACCACCTTCGTTGGATTGTCCAAAGTGCATTAACCCTAAAAAGTCGCAAGCGGGCAGAGGCTCGCACAACGTATGCGCGACACTGGAGGCTCGCACAACGTATGCGCGACACTGGAGGCCCGCACAACCTATGCGCGACACTGGAGGTCCCACCGAGACTGTTTTAGTTCTCCAACACCGAGACTGTTTCAGTCCCCCACCGAAAAAACCGTCGTCCATCAATGGATGTCCCTACTTTGAACAATTTTTGAAACACTTCAAGGATTCACTCATTCGACGTCGACCGCAACCTCTTCAACTTGGACTCCAACCCCACCATCTTCAACCCCAAATAGAACTTATCTTCAATCAACTTTCGAATTATTGTTCGTATTTTTCTCCAATCAACCGTTCGACCGTCTTCCTGTCTACGATCTTCCTTCAACGTTTGTATGCTCCGTCGTGGCGATCAGATGACGTCACGAGCGGCACACCAAAGCTTAGTGGAGGCATCAGCTGAGTGAGGCTGACCTTCAAAGCTTCGTGGAGGCTCCGAGGCAGCAGCTCACCAAAACGTTTTTCTTCGTTTATTGTGTGATTTTGACGGAATTTCGACCCTTGCCAACGAAACTTCAGCGTTGGGAGATTCGAAAATTACTCGTCGATTACGGCATCCGGAGTAAACGCAGAGTCGCCCATTTTGTTCTACGTTATTTCGTAACTATACAAAATACTTAGACTTTGTTCCATTTATTTTTTTTATTGCTTGTCTCTTACATGGTTATTTTTGTTTTACACACACACTTCCGTGTCAACGACACGTGTTATGATTAACGATGTCCAAACCATTACCCCCCCGACATGCACTACTGTTAATCTTATAACTCCCTTTTCCGTACTGAAACGTACAGTTGATGTCCCTCACTTTCGCGGTCACGTTAATAATAGATTGGTAGAACCCTCCTTTTGTAATTGGTTCGGTAAAATTGACGATTCGTTTAGAGGTTGTCTAACTACAGATGCGGATAAAATCAGTTTTGCTTTTGACACTTGTGACCCAAATTTCGGTGACGCCGCGCGCGTCCGTACCTTTCTTATCGATGGGTCCAATGGGCAAATATATCAATGGTCTTGGGAGAATTTAAACGTTTTTGGCAGGATATATATAACGGTCTGCAGGTAATCACGAAGTACTGTGACAGGCAGGGATCCGTCAAATGGGACGTTGACGTTAAAGGTTTAAACAACGATACACGCCAGTTATTGACTTCCCTTCATTCCTTTATTCATGGATCATGTCATTATCCTTCAGAGATGCGCGAAAACGCATCTCCCGATAATGTTTCGGTAGAGAATCGGAGTGATTCCGTTGACCCTTCTGGTCTGGGTAGAAAGGCGTTGAGTGTACCTTATTCTGACTCACCTTCCCAATCCACTTCCTCTTTGAGTTCTGTACATTCGGAATCCCCAGAAAGTGAATACTTTTTTCTCGAAATCGGTTTCAAACTCCGTTGCCCAGAGGAAACCCTTTTAGGTCGTTTTGATCCGAAATGTTCGTCCAGTATTGTTCCTGCGTCTTTAGCGGATAAATTGCTGTGTCCTCTCTTTAAGGAACCGCCATCCGTTTCATACGTTCGGGATTCCGAGGGTAACCTTATTCCCGTCCTTGCGGAAACCAAACTTGACTTGTGGATTGATTATTGTTTTTTTAGTATAGATGTCTCGTTAGTGCCGTCAGAATATTGTCCCGATTGTGATTTAATTATTGGCCCAGAATCCCTACGACCCTACGGATTCCATTTCGACTTTTCGGATGGATGCTTCGTCGATAAATGGGATAAAAGACGTTATTTCCTTCTCTGGTGCGAGGCACCCGAGCAGAACCTGGATAGTGACGATGAAACGTCACCCTTGGAAGATTTGGGTAATCCTGACCCAACTTTCTTCTCTGACTCAGTTGTCTTTGAACCGTTGGTTCCAGCTTGTTCATCAAATGAATTCCCTTCGAGGCTAGAACTCACAGCCTCTCCTGATGATGATTTTTGTGAAGCATCTTGTGACAGTGTTTGTGATGCTAATGTTGAAAACAGTAACGACAACAATGAAATTGTTGATTTATATAATTATAAAGGTACTTCTGTTGGAAGTCTTTATGATGAAACTTCCGTTGAAAGTAAGTGTAATACTTACGTTAATAATTGTTGTAATGTAAATGGGGATGTGACCAATTCTTTGTTAAATGTGAATTCAGACAACTTGGATGATTGCTGTGCAACCGATGTTGAAAATCAGAATTTATCTTCTCACCATGGTCAGGACAACCGTGTTGGTCCCGATGGCCATGACTTGTACGATGATTTAGCCACTGCTCCTCAAATTGTCAGTAATTTTAGTCATTCGGACATTGATTCAACTGACATAGTTCATTCAGTGAACTTTGGTCGAGAAGACCTCGTTTTTGATTCAGATGGATCAGATATCCATGCATGTCCCAAAAAGGACGCGAATTCTGTTACTGATGTTGTTTTTGGTTTAGATGATGCATGTCCCAAAGAGGACGCGTTAGATGGTCAGGATGACCATGTTTATGATAACTTTTCTCCACAGGACCCGAATTGTTTTGAGTTTACTTCGGCCAACGGCCAATCGGCAATGCCGCCTCGTTTAAGTGGTCTGAAAGATGACCCTGTTTTTGATCAATCGGCAATGCCGCCTCGTTTAAGTGGTCTGAAAGATGACCCTGTTTTTGATCAATCGGCAATGCCGCCTCGTTTAAGTGGTCTGAAAGATGACCCTGTTTTTGATTTTTTTGGTCATGATGACCGTCATCTTGCTTCAGATGATGCTTTTTCTGCTGTAGTAGCAGCTGGGGAGAATGCCCCACAAGGTCCTGTAGGCGAGTCAGTTTTTAATCATTGTGATGTTTATGATGACAGTAACAGTTTCGTAACGAATCGATCATGTCCCAGTGACTTCTTTTTAAATTACTATAGTGAGGACCAAGCCGTCCCTCCGTTTTGTTTTAACTCCGTTAATTCGTGTTCGGAGCAGTGTAGCAAGCAATCTTTTCCTAAAGAGCAAAGTGCTCACGTAAGACGTATTGTCAATTGCCGACATCAGTCTTTCCAGTTGGTCACCCGATTCCCCTGATTGCGATATTCCAAATTTTGGTTTTCCTCCCAATACCCCAACCTCGTGCGAAACCATCGCTGATGCAGACGAAGCATGTTCACATGTTTCGGAGACGCCTTCTTGGACTTTTGAAATGGAGCTTATTGACGAGAGCTCACAAATTTTCATGAAAACTTCTGTTAACAACCAAGCAGTTTTGGCTCTTGTTGAAACTGGCTGTCAGGCGAATTACATTAACCACGATGTATGCGAGAAGTTACTCAAGGTGGCTACGGAAAAATTCGATTTGCATTCTCGTTTGTCCTGCATTGATGATGACTGGGAAGAATACAGTACCGGAGAAATCATCCTTCCTATTGAGTTTGATTCAGTCCCTTATCTGACCCCATTTGTGGTCGTATCTGAACTGAATTGGGATGGAGACTTACTCCTGGGGATGAATTTCCTTATTACGCACGATTTTTATTGGGCCGATAGAGAAGCAGGCCTAATTCGAGGAAAGAACTCACTTTTCGAATATGTTTGTCACCCCTATTCTTCGGTCTTTTCAGCTGAGGGTGAAAGACTCGTTTCAGAGAGCCCGACGGACTCCCTGGAACCAGTTCAAAATAAAAAGGAACTGCTACCAGATGGGGAAGATTCTTCATCAATTGTCAATTGTTCCGTTCTAGTTCCGACGAACGAAGAACTAGAAAACCAACATACTTTTGATAATTTTGAGTACGAAGACTCGAATGTCTTCACAGTAAACCCCTGTGACTCCATCGAGAGCGAGTCACCTCCTTCAGTGACAGTTAGGCCGGAACTTGAAGTTCCCAGTGTTCTGGCTATTCCAAATAAATTTGAAAACTCATTTCCCTTAAGTTCCGATTTGGTCATTTCGCTTAAATCCCTATTTAAGGAAGATGACTTGATTCTGTTTTCAAAGGTAGAGGAATTTACACCTAATTCCGAGGCTAAGCCCATAGGTGCCGGGAGCGAACCCGAACCTACTCCTCCGTCGGAAGTTGTACGCGCGGAAGGGCAAGCGCGGAATATTCCTCACTACCATAATATGATCGTTCCATCGATCATTTTCATTTTTCTTCCGCGAATTCATGTTTTCGCCCTTCTTGCCTTCTACTTTGCAAATCTTTCTCTTTGGCTGTTCCTGGATCCTTTTCTGAAACCAGTGAAAGTCATTCTTCTTAATCCCGATACACCACCTCCTTTGAGTGAGCAAGGCTCGTATGGTCAGTCCATTGCTTCCTGGCATGTTGCGAAAACCTTTAACCGAATGACCCACATGCCCGATCGCAAGACAACCTAACCATGCAGCTGATTTGTCTGGCTTCGTATGTTCGTGAAATTCACCCGTATGACCGAACATACCCTCAATTTAGGTTAAGTTGTTTTTTGTTTTAATTTTTAAATTAATCTTAATTATACGGAACTTATAACCTACAAGTGTTCAGTTCAGAATAGCTCATAATTGAGTTCTATTTTCAACTTTTTATTTTTGATTTTTTTTTATTCAAATTAGTCTTGAGTAATTGTCATTAAGATGTTCTTATATCGGTTGTTAAGGTATCAACCAAAATTATAGCCAATTTTGACACACTATACCAGGATGCCATTCCTTTTCCCCTTCTAATAATTCTATTACACCATTCAATATTGATAACAACATAACTGCGCCCCTACCATGAATTCCACTAAAACCTGTTATTATCTATGCCCCATCAACTCGTCAAATAAAATTCAATTGTCCTACTGATACTTCTGGTCAATATTAATGGTGAGATACTGCTAATATAACGCTATGAAGGTTACTAATCGAATTGAATTCTGTGCCTAAATTCAGTTCCCAATGCCGCTCAATGTACTTTAACTAATTTAAAGTCTTTTTGAGTGCGTATTCATTTTAATT
The DNA here is from genome assembly GCA_023014485.1 of Bathynomus jamesi. NCBI lineage: Eukaryota > Metazoa > Arthropoda > Malacostraca > Isopoda > Cirolanidae > Bathynomus > Bathynomus jamesi. Next base: position 485,620 of record JAJOZX010001728.1, on the reverse strand, counting down.
ACCTTCATACGTGCAACTGAGTTAATTACGTAAAATCTATAATCCCGATTGAATTTTATTACTTTCGACACCTATTTGAATTCACTTTCCTACTGATTACACTTTCACCCAATTACGCTTACCCACACTTTGAAACACTCTTGAAATCATTGGCGTACTTAGTGGAAAGGAAATTCACTACGCATATCTTATTTTTATCATATAAATCTTATTCTAAAATCATTGGCTATCACGATAAAGTATATTTAATTGCAGTTAACTGATTGATGTTTACTCTGGATTATTTGAATTTATTTAAACTTAATTGCTGCTTACAATATATAATCTTGCCTGTTGTTTTATTAAGTTAATTTTAACCAACCTCTAAGCTAATCCGTTCTTCAAAATTTCATGATTTACCATTGACCACTAAGGATTCAGTTCTTCCCGGGATGAACCAATTACTTTCATATTCTACACACAACTGTACATACCCACTCAGCTAGACACGCGTATTACCCATATTTTTTCCTACGTATACGCAATCACGTATAACTTCAACTATAAATTCTTTTCCCCATTTTTGGGTAAACCACCTAGCATTTGCACTCTGTGCCAAATACACACGACCCAAGGTCTATACATCGTCTATTACGTAATTCTATCTTCCTTCTCCCTGGATATTCTTAATGGATAACAATATCTAAGTATCTAAAACGGTAACTAGATAAATTTTCATGTTTTCAATAAATTAATTTTACTTTTCTTTAAATCAATTTTAATCTTTTACCAACTTATTCGGACTTGAAATAAGTTTACATTCTGCAACCGTGCTCCCACTGCTGAAGACTTCGTCCACCAATAAAATTTAATTCAATTTTTATCTACCATAGTGAATACGATTAGTTTTTTACTGTATAATCATGATATCTTCGGAAACTCTTATCTCTGTCATTACTGATGGATTAAACTCCATTTCAAGTAGTCACCAGATGAATTGAAAATTCCTGAACCTTAAATTTTGAATTTTCCTTTTAACCATTATTTACTATGTATGTATCTTTTTCCCTAAAATTATCTTAACCTTGGAAGTCTTTCCGAATTTATCACGGTTCCGTAAATCTTGTTACTATAACGTTGGACAAACTAAAAATTTTACTTAAATTAGATTCAATCCTGTAATTGGAACTTTAACTGAAATAATTATGTCGAAATGCCAGAAATAACTTAGATGGTTCATTAGTTTATAGGATTGTTTATGTAGTATGATTGCCACAATTAATCATACTTATAATTGTATTTTTGAAGGTGACAACTTCGGACTTTATCGTACTTTGTTGACATAGTATTTCCACTACAATCCTAGTAATCAGACCTCAACCTTGTTAATTTATTTGCTGTAATTTTAAAATTTTTCCCTTGATTTCTTTTTTTATTATTTCATTAATATAATTATCATTCTTCTCACTAAATTGCCTTGATTAATCCAACCCGAAATTGTCACTGTTTCATTTTTTTTAATATATTGTAAATAAACTTCCACTCCACCACCACATCCTTTTTCACAGGAGAGAGCAGTGTCACTACCATGCGATTTACCATTTCTATGGTTGAACAGTATCCATGTTTGTGCCATTAGAAGTTCGCTGTAAACAGCGAATGTCCCTCCCTTATATTGTACGTACAGAGTGAATCACTCTGACGTCATAAAGTAACTTAATTTCCTTCCATACCTTGAATACTGAATCACGTGTTCAGTATGTGGATATCTTTCGTATTCAATGTATGGTAAATTCTTTAATAATAATAATAATAACTTCACTCTCTATGAGTCATTATTTATATGTTGTGTCCTGTCGGTGTTATGCAACCATACTCATTCATACATCCATGTTCCTTCTTGACCGTTGTCCTTTATTAATTTTATCACCTATTACCTATTTTATTACCTATTACCCATTGTCTAGTTATTCTCTATCAACTTATCAGTCTATGTTTACTCGTGTCTATATTACGCACACAACCTATTGTGTGACGAATGATATGTGTACACTACCGTGTGCAGTCGTACATGTCTATTGACGATCATGATACGTACATGTATTCTTTTTTGTTTATTTTCTTTTTATTATTTCACCACTCGCAAGTTGTCTATTATTGCTGAGACGAAGGCTCGAATTCCGATTACGTCGTCAAAAGCGAGCCTCTGAATTCGAACTCTTCTCTCTTGCCTCTGCTACCAATTTATAACGTTAAGATGTGATGTTATATTATTATAATATACCATATTGTTCCCTGCCAGGCTACTGGTTAATCTCTACATAGTTACCCACGTTCTCATTATCTGTACTTACTACTTCTACCTAATTGTCATTCAAATTCCGTTACTTATGTCTTACGTTATCATTAATGTCCGTGTACTTTCAAATGAAAAGTACACCATATCTTTCTCCGCTTTCCTCATCGCTGGCTAATTAGACTTTCAAATCATGATAACCAACCATTCCTCTAATAATATTAGACATAATTTGGCGTAATCACTGTTAACTATAAATATATAACATTGTTGTTAATCCCCTTTAAATTATAAAACAACGGAGAACTCTCCTTCATTGTTTAAATTGTGTTACCTATTCAGATTACTTCAGTATTAGATATGTCAATTAACAAATTGCTAAAATTGTAATTAACGGTAATTAATGTATGTAATATAATGTAATTTATGTACTTAATGTACTCTGTACATGTCGGTCCCCCGACATTATGTCGCCACCCAAAAGTGTATACCTTACAAAAATTAGTATCTTTTTTTGTTAACTTTTTGCTTAAATTATGCTTAACGTCAGAATTCTTTAGCTCTCCAACTAAAGTGGGAGCTTAACCTTCGACTGCATTCCCCAAAATTGAGGCTTATTTATTTTTTGTATTGTAAATTAAATCATTCCTGCCTGAGTTCTTGATACCAGAGGTTGCACCTCCCTCACTTTAAATTTCCTCCCTGAGCCGTTGTTACCAGAGGTGGCTCCTCTCTCATCTTAAATTCCTGCCTGAGGCTTAGACCAAGGAGGCCAAGCCTCCTCATTTTAAATTCCTGCCGTAACTCTTACTCGAGGAGGACAAGCCTCCTCGCTTTCAATTCCCACCTTAACTATTGAGAAATGGGGTCGAACCTCTACCCCTGTAAACTCCTGCGTGAGCTGTTGTTGTAAGAGTAAAACCTCTCCCCCTGTAAACTTCTGATTATTTATCAGTAGCTCGTTCTGTATAAACTTTGTAAATAAAAGGAATTTATGAGTGAACTAAAACTCCAATTTTGAAGTGAAGTGTTTCCATTCATCCCTTCGGGAAAAAAACAAACTTGGTAGAAACTATTTATATTGATACTCGGAAACTCTCGGCCAAGGCCGAGCTTACCCAACAAAGGACCACCTTCGTTGGATTGTCCAAAGTGCATTAACCCTAAAAAGTCGCAAGCGGGCAGAGGCTCGCACAACGTATGCGCGACACTGGAGGCTCGCACAACGTATGCGCGACACTGGAGGCCCGCACAACCTATGCGCGACAGTAGTAGTAGTAATGTTGTCATGGTATTAATATCAGTTGTCGCTAATGCGCTCTTGTTCTTTTAATATTTAATATATTTGCTTCTCGATACGCGGATAAAAATTCTGAGTTATGAACATCGTTTTTAACCTTCACCTTCTTCCTAACACCAAACTTTAAATGGATCATAACCGTCAAAAATATTTAGACAGGAGGTTCCAAAATTCTTAAAATATACTCCCAACGGCGTAAGTTAGCAAAATATATTAAAAACCTATTAAAACATCACCACAAACCAACCAAAATCAACGAAAATAAACAGTTAATTCATATTCGATCATAACAATTATGTATTTTACTAAAAGAGTCTATAAATCCATAATATTAAATAACTGATAACACTGGTATGCATATGAAATTTTTTTGTCTGCTGTGAGGGTTTTTTCAACTCATATTATATAATTCGACCATGCTGAATTCGAAAATGACATTGGTTTTCCTCAATCAGGTCAGGTTTTTTCTCTATTGGCCATTTATTATAAGCCCAATTTTATCCCAAATTTATTGATTTTTTTAGCTTAAACACTGTAGATACGAATATATTATAAGAACACTCGTGAAAAATGAAAACATTGTGTGAATAAATACTTTATTCATACAATGAATATGGAAAAAAGTTTATTGAGGAAGGAATGAAGTTTTTTTTGGCTTTCCGTCTGTGTTTTTCTTCGGGCACGTCTCGCTTCAAACACCAGCAATAGTCCGCCAGCATATTGATATCCCAGTTTCCCTGGTACCTCTCTTCCATTATTTTGATATCTTGGTGAAATCGTTCACCCTGTTCCTCACTATAATCCCCGCAATTTTCAGGAAAATAGTCCAAGTGGGACCACAAAAAGTGCATTTTTATGGACATGCGCGACCCATGAGCTTTGAAAGCTTCCATCAAGTTTTCGACAACGGACTCGTATTCTGGACTTCTACGCTTGCCAAGAAAATCAGTGACAACTGATTTGAATGCCTGCCAGGTATTCTTCTCAGTTGGAGTCATTGCGTTTTCGAACTGAGTATCCTTGATCAAAGTTCGAATTTGAGGACCATCAAAAACCGCAGCATTTAGTTTAGCATCAGATATATGAGGAAATTTACTCTCGAGATATCGGAATGCTGAACCCTTCTTATTCATTGATTTGATGAAATTTTTTATCAAGCCCAGCTTAATATGAAGTGGTGGGAGCAAAATTTTTGTTGGTGGTACAAGGGGCACTGAAACGACATTATGCGACCCAGGTTCAAAATTCTCTCTGGATGCCCATTCACGCTGTGCATAGTGCTTCTCATCCGCTCGGCTATCCCATTTGCAGAGGAAACATGGGTATTTCATGTATCCCCCTTGCATTCCCAATACAAATGCCACAATCTGAAAAAAAATGAAAATATTTAAAGAATTTAGAGAATTTGTTCTATCAGATAAAAAAAATCTATGCATTGGACTGTATCACTTCTGTGGGGAAGTAAGTAAGTGTTCTTATACGCTCTCAAATAACCTTTGGAAAAACAACATAGTCAATAGCAATAGTTTACTTATGATATTAGTATTACCTTCAAATCTCCACAGATCCTCCAGTTATGTTGGTCGTATACGAGAGCATCCAGTAAAATTTTCATGTTATCGTAGCTCTCAGTAAGTTGTACGGAATGTGCTACAGGGACTGATGCAACCCTATTCCCAATGTTGAGAAGTACTGCTTTCAAACTTCGTTTAGACGAGTCTATAAATAGCCTCCATTCTGATGCGTTATATGGCAGGCCCAAGGATTCGATTAGCCCTCAACATTGCAGCAGTACACTAAGGAAGAGGTATTTTCGTGCACTGCAAAAAACTTGCGGAATTCTTCCTCTCGTTTCCTATACCAGGAGAATGTTGTTCCCGGAGCCAGCAAGTTGTCCTCTCGAAGTCGTGAGCCCAAGATCTCGGCAGCTAATTTGGAAAGTCCTAAATCCCTGGTAAGATCATTAAGTTTGGCCTAGTTGAGAGGCCTCGGCTCATTTGAAGCGGTATTTTGAGGTATATACGACTGGGACTGGTCATTGGCATTGGTCATTGATTCATCATCAGAATCATCGAAGTCCAGGGTTTGAGGTGGGTCGGGTATTGGAATTCCAGGACCATGGGGTACAGGTCTCATAGCAGAAGGAATGTCAGGGTATACAACAATGTGTTATTCTTCTTGTTAACTCCTGAAAATAGAAACACAGAAACATGGATATAAAACTTGCATATGAAATAGAAGAAGCATTCAGACAGTGGCGGCTCGTGAGGGAAGGCTGCGGTCTGTAAGATATGAAATAGGTCGATGGAGTCTGTATATTTTCTTTCTTTTTCATTCATATTGTCCCTTCGGGGACAATATGAATGAAAAAGAAAGAAAATATACAATCATTGTATATGTAAATGTAACTTGTATAACAATATGTATGTGTAAATGTATTTTCTATAACAATATGTATATGTAAATGTATGATTACCATTAAGGTGAATATTATGCTATATATGGTGAATATTACATTATGGTGAATATTATGTCGTTTCATACGAGGATTTCAAAATATTTAAGAAAAATAAATTTATAAGCCCACCTTGGAGGTTTGTCATGCAGAAATAGCAATCTGTCACGTGATCCTTTCCTTCTCTCCAAATCATGGGAATTCCAAAAAGCAAAGATTTCGCTCTGCCTTTGCTCCATCTTCTCGAATTTTCAATGCACGTCTTGCAACACATATGAGGGGCGAAATTTTTCTCCTGGTCCCCTAGCTTAATTCCAAAGTATGCTCTATACATTGTCTTCACAAATTTAGTGATTTGGGACTGGTTATTTGGCATGGTAACCGTCCCACATATGTAGCAGAATCTATTGGGATCATTTTTACACGCTCTATTCATTATGAAATATTTTATCTATATGCCTGAAAAGTAAAAAAAGATATTATACAAGTGAAACAAGTGATGATAGATGTTACTGTTCCAATTCCGCTTTGAAAAAATCACGAAAAATTCTATTTTACTTATGAGGCCATAGCCGGATAACCTGAGCTGATTGAGAAAAAACGGATTGCAGATTCGAAATCAGCAGGAAAAACTCTATAAGAATCACTTACAAAACCCTTGACAGCAAAATTGATGCATACCAGTGTAATATATGTATATATCCTGTTTCGTTTTCTTCCGAAATTGTATAAACCAACTACGAAGCTTCTAGAAGCGGAAGTCGTACATTACTGTAGGTTAGGTTAGTTTCTTAGGAGTCTATACACTTTTCAACGTTAAATCTCATTTGCCATGTGACTGACCAATCAACGATTTTATTCAGATCTTCCTGGATTTCACCTCTATCTTCGTCATTAATCGCCCTACCACCCAGCTTCGTGTCATCCGCAAACTTTGAAACTGTACTGACTAGGCCGACATCTAAATCGTTAATATATATAAGAAAAAGCAAGGGGCCCAATACAGAACCCTGAGGAACGCCACTCGCTACATTAGCCCAACACGACTCCGCTCCATCAACGATTACCCTCTGTTTCCTACCTCGCAACCACTCTTCTATCCAATTTATTACTACACCCCTGATTCCATGAGCCTTAGTTTTTTCAAGATTTATTTCGCCTAAAACCGTGCTGCGTATTTCTAACAAGTTTATGCAATTCTAAGTGTTCGACTATACGATCCCTAATTATTGATTCCAGTAGCTTACCTACAACAGATGTTAAACTGATTGGCCTATAATTTCCCGCCGCACCTTTATCGCCTTTCTTAAAGATAGGTGTTACGTTTGCTAACTTGAAATTATCTGGTACGGACCCCTCAGAAATAGACGCATTAAAAATCTTTGTTAGCGGCACAACAATGCTGTCTTTTAATTCTTTTAGTTGTATGGGATATATGGAATCCGGCCGCGGTGATTTACGCGTTTTCATTTTATCAATATAGCGCATTACCTCCCCTTCACTAACCACGATATTATCCAAAATATTACCATTATCAAAAGGTATTATGTCTATGAATGTAGGGATATTCGTTACATCTTCTATAGTAAAAACTGACGTAAAAAATTCGTTTAGCAAGGTAGCCATTTCCTTGTTATCAGAAACTAGATCTCCGTTTACATTTTTGAAAGGCCCCCAAGACACTTTTTACTGGATTTCTATTATTGACGTATTGAAAGAATCGCTTGGGGTTTTCTTTACCGTCACGAGCTATGGAAATTTCAAATTCGCGCTTGGACTTTTTTATTACACTTTTCGCTTCACGCCTTAGAGATATGTAGTTGTTTCTTAACCACACACACATATATATATATATTATGTATGTGTGTGTGTATATATATATATATATATATATATATATATATATTATGTATGTGTGTATATATATTATGTATGTGTAATATATATTATGTATGTGTATATATATATTATGTATGTGTATATATATATATAGTATGTGTATATATACATATTATGTATGTATGTATATATATATTATTATATATATATATATATATATATATATATTATGTATGTATATATATATATTATGTATGTATATATATTATTATTATGTATATATATATATATATATAATATATTATATATATATTATATATAATGTATGTATATATATATATATATATATATATATATATATATATATATATATTATGTATGTGTATATATACTGGGTGATCCAGATAAATGGGACCCAAAAAAAAGGCCAAATATTCTTAATATTTAATTCCTTTCATAAAAACTATATATCATTCGAAAGAGTAGAGTTACAAGTTTATTATGAAATATTTATTTTTTAAAAATGACTCCTTTCAAATGTGCTCCATTAGTTGCCAAGCATTCCAGTGTTCTCGCTTGTAAGTTCTGCATCACTTTTGCAAGAGTGTGCGGTGGTATGGCCTGTATCTCATTTGTGATGGCGGCCTTCAATTCTTGCAAGGTCGTTGGGTTATTTCTGTAGACCCTACTCTTTAAATATCCCCAGAGATAATAATCTAAGGGAGAAAAATCCGGAGACCTTGCGGGCCATTCACCGTCTCCAAATCTTGAGATTAACTCGCCTGGAAACGTTTGACGCAAAATTGCCATGCAGTTCCTCGTGGTATGGCAGGTAGCTCCGTCTTGTTGGAACCAGTGGTTTTCTAGACAAAGATCTCTTAATTTAGGAATAAGGAAATCGGTCAACATTTTTTCGTAGCGATCACCATTTACAGTGACCGTGTTTCCGGTGGAATCCTCGAAAAAGTACGGCCATATGATCTGAGATGCAGTAAGACCACACCAAAACAGTTACACGCTGACTATGCAACGGGACTTCGGTAATATTCAATGGATTTTCTGTGCCCAGAAACGACAATTTTGTTTGTTTACAGTTCCATTCAAGTGAAAATGGGCTTCGTCTGACATAATCAAAGTTGCTAGAAAATTGTGGTGTCATTTACCTTTCTGTTGGATCCATTGACAGAATTGTCGTCTTCGTGCGAAATCTCCATCGTTAGTTGTTGCACTGTTTGAATTTATATGGAAAGAGCATTACAATTGTGCTTGAATATACGGTGTGTGTTCCATATCCAACTCCTAACAGCTGAGAAAGCACGTTTGATGCTTATGTTAGGATTATCCTGTACAATTCATGAGTTCTGTTAATGATCCCGTCTATCTTTGCTGTGCGCACTCTACAGTTGGTTTTCTTTTTCCAGTGCTGCCAGTTAGGGAAAATTTCTGACACACCGACGGATTACTTTCTTAGAAGGTGGATTTTTGACATCTGAAAATTTGTCTTGAAAAGATCTTTGAGCTGAAACTACACTTATTCCATGCTCATTAATATTGCTCAGTTATGAAACGCAGCTGTTCCACAGTCCATGCAGTCATCTTGAAGGGTTAGTTTAACTAACACTTTTATTTGTTTTGTATCTTATCTTGTCTTGTATTGTCAAACCTATACAATCCTGTACAAACTTGTAAACTATCCTCTTTCGAATGATGCGTATGATTTATAAAAGGATTATACTTTAAGAGTTACAGGGGTTTCTTTGGGTCCCATTTCTCTGGATCACACTTTATATTATATTATTGTGTATATATATATTATTTATGTGTATATATATATATTGTTGTGTATATCTATAATATTATATTATGTATGTGTGTATATATTATATATTATGTATGGGTGTGTGTGATATATATATATATATTATATATGTGGTGTGTATATATATATTATATATATATATATATATATATATATATATATATAATATATATATATATGTATGTGTATGTATATATAATATTATGTATGTGTATTATATATATATATTATGTATGTGTATGTGTATATATATATATTAGTAGTGTATGTATATATATATATTATTATGTATGTGTATGTATATATATATATATATTATGTATGTGTATGTATATATATATTATATATATTATGTATGTGTATGTATATATATATATTCTGTATGGTATGTATATATATATATATATTCTGTATGTGTATGTATATTATATATATCATGTATGTGTATGTATATATAATATTATGTATGTGTATGTATATATATATGTATGTGTATGTAATATATATATATTATGTATGTGTATGTATATATATATTATGTATGTGTATGTATATATATATATATATATATTATGTATGTATATATATATATATATATATATATATATATATATATATATATATAATATATATATTATGTATGTGTATATATATATATATATATGTTATGTATGTGTATATATATATATGTTATGTAGTGTATATATATATTATGTGTGTATATATATTGTGTGTGCATATATATATTGTGTGTGTGTATATTATGTGTGGGTATATATATTGTGTGTGTGTATGTATATATATGTGTGTGTATGTATATATATTGTGTATGTATGTGTGTGTGTGTGTATGTGTATATATTGTGTGTATATATGTATATATTGTGTGTGTATATGTGTATATATTGTGCGTATGTGTATATATTGTGTGTGTGTGTATATATATGTGTGTGTATATATATTTATGTATATTGGAAATTGTGGGTTCGAGGCAACTCAAAGTTTCTGATACCTGAAATTCCTGTTCTTGAAAGTATGATTTTCTGAATAGCTTGCTCCCGAATTTCTAGTCTCTTGTCGTTTACCATTGATATGAGTATATTTTCTGGGTGGGTAAAGTAGGCGTTATTCTTTAATACTGGTTTGATGATTGATCTATGTTGTTCATCCAAATTTCGAAGCAAGCACATTAAATGCCAAAAGTTATATTCACTATCAGTTGCATTACGATGAGATTTTATCCAAAACCACCCTGCATAATAATCTTGACTATATTTTGAAGGTTTTTAATCAGGATTTGGCGTTGAGATATATAATCGAAGGACCCTGTTGGCTAGAGTTAGCCAGCGAGCATGGGGAAAGGTACCTGGGGATGGAGTGGACAGATTTTGAAGCGTCTCCAGTTTGTACTGCCAGACACACATCATAGAGATATCTTTGATCTGTGCTTAGCTCCTTCACAACATTTGCTGGAATTTCTTTAATGTTTCCTTTTACGCGAGAATATTTGACTACCTCCAATTTTGTTAAATCTGTTTTCAGTTTATTACCAATTGAACCCACAAGTATTTGGACCTGTTATTTTACCATTAATGGCTTGGTAGACGTGCATAAAAGGCAGCTCATTCAAATGCAAGAGGCACACCAACCACTGCACTGGTCTGTTAAGATGAATTTCAACCAGTTTTATGGCTCCACCAATTTTTCCCGTATTTAAGGAGTACCATCACACAGTAAAGCTTTGATAGTATCTGTGCTGTTCGAGTCTGTAATAATAGTTATCAACTCCTCTGCTATGCAGCGAGCAGTTCCATTATCTGGTGTGACATGGTCTACATAGATGTTTCCAGGTTCTTTCACAATAACAGTGTTCTTTTATCTTTCCACTTTTAATTAGTGTTATCTTTCCTTCCATCAAATCCAAGGCACTCCATCTTCAGATTTTCGGATTTAGACCTAAAAGTATTTTTCACCCATACGATTTCTTTCTCTTTCTAATTTCTTGCTCAAGCATGTTGGTGTGGTTAAGGATCCCCATATCTTTTAAAGCTGCCTTGACTATTGCAGCTGCAGCTCTACAACTTACACGATAACGATCTGCTGTTAATGTTAGATTTTTATAGGAGTGCCTGTTCTGAATATTCTCAGTCAATTCAAAATCGGCCTCATAATCAACATCCTGACACTCTGAATCTACAGCCATGTCTTCTTCGGTATTTTCTATAAATTCCGATAATAAAACATTGGTGGCTTCACTCATTTCTTGTGCTTTTAGTTGACGGTTTTGTGCTTCTTGGGCTCTTGCTAAAGATCTTTGTTGAACTAGCTATGCGATCAATTGGTCCTAACTGATTTTTTCTTTGTTTTTGACCCACAAAAGACTCCCATTCTGCCATTGGTATTTTATCCTTACACCTGCAAGATTTCCTGTCAATTCCCTTATAGCATTCACAAGAAGATATATCAAACATTTCATCATACTGAGCTACTTTTAAGGCAAAACTTTCATTTCTTCGATGTAACGGCACCTTGTTCAATTTTGAGGCTGCTTCTATTAGTCGACTGACTTTAAGATGTATACCTTTGGTGTTAATCGTAGGAAAAGAAAATTTCATCCAAATATCTTCAATATCTTTTACAACAACCCTGTAACAATCATTAGCAGTTGCTGATCCTTTTGATTTAGCTTCTTCACGACAGCGCACAAAAAGGTAGTGTCTCACATCTGCTTTTGAAAGTCATTGCTGCTGGGAAGTCCGTAGGATATCCAAAGGCTGCATTTGAGGACTTGCTTCTAGTAGTCATAGTTTATATTCGGAAGTAAAGTCAAATTATGTAATTTATAATTTATGATAATTCAAATTATAATTAAAGCAAATGCAAATTATTTCTATTTATCTGAAACAAAAATATCAAACATTAAACCAACAACTTATCATGTAACATAACATTAAACATATGCAAATATGAAGGTAAAAAAGGGAGGAGGGGCATGTGATAGGAGTAGTAGGGTAGCACATGCTTGATTTTTTTTTAATATTTTGTTAGTGATTAAAAAAAAACCTTCTCACATAGTGTACTTTTTAAGAAATAAAAAAATTTCCCATTTTCGACCCGGCCTACTGTACGAGTATAATTAGCAGCATTAGAACTACACTTTTCGGGAGGTACTGGGGCCGAAGATGGTACTGTGGCACTGAAAATGGCTAAAATAGTAGTTTTAAGTTTGCTTTGGCGTTCAAATATTCGTCTACTTTGAAAAGTAAATTGGTTAGGAATAACGTTGCAAAACAGGAACAAGCATGTGTCTACAGCATTCCCTGTAAAAGTTGTGATTTAGTATACGTAGGAGAAACGAAGAAATATTGAAACCCGTATGAAAGAACACAAATATGCCTTCAGAAGTTGTAATACTAATAATGCCATTTTTTATCACGCCAGCCAAAATAATCATGCTATAGATTGGGAATCAAGTAAGGTACTTTATATATGTAATAATTGTCAAAAGAAAAATAATAGAATCTGTATGTATAGAACAAGAGGATAATTTTAATTTGTGCGAAGGTACTTATAAGTTGGACCCTTTAATGAGATTCTTGGTCAAAAAATCCATTACGGAGTCGGGTGAACAGGTTCTAACCTAAGTGTGAATTTCTTAAAGGTCTCTGGATTGTTTCCTTACTCGCTTTTGGTTCATTCGGGTTTTTTTTTTCGGTAAAATGTAAATGGAATAATAAACGTAAATGTAATAATGGAAGTCATAAATGTGGAAATAAATATAAATGCAATAAATGTAATAATAAAAGTAATAAAATAAATGTAATAATTAGTGCAAAGGTAATAATAAATGTTAAAAAAATGTAAATGCAATAATAAATGCAGTAATTATGTCAAAATAATAGAATCTGTATGTATAAAATAAGAAGATAGTTTTAATTTGTGCGAATGTACTTATAAGCGGGTCCCTTTAATAAAAATGCCCTTCTGGGGTCGAGGGAACGGGATCTAGCCTAGGTGCGAATTTCTTAATGGTCTCTGGATTGTTTCCTTCTCGCCTTTTTATTCGTTTAACGGTTTAATTTCGGTATAATAAACAACAGTGTAATAATCAATGTAATAATAAATTTATAATTTCTGTAATAAATAATAATGCAATATAAATTTATAATTTCTGTAAATAATAATTAATTATATAAAAAAAATTTATTAGAATCTGTATGTATAGAACAAAAAGATAGTTTTAAATTTGTGCGAATGTACTTATAAGCGGGTCCCTTTAATAAAAATGCCCTTCCAGTGTCGGGAGAACGGGATCTAATCTAGGTGCGAATTTCTTAATGGTCCCTGGACTGTTTTTCCCTGTTGTTTTTGGTTCATTCGTTTTTTCTGTATCCACCGAAGAGGATGCCAGTGGGCATCGAAACTGTTGTGGAAATAAACTCCGTCTATTAGAGTGGGTTTTTATTATCATACAATATTTATAGATTTGAGTAAGGCGTTTGATGTACTAGACCATAATATTCTACTAAAATTATATTTAAGGCTTTAGAGGAGCACTCAGTGATTGGTTTAAGTTATTTATCCAGTAGATATCATTTTGTATCAGTAAATAAGGTGTGCTCAACTAAAGCGCTTGTCAATCATGGTGTGCCACCAGTGATGGAAATGGGGAACACGCTGGTACACGGCGTGTACCTATTTCTCAGTTTGCAGTTGTAACTGATGGAGCATCAGTAATGGTAGGACGAAAATCGGCGACTGCAAGACTATTTCTTGATGACATATATGTCATCATTATATGTTTTATTTTTAATAAGAGCCCAATAAAGCCTAAAGCTTAAGGGCCAAATTAAATAAAATAAATAGTCCAGCTTCACAATTATTTATGGCATTGTAAATTGTAAAACCATTGTATTTATTTTATTATTGATAAAGGCTAGTCAATTAAATTCAGTTCAAAGAAAAGAGGAAAAATTTTTGCATTTGATCATAATTTAACAGCAAAGTCAAAATAATCCTATTATTAGTGATGCTATTTTCTGAAGACGCCATTTATATATATTTTCAGAGGAACGTTTCACCAGAGGGAGCACATTCGATGGCCATGCAGCCAGTGTTTCCGGCCAATAACCCTTTGCGCTTATTTAACGACAGTGAGAATTTGTCCCGTCGGAGGCGCGTTCGATGCTAACTTTGGACCCTTGGTTCGATTTCACCTCACAAGATGGCGTAAGAATATGCCCGGACCTGCCTTTATTTTTCAGTCAAAAGAAACCCATATGACATTGAAAATATATGCACAGTGTTATGTTCCCGTTTAATATTATTATTATATATATAAAAATATTTTTGTTTTTGTGCCTGTTTCTTCTCTTCAGTGAAAACACAACGTTATTCAGGTTTCTCCGTACCTTCTATTAGAGGTGAACAAAACAAACTTATTACTCTATTACGTCACTGAGTTTAACACCAAACAAAAATGCAATAAACAAATGAAAATTCGACATAATTAAATTTTTTAAGAAATGACAAACGAGACTGATTCTTTACTTTGAGAATTTTAAATTCAAAATTATCGCGAGACAATTAAAATAGAATTGCTAGAATTTTTTCTTAAAATTTTTTATTACTTATCTGATTGACAGTGGTAACCCTTTCGGGACGAGATTAAATCCTTTTTTTATTTTTATGGAAGACTAAATCTTTAGCTATTGAGCCACACACAAATTTCTTGTTTTCTTTACGTTAGAATTTAAGGCGGACTAATTTATTTCTTTATTCTCATTTATTTAACACGATTCCACTTGGAGATCTTTAAGAAGTCACGCTCAGAAATGCACTGAAGGGGCAGCCTTCCGCTGTTCTTACTGCCTTTAACTTTTCAAAAGATGTTTTACATTTCTAATAACTACATTAACCCCGTTTTTAACTAGCGTTTTTAACTAGCGTTTTTAACTAGCATGAGTTTTATGTCAAATTATTTGGAAGTTTGCAAGGGTTATTTTGATTCAACGTTTGATTTCTTCGACCAAGTTAATCTAATTCGGGCATCGCACGACATTCCATCTTTCGACGTACAACGCTATACGTTGCCGGGCGTAAACTGTAATTACCCTATTGTAATTTCCTAAATACACTTCATCCTATGATTTTTTCATAACAACGTTAAATTACATCTTTCTAATAAGTTGGTGTTGTTTAACAGTCCAACAATAATGGACTTCAGTTTTTACAAACGTTACAATGTTTATACGGCGTACCATTTTTTTTTGTTTTGGGGCACGTAAACGACGAGTCGAATTCCACCATGCCTAAAGAGGTTGAAATGATATATTATTTTTTTTTAATCTAGATTTTGGGTAACCGGTATTTTGGTACTTGCTATTAGAAAGTACCCAGAATTATAACATTAATTGAGTTAATTAACTTATTGCTAATTTACATGGATATTTCCAGGGGCGTCCATACGAGGAGGCACCAGGCGGCCAAGCCCCTTCGTTTTCAATGGTGCCCCCTCTTTTTCTCGTCAACTGCTAGTAGTATAGCCGCAAAAGGGGAGAGTGCAAGAATGTTGCAGGTTATTATGTAATGTTGCAAAGGGGGGCGGGGTTGTTGCAAAGGGGGTGGGGTTGTTGCAAGGGGGGTGGGGGTTGCAAAAAAGAAAAAGGAAAAAAGAAGAAAAAAAATTCCCCCAAAGGGGGGATGCTGCAGGTGCAACAAGGGGGGTCATGAAACTTGGAGGCGGCGTTATCCCCAAGAGAAAGAAGAGAGAGGAGGAGAGAAAGGAGGAGAGGTGTTCACCTGGAGCCAAGTGCACACTAAGACTTCAGCCGAGTTGGCGTTGTTTTATAGGCTCCTAATCAGCCAGAATCAGCCAGTTGGCTGAGCCAAGGTGAGAGAGACGCCTGAAGGAGAGAGAGAGACAGCTGAAGGAGAGAGAGACCTGAAGAAGAGAGAGATGCCTGTAGGAGGGAGAGACGCCTGAAGGAGAGAGGATAGGTACACATGCAGGAGGTACACATGCAGGAGGTACACACACATACGCACACATGCAGGAGGTACACATGCAGTAGTTACACATGCAGGAGAGAGAGAGCTGAATGAGGGAGAGACGCCTGTAGGAGAGAGAGAGAGAGCTGAAGGAGGGAGAGAGACGCCTGTAGGAGAGAGAGAGAGAGAGCTGAAGGAGGGAGAGAGGCCGAAGGAGAGAGAGAGAGAGAGTAGTTGCCTTAAGGAATATTATTTTCGTTTCCTAACCTAAGAGGCCACTAAGGGGTTTACCAAAGGGCCAGAAAGAGAAGTTCCAGAGGTCCTTGCTCGGCTGGAGCCGAGCTGGGAATGAGTCTTCACCAGCTTCTCGATCTTTTATAAGCCTCTATTCTGGCTGAGTTGCCAGATAGCGCAATGTGTTCCAGATAGCGCCATGTGTCCCATTAATCATCCATTGTGCAACACAATATGACGATAGTTATTCCAATAAATTCTGTTTAAATACACCTTTATTAATTGCATACCTTTCCAGTTTTTTTTTGGCAATGATCGGATTGCTAGATATATATATATATATATATATATATATATATATATATATATATATACACATTCTTTTCTTATATGTTAGGTAAATATATATATATTATTTATTTTATAACATTAATTTTAGTTTAGAAGCAAATTAACATAACTTCATTGAACTTAAAGAAACAAATAACATAGTTTACCTTCGAAAACGCCATAATAGAAAATAATTAATTTTACGGTAAACTATGTTATTTCGTTTACTATAATTATACAGTCTTTTAAACAGCTTATGATACATATATATATTATATATATATATATTATATATATATATGTGTAGATGAAGCCAATTAAATTCTACTTATTAATAAATAACTTTTTACACACAAACTACATCTTAACTGCAAACACCTTGCCACATCAATTCTTAATCATTATTATTATTATTATTATATATTCTACAATGAAACGGGGTCGGGTCGAAGAAACGGGTGAGAGATCTTCCCCCAATATATATATATAAAATAAACGAGTAACAACTGATGCACACACACACACACGCACACACACACACACACACGATGAAAGGCAGAAGCTAAATCAGTTCGAATCGTGTCCTAGAGACCTTTTTCGGGTCGAGGGATTATCCTTCTACAAGCTATTCGAGCAGAAATCACAAACTGACTTCAGATATTAATATGTCATTGTTATTACTTCTACAATGAAAATATTTACGCGTAATTTGTATGGTGTCATATAGAAATATAATGATATATATATATATATATATATATAGTGTAGATGAATCAATTAAATTCTACTTATGGCAGAGTTTGTTTCTAGTGAGAAAGGATAGCCTATGTTCTTAGTGAATGGGTTTTATATGTAAGAGATCAGCAAAGCCCAGCTGTTCATCATTCCACATAATAAAATAAAGTGTTGGCAGATAAACGGGTACCCTACGTGTCCTAGTGGTTAAGACGCTGGGGCTGTTGATGGTTCCACGTTAAAACTGTAGGTCTAAGGTGGTCATTCCACATAATAAAAGAAAGTGGTTGGCAGATAAATGGGTACCCTATGTGTCCTAGTGGTTAAGACGCTGGGGCTGTTGATGGTTCCACGTTAAACTGTAGGTCTAAGGTGGTCATTACACATAATAAAAGAAAGTGGTGGCAGATAATGGATACCCTACGTGTCCTAGTGGTTAAGACGCTGGGGCTGTTGATGGTTCCACGTTAAACTGTAGGTCTAAGGCGGTCATTCCACATAATAAAAGAAAGTGGTTGGCAGATAAATGGGTACCCTATGTGTCCTAGTGGTTAAGACGCTGGGCTGTTGATGGTATTCAAATAACGGGGTATGCTTGTATGAGTTTACAATTACATCATTATTGCTCTGCATTACGCAGTATATGCGGCTTAATAATATTTCACCGCTTAAAGTATAAGGTAACCTGTACTCGATATGAAGGGCATTCATATCGTTCAGTACTATTTTTGTTCCCACTTTACAAAAATGAAACACCAAATAATTGTCCCCCGAGCCCCATCTATATATAATAAACGAATAAACAACTCGCGCACACACACACACACACACACACCTGTGTATATATATATCATGAAAATCAGGAAAATAACAAAACGTGTATTAATTTAAATGAAACTAACATACGAGCCTCATTCCCCAACCCGGCATATATATATATATATATATATATATATATGTAATAATAATAAACGAATAAACAACTCGCACACACACACACACACACACACACACACACACACACACTTCCCGGAATTTATCAACGGATTGAATAAAAGTAAAGGCAACTTTCAATATATTTAGTAATATAACAGAATTAACAAAGTTACCCAATAAATATTCGTTAGACAGAAAATGAATTTTTATAAGGGAAGCCCAACTAGCTATGAATATATCACCAAATAAAAAATAATAACAAACGCTTTATTTACGTTTGTTAAAAAAATAAAAAAATCGTTTTTCTTTCCTTATTGATAACTTATTTAAACTAACACATTTATTATCATTCCACTTGACAACCAGAACTTCTCCCCGTGTGTCAAATGAATAATTATAGTAACCTCTGTCTTGTTTTTCTGGTCTACATTCTTCAAGGGACAATCTTGCAAACCTATTTTCTCTGACAGTACCTGTGGCTCTTATTCCTTGCATTTGTAAATGCACAAGTAAGTCTCTGGAGGTGAACAAATTATCGAAATATACACATGATGAATATTGCATTACTAGTCCTTCAGTCATGCTGAGAACTACCTTTGTTCCTAGATTCAATTCGTCATTTGGTGCCCTGAAGATTTTCCACAATACAAATCAAATTTGTAACAGTATCCTGAAGCTCCACATAGAGCCCAAAGTTTATATCAAAATTTATTGGCTTTCTCTAATAAATTATTTCAAGGAATGATGACCATAATAGCCAACCATCATTTCATCTACTGATACATTTTTTTTTCCGACTCCAAATTGCTGAAACGAATTGTTAATTTTATTGAATAAAACTCTTACTTTGAAGCCCCGATCTCCTTCCATTTTTCAGCTTCAGAAACTATCTGTGAAGTGTAAAGGCTCTTTATTTCAAGAAATCGATTCGGTCAATGCTCTTTTTACAATATCAATGCCCAAGTCTTCTTCATTTGACAATAATGTCCTTCAGAGGGCAATCGATGGTATCCTGTGAATAACAGTATTCCAAAAAATTGCTTTCATTTCATCCATGGACACAGTAAATACTCCTTTTCTTCTGTTCAATGGCATAACGAACTGTTTCTTTCACTATATGATCAAGCACTTCATTTGAAAAAGACTTCAAATAGTTGTACAGGTGACATCAATAAACATTTTTCGATTTTATATATATATGGAGAGTTGTAGTATCTCGTCAATAGATACTCGCCAAAAATGTCATTCAATGTTATTTCCCCATTATGCTAAAATCGAAATTGGTAATCGAACCAAAGATATCTTACAATGGGGATCTGTCTCTATACTTTGATAGTTTTAAAAGCATTATTCCTTTAAGGTCCGATGAGGATTTGACACGTGTTATACAATCTTTTGAAGAATCTGTACAAATTGGTGTCAATTGTTACTCCAATGAATTTTTTTTTTTTTAACTTCTATTATGATAATAGGCTTAACAATTCAGTTAATCCAAATTACATATATATATATATATATATATATATATATATGTAAATAAAATTTATGAAACTGAAAACTTTTAGTATTTCTTATATAATTTAAATTGACTTTGTGCATATAACTAAACAAATATTAAAAATAAAAGCCCTTCAATGTACAGTACAGCACTGAATAGAAGCTATTTATAAAAGAAAATGGGCTTTTGGTACAACTTGCATAATTATGATAGAGTCCTAGTCCAAACGTATTTGTCACACAGTTTACAAATTAGTTGACAAATTTATGAAAAAAGTGTGTGGAAACCATTCATGTGCAAAAGTCTTAGTTTGATAAAATATGGTAAATGTGGTACACAGTAGCTCTTTAGTTAATTTCAAGAAAAATTTAGACACTTTCATGAGTGAAAGAGATAGTTTGTAGATTGTATATCGTGTATATCCTTAGTTTCAGTTTTGTAGGCTCTTTTGGTGGATGTAAATAGTTGTATATTAATTAGCTAGTTTGAGGGTCTTCCGGAACGCTTCTTGTGGCATTCTGAACAGTTCCATCGGCTTCAAACTTATCTCTAATTCGAGTGATGGTAAGTCGCGTTGGTGGATCTGTTTGTCTCGTCATGATATACATTAATATAGTGATAAAAATACTTAAGATTGTCCATGATCACGAGATTCACATTTTCAGTCGTAGGGTATGAGTAATCGACATGGTGTAGCATGACGTAATGCCGCTTGTCACACCACCCATCCGCAAGACTCATTATCCATACCTGCTGCTTCTCTTCTGCACGCGTTGTTTCTTTTACTTTACGGTATATGTGAGACTTTATAAAGTTTAGCTCTGCAGCATACTTCAGCACATCGTCAGTGCAACGAAAGCCTTCAATGGTCTCACCAGAACATCCGTAGAGTATTTGTACATCTTGGAACTTCACACAATCCAATGTGGTTTTAAAAGAGGCATAGGGGGGGAATAGGAAGTTTTTCGGTATCCACCACATCCTGGCACTTTGCTGAATACCATTTCATAAACGTTGTACAAGCAATATTAAAGGTAGCCATTTGAATACACGTCTGATTTTTCTTCTGAATACACGTCTGATCTCTCGGTCTTACTGCAGTCGACTGACCACGCAGGGAATCACAGATAGTAGCATGACTCACGGTCTTACAGTGGGCGGAGCTTAGAATTTTCGCCTGTGCACACACAAAGGAGAAAGTGAAACGCTAATTGAAACATGAGTTATTTAATAAACGAGATATTCAGTTAACACAAGAAATAACAGAAAACACAAGAAAAAACAAATGCTTAGATTTGGTGATCACAAACAACAGAAACCTAAAGAAACCTGTACTCGATATGAAGGGCTTTCATATCGTTCAGTAGTATTTTTGTTCCCACTTTACAACCGGATGGTAAGTCATCTTTAAATACGTCTAGAATACAATCAAAAGCACGCACAAAGAGTTCATCGTTAGTTACATTATTAAACACAAGTTTATAAACACGCTTTTCCAATCGAGGGTTTATTTCTACCGACCCGAGCTTTTCAATCGTGAACACGTCTTCACTCAACATAGCGGCAATTGAAATAATCTTCTAAATCGTTACGACAACTGCGCGTTATATAAAGAAATAGTTCTTCAGGATAATTTTCACGAACTAGGCATATTTTATAATGTTTTACTAAACATCTTCACACACCGGCGCACTATTTGAGAGGAACATATGCTCATATTTTTCCTTTCTGCCCGTCAAACGATACTCATCTCTAAAGTCTGTTAAAAACTCACGCAGGACACTAGCCACAACCTCACTACGAACCTCGTCATGATATACATTAATATAGTGATAAAAATACTTAAGATTGTCCATGATCACGAGATTCACATTTTCAGTCGTAGGGTATGAGTAATCGACATGGTGTAGCATGACGTAATGCGCTTGTCACACCACCCATCCGCAAGACTCATTATCCATACCTGCTGCTTCTCTTCTGCACGCGTTGTTTCTTTTACTTTAGACTTTATAAAGTTTAGATCTGCAGCATACTTCAGCACATCGTCAGTGCAACGAAAGCCTTCAATGGTCTCACCAGAACATCCGTAGAGTATTTGTACATCTTGGAACTTCACACAATCCAATGTGGTTTTAAAAGAGGCATAGGAGGGGGGGAATAGGAAGTTTTTCGGTATCCACCACATCCTGGCACTTTGCTGAATACCATTTCATAAACGTTGTACAAACAATATTAAAGGTAGCCATTTGAATACACGTCTGATTTTTCTTCTGAATACACGTCTGATCTCTCGGTCTTACTGCAGTCGACTGATCACGCAGGGAATCACAGATAGCAACATGACTCACGGTCTTACAGTGGGCGGAGCTTAGAATTTTCGCCTGTGCACACACAAAGGAGAAAGTGAAACGCTAATTGAAACATGAGTTATTTAATAAACGTGATATTCAGTTAACACAAGAAATAACAGAAAACACAAGAAAAAACAAATGCTTAGATTTGGTGATCACAAACAACAGAAACCTAATACTTTAAAGAAAGCATTCTATTAAATACTTTTAGCCTATGTTCACGAATTAATACCGGTTTTAAAATAGATTCGACAAGAAGACCGGCTGGACTGATTTTATAGAAATTCAAGGATTCCAAGTTGATCACGAGAGAAGTTATGTAGTCATCTTCCATGCTGCAAAATCTCGTCGTTAGCCTGCCTGCTCAGAGCACCGACAAGAGGTAAAATCGAATCCACATCAACACAAAATTTTAGTCGCTAAAATAACAGCCTGAGTATTGTTCATGTTCTAAATTATCTTTGATTCGTTTTGATAAAATTGAGTAAACTGCAGCCTTTGTTTCCTGATCAGAAACTCTCCGTCTTTTTCTGGTATGGTGCAAGGCTTCGTTGCAACCATATTCACTGCACGAGTCTACTTCACAGTCGTTGCCTTCTAATCTAGATTTACACTCTTCACTAATGCATTCGATGGGTGAATAATCATCTTGGTTGATATTATTGACACCACATTCGAGAGGGCTCACTGGGGTAACGGACACTTCAGGTAATGGCGCGGACGCTTGAGGTGGGTCGGGGACAATCTCCTCAGGTTGCCCTTGTGGCGGGGCAAATATTGTGTGGGGGTAATTATGTGTTGCTTCTAAGTAAACAAAACGGGCCTTATGTAACACAGTGGCAATTAATAATGATTTATGCAAAGATGCACCAGCTCTTCTGGAACGTCTGGATGCAATTTTACCGAGCGATATATTTATCAACTTGTATGCTTCAAACCCGTTTGGAACGTCAGATATCATGTTCACCACCTAGGAATTGGTCAAGGCACAGAGAGCTAACTAACACGACTCTATCCTCTATTACCAATCTTGTAATGAGTTAAAGTGAAAGTTTCGCCTGCCTTTATACAATGTCGTTCTGACGTCGTTATCAAGCTCCACACAGGGAACTTCCAGGAAGTAACATGAATCACGTTGCTGTTCTTTCACCTGTACACGCACACACACACACACACACACACACACACACACACACACACACACACACAAAGGAGAAAGTGATACGTTGGTTGAAACATGATTTATTTAATAAAAGAAATATTCAAGCTATATATATATATATTTACAAACACGTGTAATAAATAAGTTAACAACAGACACATCAATGATTATATTCAAGACATATTTAAAACGTGTAATAAACAAGTTAACAAATGAAATTATGTTAACCCGAGAGACGACGGACGGAGTCATTACAAGCTCGGCGAGCCGAGCTTGTAATGACTCCGTCCGTCGTCTCTCGGGTTACAGAAATTCAATTGTTAACTTATTTATACACGTTTGTAAATATGTCTTGAATAATCATTGATGTCTGTTGTTAACTTATTTATTACACGTGTTTGTAAATATATATATATAGCTTGAATATTTTTTATTAAATAAATCATGTTTCAACCAACGTATCACTTTCTCCTTGTGTGTGTGTGTGTGTGTGTGTGTGTGTGTGTGTGTGTGTGTGTGTGTACAGGTGAAAGAACAGCAACGTGATTCATGTTACTTCCTGGAAGTTCCCTGTGTGGAGCTTGATAACGACGTCAGAACGACATTGTATAAAGGCAGGCGAAACTTTCACTTTAACTCATTACAAGATTGGTAATAGAGGATAGAGTCGTGTTAGTTAGCTCTCTGTGCCTTGACCAATTCCTAGGTGGTGAACATGATATCTGACGTTCCAAACGGGTTTGAAGCATACAAGTTGATAAATATATCGCTCGGTAAAATTGCATCCAGACGTTCCAGAAGAGCTGGTGCATCTTTGCATAAATCATTATTAATTGCCACTGTGTTACATAAGGCCCGTTTTGTTTACTTAGAAGCAACACATAATTACCCCCACACAATATTTGCCCCGCCACAAGGGCAACCTGAGGAGATTGTCCCCGACCCACCTCAAGCGTCCGCGCCATTACCTGAAGTGTCCGTTACCCCAGTGAGCCCTCTCGAATGTGGTGTCAATAATATCAACCAAGATGATTATTCACCCATCGAATGCATTAGTGAAGAGTGTAAATCTAGATTAGAAGGCAACGACTGTGAAGTAGACTCGTGCAGTGAATATGGTTGCAACGAAGCCTTGCACCATACCAGAAAAAGACGGAGAGTTTCTGATCAGGAAACAAAGGCTGCAGTTTACTCAATTTTATCAAAACGAATCAAAGATAATTTAGAACATGAACAATACTCAGGCTGTTATTTTAGCGACTAAAATTTTGTGTTGATGTGGATTCGATTTTACCTCTTGTCGGTGCTCTGAGCAGGCAGGCTAACGACGAGATTTTGCAGCATGGAAGATGACTACATAACTTCTCTCGTGATCAACTTGGAATCCTTGAATTTCTATAAAATCAGTCCAGCCGGTCTTCTTGTCGAATCTATTTTAAAACCGGTATTAATTCGTGAACATAGGCTAAAAGTATTTAATAGAATGCTTTCTTTAAAGTATTAGGTTTCTGTTGTTTGTGATCACCAAATCTAAGCATTTGTTTTTTCTTGTGTTTTCTGTTATTTCTTGTGTTAACTGAATATCACGTTTATTAAATAACTCATGTTTCAATTAGCGTTTCACTTTCTCCTTTGTGTGTGCACAGGCGAAAATTCTAAGCTCCGCCCACTGTAAGACCGTGAGTCATGTTGCTATCTGTGATTCCCTGCGTGATCAGTCGACTGCAGTAAGACCGAGAGATCAGACGTGTATTCAGAAGAAAAATCAGACGTGTATTCAAATGGCTACCTTTAATATTGTTTGTACAACGTTTATGAAATGGTATTCAGCAAAGTGCCAGGATGTGGTGGATACCGAAAAACTTCCTATTCCCCCCCTCCTATGCCTCTTTTAAAACCACATTGGATTGTGTGAAGTTCCAAGATGTACAAATACTCTACGGATGTTCTGGTGAGACCATTGAAGGCTTTCGTTGCACTGACGATGTGCTGAAGTATGCTGCAGATCTAAACTTTATAAAGTCTAAAGTAAAAGAAACAACGCGTGCAGAAGAGAAGCAGCAGGTATGGATAATGAGTCTTGCGGATGGGTGGTGTGACAAGCGCATTACGTCATGCTACACCATGTCGATTACTCATACCCTACGACTGAAAATGTGAATCTCGTGATCATGGACAATCTTAAGTATTTTTATCACTATATTAATGTATATCATGACGAGGTTCGTAGTGAGGTTGTGGCTAGTGTCCTGCGTGAGTTTTTAACAGACTTTAGAGATGAGTATCGTTTGACGGGCAGAAAGGAAAAATATGAGCATATGTTCCTCTCAAATAATGCGCCGGTGTGTGAAGATGTTTAGTAAAACATTATAAAATATGCCTAGTTCGTGAAAATTATCCTGAAGAACTATTTCTTTATATAACGCGCAGTTGTCGTAACGATTTAGAAGATTATTTCAATTGCCGCTATGTTGAGTGAAGACGTGTTCACGATTGAAAAGCTCGGGTCGGTAGAAATAAACCCTCGATTGGAAAAGCGTGTTTATAAACTTGTGTTTAATAATGTAACTAACGATGAACTCTTTGTGCGTGCTTTTGATTGTATTCTAGACGTATTTAAAGATGACTTACCATCCGGTTGTAAAGTGGGAACAAAAATACTACTGAACGATATGAAAGCCCTTCATATCGAGTACAGGTTTCTTTAGGTTTCTGTTGTTTGTGATCACCAAATCTAAGCATTTTTTTTCTTGTGTTTTCTGTTATTTCTTGTGTTAACTGAATATCTCGTTTATTAAATAACTCATGTTTCAATTAGCGTTTCACTTTCTCCTTTGTGTGTGCACAGGCGAAAATTCTAAGCTCCGCCCACTGTAAGACCGTGAGTCATGCTACTATCTGTGATTCCCTGCGTGGTCAGTCGACTGCAGTAAGACCGAGAGATCAGACGTGTATTCAGAAGAAAAATCAGACGTGTATTCAAATGGCTACCTTTAATATTGCTTGTACAACGTTTATGAAATGGTATTCAGCAAAGTGCCAGGATGTGGTGGATACCGAAAAACTTCCTATTCCCCCTCCTATGCCTCTTTTAAAACCACATTGGATTGTGTGAAGTTCCAAGATGTACAAATACTCTACGGATGTTCTGGTGAGACCATTGAAGGCTTTCGTTGCACTGACGATGTGCTGAAGTATGCTGCAGAGCTAAACTTTATAAAGTCTCACATATACCGTAAAGTAAAAGAAACAACGCGTGCAGAAGAGAAGCAGCAGGTATGGATAATGAGTCTTGCGGATGGGTGGTATGACAAGCGGCATTACGTCATGCTACACCATGTCGATTACTCATACCCTACGACTGAAAATGTGAATCTCGTGATCATGGACAATCTTAAGTATTTTTATCACTATATTAATGTATATCATGACGAGACAAACAGATCCACCAACGCGACTTACCATCACTCGAATTAGAGATAAGTTTGAAGCCGATGGAAACTGTTCAGAATGTCCACAAGAAGCGTTCCGGAAGACCTCAAACTAGCTAATTAATATACAACTATTTATCCACCAAAAGAGCCTACAAAACTGAAACTAAGGATATACACGATATACAATCTACAAACTATCTCTTTCACTCATGAAAGTGTCTAAATTTTTCTTGAAATTAACTAAAGAGCTACTGTGTACCACATTTACCGTATTTTATCAAACTAAGACTTTTGCACATGAATGGTTTCCACACACTTTTTTCATAAATTTGTCAACTAATTTGTAAACTGTGTGACAAATACGTTTGGACTAGGACTCTATCATAATTATGCAAGTTGTACCAAAAGCCCATTTTCTTTTATAAATAGCTTCTATTCAGTGCGTACTGTACATTGAAGGGCTTTTATTTTTAATATTTGTTTAGTATATGCACAAAGTCAATTTAAATTATATAAGAAATACTAAAAGTTTTCAGTTTCATAAATTTATTTACATATATATATATATATATATATATGTATATTTGGATTAACTGAATTGTTAAGCCTATTATCATAATAGAAGTTAAAAAAAAAAAAAAATTCATTGGAGTAACAATTGACACCAATTTGTACAGATTCTTCAAAAGATTGTATAACACGTGTCAAATCCTCATCGGACCTTAAAGGAATAATGCTTTTAAAACATATACAAAGTATACAGACAGACAGATCCCATTATGTGAAGATATCTTTAGTTCGATTACCAATTTCGATTTTAGCATAATGGGGAAATAACATTGAATGACATTTTTGGCGAGTATCTATTTGACGAGATACTACAACTCTCCATATATATATAAAATCGAAAAATGTTTATTGATGTCACCTGTACAAACTATTTGAAGTCTTTTTCAAATGAAGTGCTTGATCATATAGTGAAAGAAACAGTTCGTTATGCCATTGAACAGAAGAATAAAGGAGTATTTACTGTGTCCATGGATGAAATGAAAGCAATTTTTTGGAATACTGTTATTCATAGGATACCATCGATTGCCCTCTGAAGGACATTATTGGTCAAATGAAGAAGACTTGGGCATTGATATTGTAAAAAGAGCATTGACCGAATCGATTTCTTGAAATAAAGAGATTTTACACTTCACAGATAGTTCTGAAGCTGAAAAATGCAAAGGAGATCTGGGCTTCAAAGTAAGAGTTTTATTCAATAAAATTAACAATTCGTTTCAGCAATTTGGAGTCGGAAAAAAAAAAATGTATCAGTAGATGAAATGATGGTTGGCTATTATGGTCATCATTCCTTGAAATAATTTATTAGAGGAAAGCCAATAAGATTGGATATAAACTTTGGGCTCTATGTGGAGCTTCAGGATACTGTTACAAATTGATTTGTATTGTGCAAAATCTTCAGGGCAGCCAAATGACGAATTGAATCTAGGAACAAAGGTAGTTCTCAGCATGACTGAAGGACTAGTAATGCAATATTCATCATGTGTATATTTCGATAATTTGTTCACCTCCAGAGACTTACTTGTGCATTTACAAATGCAAGGAATAAGAGCCACAGGTACTGTCAGAGAAAATAGGTTGCAAGATTGTCCCTTGAAGAATGTAGACCAGAAAAAAACAAGACAGAGGTACTATAATTATTCATTTGACACACGGGGAGAAGTTCTGGTTGTCGAGTGGAATGATAATAAATGTGTTAGTTTAAATAAGTTATCAATAAGGAAAGAATAAAACGATTTTTTTTTATTTTTTTAACAAACGTAAATAAAGCGTTTGTTATTATTTTTGATTTGGTGATATATTCATAGCTAGTTGGGCTTCCCTTATAAAAATTCATTTTCTGTCTAACGAAATATTTATTGGGTAACTTTGTTAATTCTGTTATATTACTAAAAATATTGAAAGTTGCCTTTACTTTTATTCAATCCGGTTGATAAATTCCGGGAAGTGTGCGTGTGTGTGTGTGTGTGTGTGTGTGTGTGCGAGTTGTTTATTCGTTTATTATTATATATATATATATATATATAGCCGGGTTGGGGAATGAGGCTCGTATGTTAGTTTCATTTAAATTAATACACGTTTGTTATTTTCCTGATTTTCATGATATATATATACACACAGGTGTGTGTGTTGTGTGTGTGTGTTGTGCGCGAGTGTTTATTCGTTTATTATATATATAGATGGGGCTCGGGGGACAATTATTTGGTGTTTCATTTTTGTAAAGTGGGAACAAAAATAGTACTGAACGATATGAATGCACTTCATATCGAGTACAGGTTACCTTATACTTTAAGCGGTGAAATATTATTAAGCCGCATATACTGCGTAATGCAGAGCAATAATGATGTAATTGTAAACTCATACAAGCATACCCCGTTATTTGAATACCATCAACAGCCCAGCGTCTTAACCACTAGGACACATAGGGTACCCATTTATCTGCCAACCACTTTCTTTTATTATGTGGAATGACCACCTTAGACCTACAGTTTAACGTGGAACCATCAACAGCCCCAGCGTCTTAACCACTAGGACACGTAGGGTATCCATTATCTGCCAACCACTTTCTTTTATTATGTGTAATGACCACCTTAGACCTACAGTTTAACGTGGAACCATCAACAGCCCCAGCGTCTTAACCACTAGGACACATAGGGTACCCATTTATCTGCCAACCACTTTCTTTTATTATGCGGAATGACCACCTTAGACCTACAGTTTAACGTGGAACCATCAACAGCCCCAGCGTCTTAACCACTAGGACACGTAGGGTACCCGTTTATCTGCCAACCACTTTATTTTATTATGTGGAATGATGAACAGCTGGGCTTTGCTGATCTCTTACATATAAAACCCATTCACTAAGAACATAGGCTATCCTTTCTCACTAGAAACAAACTCTGCCATAAGTAGAATTTAATTGGATTCATCTACACTATATATATATATATATATATATATATATATATATATCATTATATTTCTATATGACACCATACAAATTACGCGTAAATATTTTCATTGTAGAAGTAATAACAATGACTATTAATATCTGAAGTCAGTGGTGATTTCTGCTCGAATAGCTTGTAGAAGGATAATCCCTCGACCCGAAAAAGGTCTCTAGGGACACGATTCGAACTGATTTAGCTTCTGCCTTTCATCGTGTGTGTGTGTGTGTGCGTGTGTGTGCGTGTGTGCATGAGTTGTTACTCGTTATTTTATATATATATATATATATATATATATATATATTGGGGGAAGATCTCTCACCCGTTCTTCGACCCGACCCCGTTTCATTGTAGAAATAATAATAATAATAA
Organism: Bathynomus jamesi; assembly: GCA_023014485.1. Taxonomy (NCBI): domain Eukaryota; kingdom Metazoa; phylum Arthropoda; class Malacostraca; order Isopoda; family Cirolanidae; genus Bathynomus; species Bathynomus jamesi. The sequence goes on along the minus strand of JAJOZX010001728.1, from coordinate 454,877 downwards.
TAATAATAATGATAATAAGAATTGATGTGCAAGGTGTTTGCAGTTAAGATGTTTTGTGTGTAAAAGTTATTTATTAATAAGTAGAATTTAATTGGCTTCATCTACACTATATATATATATATATATATATATATATATATATATAATATATATATATATATATATATAGCATAAGCTGTTTAAAAGACTATAATTATAGTAAACGAAATAACATAGTTTACCGTAAAATTAATTATTTTCTATTATGGCGTTTTCGAAGGTAAACTATGTTATTTGTTTCTTTAAGTTCAATGAAGTTAATGTTAAATTTGCTTCTAAACTAAAATTAAATGTTATAAAATAAATAATATATATATATATATATATATATAATATTACCTAACATAAGAAAAGAATGTATATATATATGTATATATATATATAGCATAATAATATATATCTAGCAATCCGATCATTGCCAAAAAAACTGGAAAGGTATGCAATTAATAAAGGTGTATTTAAACAGAATTTAATTGGAATAACTATCGTCATATTGTGTTGCACAATGGATGATTAATGGGACACATGGCGCTATCTGGAACACATTGCGCTATCTGGCAACTCAGCCAGAATAGAGGCTTATAAAAGATCGAGAAGCTGGTGAAGACTCATTCCCAGCTCGGCTCCAGCCGAGCAAGGACCTCTGGTCCTTCTCTTTCTGGCCCTTTGGTAAACCCCTTAGTGGCCTCTTAGGTTAGGAAAACGAAAATAATATGCCTTAAAGGCAGTTTTGCCAGATGGAATTTTTAAAAATCTGATAAATCTGATTAAAAAATCTGTAGAAATCTGTAGATTTATAATATTTATCTAAATAATAATTTTGACATGTTTTTATTTAATTTACTGTCTTAAGGTATTATCAATGATAAAATCTTGTATAATATTTTCTTTTTTTTATAAACTTATATAAATATGGCACTTTAACATAAAAAAAGTAAAGTAAATGAAAGTAAACAAATTGAATTCCGTTACTTTGTGACAAAGGAAATACCTTTTGGTTATTGCTGTAATAACTATAAGAACACCGGAATACTTCTTTAATTCATACACATAAATGAAACCAAAAAAAATCCTTTTTAGATTTAAACAGATAAATATCATTTTTTTCAACAAAAACAAAAACATTCCATGCTACCATGACGTAGAGGGAATATCAACCAATCAGCGCCGATTAAATGATTTAATCGGCATGTATATCGTAGTCAGAAGCGAGTCGACTCGACTTCTGAAACTGAATACCGAGAACATTTGTGTCCTATTGATTGAGACTGTAGGCCTAATATTTCCTTGTTGTAAATTTTGGAAGTAAATAATAATGATTGCTTGCTGGATTAAAAATCTGTAGATTATGCATAAATTATTGAAAAAATCTGAAAATCTGAATTGCTTCATAAAATCTGTAGATCTACAGATATATCTGTAGATCTGGCAACACTGCTTAAAGGCAACTACTCTCTTTCTCTCTCCTTCAGGCGTCTCTCCCTCCTTCAGCTCTCTCTCTCTCTCCTACAGGCGTCTCTCTCCTACAGGCGTCTCTCTCCCTCCTTCAGCTCTCTCTCTCCTGCATGTGTAACTACTGCATGTGTACCTCCTGCATGTGTGCGTATGTGTGTGTACCTCCTGCATGTGTACCTCCTGCATGTGTACCTATCCTCTCTCCTTCAGGCGTCTCTCCCTCCTACAGGCATCTCTCTCTCCTTCAGCTGTCTCTCTCTCTCCTTCAGGCGTCTCTCTCACCTTGGCTCAGCCAACTGGCTGATTCTGGCTGATTAGGAGCCTATAAAACAACGCCAACTCGGCTGAAGTCTTAGTGTGCACTTGGCTCCTGCCAGGTGAACACCTCTCCCTTTGGGGGAATTTTTTTTCTTCTTTTTTCTTTTTTTTTTCCTTTTTTTATTTTCTTTTTTGCAACCCCCACCCCCCTTTGCACAACCCCCATCCCCCTTTGCAACAACCCCCATCCCCCTTTGCAACATTACATAATAACTTGCAACATTCTTGCACTCTCCCCTTTTGCGGCTATATACTACTGCTTACAGATAGATTTTATCATAAACCCAAAAACCAGTCATAATATTTGAAGATAGTAATTGGTTGCCATATATATATTAATATTGATTAATAAAACCACAAAGGAAAGGAAACACAGGAAAGGAAACACCTTCGTGGTTTTATTCATCCTAAATATTTTTCACGTGTTACTTTCGTGAAATAATTTTCATATTATTAATATTGTATAATTTCCCATATTGGTGATATGAAGAGAAAATCCTGTGATTGAAATTAAAACAAAATTTGTTGTGGAGAACGCGACTACGAGATCGTTAGGAAGGATATCTTGTACATTACTTAGAGCTGAATACTGTCTTCAATAACCTTCTCAGTCCCATGACAATTATTTATTTGTATATTATGTAAGAATAATAAACTTGTATATCTACCAAGTTATTGTGTATCTGGTTTCATCCTAATATCATGGACATACAAAGGCTGTCTAAAAAAAATCCTTATTTTTCAGTATTTGAAGCCCTATAATTTGCCCACCTAACTGCTTCCAGAAGGCAGGAAATGCTGTCCCAGACAACGTAAATTTAAAACATTTCCCGGGGAAGCATGCCCCCAGACTCCCTAGAGCTCGCAAATAATTGTGCCCCCCACTGTATTTGGAAGTTCCCCCTTACTTAATTGATCCTGTGGACGCCCCTGGATATTTCTTAAACTTTTTTAAAGAAGAGAATTACAAATTTCTTTAACGAAAGAGAGAGTGGTCATCTTGTCTGGCGTTCCTTTTAGTTTTATTTCGTTTGCATGAGCAAATCCGTCTCCGGTTTAATTAACCTTATTACATTCCCCATTCATCACAACAGCATCTCATAATTCGACGTAAAATGGTATTTCCACAAGCTATTAGGTAATCTTGAAGGCATCGCAGACAAATGGCAAACATTTCAAGAGCCTAGAGTCCCCTTGGGAAGGGACCATAAGTGTCCTAATTTCTGGCTCACCTGACGCCGGTACCGGAAACGCAGACCCTGGCAGCGGGGCTGGATCTGCTACCGCCCATTCAAGATGTTCTGGGCCTCTGCCTGATTCACTTTTCACAAACTTCTGCACCATTCGTACCCTTTCCTCAAATTTTCAATCTGTTGAACACCACCTCTCCTCCTCTAAACCTCACCTTCTCTTCCTCACTGAAACTCGGGTGTTCTGGACGACCGACAGCAACCCCTTTACTGTACCTCCTACTTTTATATACTCAATTTCACTCCGAAGTGGATGTTGCGTATTTGTACGCAATGACTAAACTTGTTCTCGTGTTCCCGAACTCGAATCCTCCGAATTCTATACCTTTGGCTACGGTTTACATACCAATCTCAAACTATTGTAAATACACCTGCGATGTCTACGTTTCTCCTAACTCTACCGACTATCCAAATTTCTTTGACTACCTCACTTCCAAAGTGGAATACATTCTCTCCCACTCTTTTTTTTGTTGAAATCTTCATTTTAAGAGATTTCAATGTTCACCACCACCTTTGGCTTTCCCCCCATTTCACTAACATCCCTGTTGAACTAGCTTACAAGCAGGGCCGTTTCTAGCCATTAGGGGGCCCTAAGCAATATACCCATTTGAGGCCCCACCCCTCCATCCACCAACTCACGCCTTACTACATCACCTCAGCACACACAAAAAACATGGCTGTGTTAATAAAAACAATTATGAAACAATTTTAAGGAAACATATGTCCAAAACAACAAATGTATTTTCAGAAGACAAACAGAAAAAATACTCATGAAATTCCTGAAAATTAGCTTATACTGTACATTATTTAGAATAAATGACAGAACTATGTATACAAAATAATGCAATTATCAACTACCAAACAATTACTAACTCTACGATACAATCGTGTAATAGCTAACAGTTATACAGAACAGTTTGTAACTTCAAAATTTTTTACTCCTAGATTTTTTTCTGGGCGAAATCATCAATAACATCATCATATGAAATCTCCCTGCCAACGTCCTGGTTGATGCTTATGATGCCAAGGCCACTGAGACGATCCTGCCCCATTGATGATCTGAGGTAGTTCTTGATTAGCTTCATCTTAGAGAATCTCCTCTCGGCTCACGCTACTGTCACAGGTAGAGTGCAGGCAACTCTTAATGCAACCCAGAGATTGGGGTATAGTTCTTCCAGTTGCTTCTGATGAATGAAGGAGAGAAGCTCCAATGCAGTCATGTTGTGTAAAGGTAAAGTCGGCAAGTTCTTAATTTCGAGGGTCAGTTCTCTTCCATCAATGTCAGAGTCAGCTCCAGAGCTCAGTATCTTAGAGAGCTTTTCACACTTGCAGGACAAGTCTTCCTTGTGCATTGTGGTGAAGTTTAGGAGAACCCCAAATATGTCCTTCACATCATCTAATGTTTTGAATCTCTCATTTATTGACCCGATGGCACACTCCACCACCACATTGAAAAATTTGACTTCCAGCCTCTTTAAGGCTTCTGTAAATGGTTCGTCAGGAGCTTCGTAAGCAAAGTGTTTTTTCGTGGATCTCAGCCCTCTTCTCCTTCAGCACAGCCTCCACATTCATTTCCTCACATATGTCCCTAGCTACGACTTGTGCTGCAACAAAACCTGTTTCTGTAGCTGGTGAGTGAGTCTTTTGTTTTTGTGAGGAGGTTAACTGCCACATCAAACTGCATTGTAGGAGACTGCAGAAGTTTGCTCACATGGTTAACTGCATGAAGAATGTCATATCATTCTACTGTGCAAATCTGAAAGCGATAAGACCCTACCTCCTCTGCAAGTGCTTGTGCTTCACTCCTGGCTATGGCATCTGTGGCCCCCTAGTAGCAGCGGGGCCCTAAGCGGCCGCTTAGTCTGCTTATGCCAGGAAACGGCCATGCTGACAAGTTTTCTATCCTGAATGACCTAGAAGAGATTGTACAGCACCCAACTGGTATACCTGATGGCCTTGGAGATAGGCCCAACATTCTGGATTAATTTCTCACCTCTCATCCTTCTTACTCTGTGAAACTTTTTCTCCGTTGGCTCCTCTGACCACAATCTTATATCTGTCTTCTGTCCTGTCCTGTCGCTATCCAACTCCTGGCTCTCACTCGGCTTATATTTTTGCCTGGAATCGTGCAAGATCTGTTCTTCAACTTGCCAAAAATTCTTTTATCCGACAAAAATGTGAAAATCTATCCAATTTATTTCTTTTCGCTCTTTCTGGCATCTAGCGAAGAAACTCTTCAACAACTTTACTCCTCTTCTTTCCCTTCTGTTTTCCACTCTGATGGCTCAGTTGGCGTCTCTTCTCATGACAAAGCTGAACTCTTCACTCAAACTTTCGCTTCCAACGCAATCATGTACGATTCCGGTGCTGTTCCTCCATCTCCTTCCTCTGACTTTATTATGTCTGAAATTAGAATCTCTTCAAAAGATGTTTTTTTCTGCCCTATCTGGGCTCAACTCTAGGAAGGCGTACGATCCTGATGGTGTTCCTCCTGTTGTTTTTAAGAACTGTGCTTCTGTGCTGACTCCCTGCCTAGGCAAACTCTTTCGTCTTTCTCTCACCTGGTATTGTCCCTTCCTGCTGGAAATTCGCTTTCATTCAGCCTGTCCCAAAAAGGGTGACCTCTCAGCTCTCCAACTATCGTCCAAGTGTTTCGATTTCTTGTCTTTCCAAAGTTTTCGAATCTATCTTTAATAGGAAGATTCTTAAACACCTCTTCTCACAATCTCTTTCAGATCGTCAGTATGGGTTCCGCAAGGGACGCTCTACTAGTAATCTTCCTGCATATCTCTGACTCTTGGTCATCTTTCTTTCGGGATTTCAGTGAAACTTTTGCTATTGCGCTAGATATAGCAAAAGCTTTTGATAGAGTCTGGCACAAATCTTTAATTTCCAAACTGCCCTCTTTCGGTTTCTATCCTTCTCTCTCTATCTTCATCTCTAATTTCCTTTCTGGCCGATCTATAGCTGCGGTTATAGATGGCCACTGTTCTCCTGAAGCTATTAACAGTGGTGTTCCTCCCGGTTCTGTCCTGTCACTCACTCTTTTCCTTTTATTTATTAATAATCTTTTAATTCGCACGTCCTGTCCTATTCACTCTCATGCCGATGATTCCTCTCTTCATTTCTCCACCCGCTTCGCAAAGCGTCCCTCACAGCAGTCGCTTCATGATTCGCGTAGGACGGCTATGAGACACCTGACCTCTAATCTTTCTGCTATATCTGATTGGGGCAGAGAAAACCTTGTGGCTTTCAATGCCACAAAAACTCGGTTCCTCCATCTGTTTACTCCTCACAATCTTCCACACGACTCTATCCCCTTACCTTCAACAACACAACTCAATCCTTCCTCTTCTCTTAACATCCTTGGCATTTCCTTTTCTCGTGATCTTTCCTGGAAAGATCACATATATTCTCTTTCTGAAACAGCTTCTAAGAGGTTAGGTGTGCTGTACACCTCCGCAGTTTCTTCACCCCCACTCGGTTGTTGATTCTATACAGGGGTCTTGTTCGCCCCTGTATGGAGTTTGCTTCTCATGTATGGGGTGGCCCAACCCACACAGCTCTACTTGACGGATGGGATCAAAGGCTTTTCGTCTCATCAATTCCCCGCCTCTTACTGATGCTCTTCAATCTCTCTTTCTCTCCGCCACAATGTTGCCTCTCTCTCTTTACTATCGGTATTAATGGACACTGCTCTTCTGAACTCTGTAACTGCATGCCTCCTTTCAGGAGAGTACGCAGCACCAAACTTTCTACACGTTCTTATTCCTTTTCTGTCCAACTATCTAATGCAAGGGTTAATCGGTATTTTCAATATTTCATCTTCTCAACCGGTCAACTCTGGACCAATCTTCCTCAATCCATCTTTCCTCCTGTCTAAGACCTCCCATTTTTCAAACGCAGTGTCCAAGCATCTCGAAAACCCCGGACCGTTATTTTGGTTCTCTTCTTCGATAGGGGGGGGCTTTTGTGGGCGTTTACCCTTGGCCCCTTCCTTCCTGCATAAAAATATATGGTGCTTTTCCGTTATCTGTCCCCCCCTGCATTATTGAATGTTCGGTTAGGTCAACTGTACGCCCTTGACGATTGGTTAGGTTAAGTCGTGATATTTTCGTTAAAACTAACGAAAATGTCACTACTTAACTAACCAATCGTCAAGAGCGTACAGTTGACCTAACCGGGCATTCATTAATGCATGGGGTCAGGTAACGGAAAAGTACTAAATATGTATGTTATACATGAGCTGTCGCCCATCAGTAAAAAGCCCTCACGCGAAACACGATCCGAACTGCGAGATATCATTCGCTCGCTGCTCACGAGTTTCTTTCAACCAGCCCCAAAGGGTTCAGCGTGTCCTCACATTCGCTTAGGAACTCCACGCATGGGAACTCAACTAGCTTGGACACAAAGTGCTTTGACTCTGAGAACTTCACGCTCTCTTGTGTCACACAGTCCAACGCCCTTGCTGACGCATGTGAGAATGGTTTCCTTCGTATATAAAGAGGGGTCCAGCGTTTCAGAATCAGATTCTTGAATAGATCTCCGCGGGTGATGGGTGCGAGTCACCCCGTATGGAAACAGCTTTGTGCTTGAGATCCTAGAACGGGCCGGTGAGCGCCTTAGAAGAGGATCTACCCTGGGTGAAGGGCGCATTTCACCCCGGTAGGGAATTTGCTTTGTATTGGAATATTGGGTTTGAGGATCTGACTGAAGGAAATGCCAGCAGACTCAGACATTATTTAATTTAACGTAACATTAAATGTCAATTCTAGAATTAAGAATTAAATCATTATAAATCTTACGAACTTCTGTAGAAGAAATATTCTTATTATAAACAAACCATGTTCTGTGAAGAAATACCTGATTATAACCCGCTTTGCCTAAAATTGATTAACATTAATCAGTGACTTTCAATTAATCCACTCTTGACTTTGTGAAATACGGGTTAGGAAGTTTTACAGGACTCTTAAACGAAATTTATTTTCGGCGCACTCTGTGACGTCTGGGCAATACATTCAGAAGGCCCAGACGATCCAGTACTACTATATTATATACCCTCTTGGAATAAGTCAATTTACCCGACGCGACTCCCAACCAAGAGTACGGTATAAAATATATATATATATCAGTATATATATATATATATATAAATATAAAACCTGGGCTACTGATCGGGAGGTCGTGTGATCGAGTCCGGGCGAGGATTTTGCAACTTCTGACCGCCCGTGGTGGGGCGTGGTTCGAATTCCACGTTAAACTCTAGGTCTAAGATGGGGTGACAAGCTTGACCTTCGTCAGAATTAACAATTTGGGCGGAAGCAAAACCAAGGTTAACTAAGGTTGTTTTGCTTACATACTTTTGGGGTTCTTTAGAAAAATGATTATTTTTTTAAATAATTATATATACAACCTTGGTTTTTGCTTCCGCTCGAATTGTTCATTCTGACGAAGGTCAAGCTTGTCACTCCACCTTAGACCTACAGTTTAACGTGGAATCCGAACCACGCCCCACCAGCAGCACAGCGTCTTAACCACTAGGCTACCCAGGGTATCCATTTATCTACCAAACAATTTTTATTATGGAAAGATGAACAGCTGGGATTTGCTGCGCGCAGCCTGCCGTCACCGGGTCTCGATCTGAGGGCCAATGGATTCGTAGTCAGCGACGCTAACCACTACACCACCGAGGCACATTATTATTATTATTATTATTATTATTATTATTATTATAACGGAATAGTCACTACTCATGAGGTCAATTTGCTCAATGTATACACTTGGCGCATAAATATTACAAATATATGTTCGTCTCATATACGTTTTATAATTGGTCTTATGAAGTGTATCCGTGCATGTGTTCCCTATAGCAGCGTTCCTCAATCTTTTTGTACTGCGGACCGCTTATCAAAATCTTGATACTTTTGGGGGCCCCTCCCCAAAAATTATCTTTTGCATTATGATTAAGAGCATATAGACAAATTGAGGTATCCAGATTAGTATAGTTTTTTAGTCTTGATTTATACTTCAAAGTCGGAGCAAAAATGTAATAAAAATGTGTAAAACTTACCGCTGTTCTGTTTACATAAAAAAAACAGCATAAAAACAGTGAAGGGGCTCATTTGTGCCAAAAACTCAGTTCATGAATTGGAAACATAAGATGGTCGTAAAAAAACATTTATAGAAACTTTAAAGTTTCAAGTACCCGGAAATGTTATCGGTTAGAGGTCAAAATTAGCCACCACAAAAAAAGGGAAAAAAAACTTTTTACTGAATATAATCTAGTCAACTCACGGACCCCCCTGTTGAGAACCGCTGCCCTATAGATCTCCATTGAAAAATATATATTTTTAATTCTTTATCGTTAGGATTACTTTTCCTTAAATAACTTCGAAAGATAGGTAAACTAATTAAATTTTAGGAACTCATTTTAGCTGAAATTATGCTGCACTATACAATCTAGAAAGTATGCCAAGTTTTCCAGACTGTACGGGTCAGTTGATAGTGTAGATTACATAACATATTGTCCCTGATAACACTGCCCAACACCAATTTTGCTGATTTAATTCTAACACCTGTTTTTAGGTAACTTTGGTGTGCTGATTTCAAAAATCACCTTAGTTTTTGCCTATCACGTCAGGTTTTCGAGCAATCAAATACGGATGTTTTGGAGATATCGCATTTTGGCAGGGTTATGCCCAATTTTTTTTCTTTTCAAAAAATAAGTTTTTACATACTCAGAATCAGCATGGAAAAGTAAACAATTGTGCAGGGAGTGAACTTTAATATACAATGGTAATATTGACACATAAAGTGATTAAAAGTGTTTAAATAAGCAAAAAATGAATCCATATTAAAGCAAGCACGGGACCAGTTTTCTTAACATTGTCTTTTTCTTGTTTTCTTACTTTTCAGTGCTGATAAATTTTCTCTTATAGGACTTCTTAGAATGAGAGATGTCAAGACAATCTCTTTGCAGGCTCCAGCAGTAGTCAGCCATCATATGGGTATCCCATCTTCCTTGGTATCGTTCTTCCATCACTTTGATATCTTGGTGGAACCTTTCACCTTGCTCTTCACTAACATCACCAAGATTTTCTGGAAATTTATCCAGATGACTGTTGAGATAGTGAACTTTAATGCTCATGTTGCAACCCAACTGCTGAAAGTTTACAAGTAAATCCTTTACAAGATCTTTATAATTTTCAGACTTTTTGTTTCCTAGGAAGTTCTTAACTACTGCCACGCTCACACTGGGGAAATCACAGATACCCAAGATTTTAATATGTTGTACATGACCTTTAGATTTAATGCACAGATTTGCGTATTCCACAGATAAAATTTTAACAGCAAAACAGCTGTTAACAGGTCTCAAAAATCATTAATTTTGATAAGCGCCCTTCATGGATCACCCAAAATAGGCATATTGCATTGCACGAAAACCTGATGTGATGGACAAAATCTAAGGTGATTTTTGAAATCAGCACATCAGTATTATCCAGAAACAGGTCTTAGAATTAAATCAGCAGCAAAAAAATTTTTTTTTGTTGGGCAGTGTAATATTTTCATTACTATTATAATTCACCAAAAATGTGTCTGTCTGTCTGCAGAAAAAACTTTTACGTTTCTGAACCGATTTCGACCAAACTTCGTATGGTGGATGGGGGTGATGAGTAATGAATGAAAATATACGTGTGACCAGCTCCCACCCCCTCGACAATTACTGGGCCCGAAGGCCCCAGCACCGCGATAAAACTATAGAAAACCACCACACTCATCAACATTTACATCCCACCAGATAGTTCACCTCAGGTGCCAGCTAATTACAATCCACAGTTACACAATCTGGCCTCTCACTAATGTCATCTTAGGAGGAGACTTCAACGCTAAAGACACTAGTTGGTACCTGCACAACCAAAACAACACCAGATGCGCCAACATAGCCACACAATTAAACGCACTTCATTCTTAACAACACAGAACAACATACACACATACCACATCAAGCAGGATACTCAAACTCCTCCCCAGACATAACGTTCTGTTCCCCTCGCTAGCAACACATACACACTGGAGAACAGAAAAACAACTGTCATCAGACCACCTGCCCATCATCATTACAACACGTTCTACACTCTGCCCCAACAGCCTTAGGCACATTTACAGAAATTACAAGAAAGCTGATTGGGAACAGTTCAAAATACAGACTGAGGAATAATTCACCACATTAAGCAGCACACCCATCATAAACATCAATACAACAGTCAAGACATTCAATCAGATCATCGATAATGCAAACAAATACATACCCAAGGGCAACATTAGGAAATACAACCCAAATTACACTGAGAAATAGCCCACCTAATAAAGCAACGTAACAACCTCAAACATAACACATAAACACCACACACAGAAGCCATAAAACAGCAGATACAACAGCTCAACACAGAAATAAACAACAAACTTAAAGAAAAACAAACAAACATTTAGGGAATTCATAACACTAAATCACTCCACAGATACATCCAGGCTATACAAGACTATAAACAGCATTATCCACTCTCACAGCGGCATTCACACCTCACATGCGGCTATCTGTCGCAGCCAAAATAATATCCCAACATATACACAAGCTAACATTCTAGTTAATCACTACGCAAAGATAAATCGCTTAAACAGAGACAACAACCAGAAACACGCAGACAGACAGCCAGACACAGGAAAACCTACAGTCTCGACATAACCATTACACCCTTCAATACAGACCAGACCATAGGATGGCCAGACGTCCGGCTTTAGGCGGACAGTCGGCCTTTTGAGCACTCTGTCCTTAGGGTGGCCATTTCCAAATTTCCAAAAAGGAGGACACTGCGTATGTGGCCGTACGTTAACATATATATATATATATATATATATATATATATATAATATATATATATATATATATTATATATATATGTTAACGTACGGCCACATACGCAGTGTCCTCCTTTTTAAATGGCCACCCTACCAGACACCAAGCTCATCGAAAACATTAAGAATTCGAAGGCCACTGAACCAGACAACATATCTAACATACATCTTAAACACTTGGGCCCACAAGGAATACTAGCTCTCACAAACATCAGCACATATTCATACCAACACTGTATTATTCCTAACATGTGGAAACAAGGTAAAATTATTACACTACTCAAACCAAACAAAAATCCACAGAACCAGCTTCCTATAGCCCATTACTTTACTATGCACACCTTCCAAAGTAACAGAAAGACTAATCTTACAAATCACCAACCCACACATACCACTAGCGCCTACTCAACATGGATTCAGACCTCACCACTCAACCACGACATTATTCGCTAACCTCCAGACGACCAGCTGAATGTACACTATTAGCAACAATAGACATTAGTAAAGCATTTGATACTATCCCACGCTTCCCTCTCATAAACAAAATACTCAACACAAACATGCACAATAACACCAAAAGGTGGCTGAGCAACTATCTTTCAGGAAGATACAGGTCACATTTAATGGCATGTCATCAAAAAGCAAGCTTTTTCCGAACGAGGTCCCTCAAGGCTCTGTTCTCTCACCAACACTGTTCAACTTACACATGCATGACATTCCAACACCCATATATAACAAGCTTACCTTATCATCATATGCAGATGACATCACTCTAACATCCACTCTTTGTTAGCCTTAGCTTCTGTAGATCTGTAGAACAACATCGACACCGCTACAAATAACCTACAAACACAGTATACAAGACTGGCTCACACACAATAGACTCAAAGCAGCGCCCACAAAATCAATCATCACCTTGCTAACAAGCAACACTAAAGAACACTGGATAACTCTACAGTTTACACTAAACAACACCAACATTCCACACACTCACAGGACCAAAATACTTGGGATCACATACAACACATCATCTTTTGCAAACCACATTCAGGACATTAAAAACAAATGTACGTCACGACTCAACACGCTTAGAGTACTAATAGGAACAAACTTTGGGCACCAGCAGAAAACATCACTCATATACACACAATATATTCGCTCAGTTATGGACTATGCTAACCCATGCTGGGCACCCATTATCTCAAACACACACACAAACACCTTACATACAATACAAAACAACGCACTTCGTATCATTACAGGATGTACTCAAACAACACCAATAGAACACTTGCGCACACAAACAAAAATGCTGAAAATTAGGGAACATTTAAATATGAGGGGAACACAATTCATGGCAGCAGCGACAACTATCCCACAACACTCTTGCCACTACATGTACAATCATGCACCAACACCTCGCACCATTAAGGTAACACCAGAGAGACATTATAATCAAATACTCCATTCCATACCACGCCCCACAGACATCACACAATACGAACACACACACACACCTAACCCACAAAGCACTGACGACTCGGTCCGAATGCGGTCCTAGGTGCGAAGCCGCCACCCACTGACAGGTCAGAGACCAGCCTGAGCAGATCGGATCGAGTTAACTTAGCACGATTCCGATGTAGACATCACCCCAACTTACACACATATAAACACAGACTAGACAACCCCACAGACGACACCTGCCACCTGTGCCAGGACACACCACAAACAATTGAGCACATGACAGACTGTACCACTCTAGCACAACATAGAATACAACACATCACTAGTGCGCTGAACCTCTGGTCCACTCCGGAGAGGGCGATCGGTTACCTGCGTGCCGCCGGCTTGCTCGATCAGGTGGGCTGATCGGGTAACTAACAACAATAACTATAGAAAAGAACGCAGCCATGAAAATCTTCAGCTTCACATTGTGTCAAGATTTGTGAAGCTTAAGATTTTCATGACTGTTCTTTCCTATAGTTTCATTGACCAAATAATTGAACCCCCAGTAATTGGGAGGCCGCAGGCCCCCAATTACTGTCGAAACATTCACAAATAATGTGGTCTTCCATGGAGTACTGAAGTAAACCGTAAATACTTGTTTCATACATGTTCAAAATAAAATTCTACTACTAAGCAACTGTTATCATATCTGTGCTCCAGCCCCCTCCAATTACTGAGCCCGAAGGCTCCCAGCACCACAGGTTTAGCTAAATGGGCCTGAAGGGCTCTGTTTATCGACGATCCTTCAGAAACTGACCGTAAATTAGCTTAAAAAATAAATCGTTCTTGACAAATGGTTATTGCTTTTAATGCACTAAATTAGTTATTTTTTGAATAGTTAATTGTAAATTAAATATGGCAGGCAGACCTACAGGGTGGGCGGAAAGTAGCTCCCTATTTTGGATTGGTAAAAAAATACGTATATTATCCATATATTTCAGAAGAAAATAATATGAAAAGGTAGGCATACATGGTAGGTTTTCTATAAAATTCAATGTGGGCTCCAACTCTTTCCACCAGCTTCTGGAGCCGCCAGGAATGGCGTCCACTGACTTTAGCAGGAACTCCGGCGGGATGGAGGACATGACTTCCCGAATTCGGTCCTCCAGTTCTTCCAATGTCCTCGGTTTGGTGCGGTAGACTTCTTCCTTTACCTACCCCCAAAGAAAGAAGTCGCCGGTGTCAAGTCGGGGCTCCTGGCTGGCCATTGATGTGGACCACGACGACCCATCCAACGCCCAGGGAAGTGGGCATCCAGCCACTCACGGACAACAAGAGTGAAGTGCGGAGGGGCGCCATCTGCATAAATCAGATCGTCGATGTTCTCCCATGTGCTGACAACCGGCCAGACCTCGTTTCGCAACATAGCAAGGTACCGCTCAGCATTCATGGTGTTGCGCAGAAGGAACGGGCCCACAACCTGATCTGAGGTCATACCACACCCACCGTTACACTGAACCGATTCTGCCGTTTTTCAGCGGTAACCGTGCGACTTCTTTCTTTGGGGTGGGTAAAGGAAGAAGTCTACCGCACCAAACCGAGGACATTGGAAGAACTGGAGGACCGAATTCGGGAAGTCATGTCCTCCATCCCGCCGGAGTTCCTGCTAAAGTCAGTGGACGCCATTCCTGGGCGGCTCCAGAAGCTGGTGGAAAGAGTTGGAGCCCACATTGAATTTTAGAGAAAACCTACCATGTATGCCTACCTTTTCATATTATTTCTTCTGAAATAAATGGATAATATACGTATTTTTTTACCAATCCAAAATAGGGAGCTACTTTCCGCCCACCCGTATAACACTGGTCTGCGTTTGAAATTTTTTTTCCTGAGGTCAAGGTTTTTTAGTTGTTCTTTTATAATTTTTGCATGCTGAATTAAAAATGTAACTCATTTTGCTCAATCAGGTCAGGTTTTTATGCTATCTCAATTTTAAAAAAATAGATAATTCGAAAATAATCGTTATGAAATTAGCAAGTTTATTTTTTTAAAACGGACTTAAATTTACAGAAAATGTACAAAGTATATAAAAAATGGTACACGAGTACAGTTAATGTGGACGACAGGGTTCTCAAAGACTTTCTTCTGTGTTCCACAACTGGAACGTCTCTCTTGAGGCACCAGCAGTAGTCCGCGAGCATGTTCACATCCCAGAGGCCCTGGTACCTCTCTTCCATCACTCGAATATCCTGGTGGAAGCGCTCTCCTTGCTCCTAGCTGACATCATCGCAGTTGTTCGGAAAGTGGTCTAAATGCGAGCTGAGAAAATGCATCTGTATGGACATACGTGCACCAAGAGCCTGGAAGCTCTGCAGGAGCTCCTCGACAACACGTTCGTACTCTGGACTTCGGTGGTTGCCCAGAAAATTCGTGACAATGGACTTGAATGCGAGCCAGGCATTGATCTCATTGTCCTCCAGACTTTCGTCGAATTGAGCATCTTTCATTAGTTCCCTGATCTGAGGGCCGTCAAAAATACATGCTTTCAGTTTGCCCTCACTGACGCGTGGAAATTTCTGATTCAGGAAAGCGAAAGCTCGGCTTTCTTTGTTGAGTGCTCTGACGAAATTCTTCATAAGTCCGAGCTTGATGTGCAGCGGCGGAAGTAGAATCATCTGCGGATTCACGAGAGCGTGTGACAGAATGTTGTGCGAACCTGGTTCCAGGCCACGTCTTGCTGGCCAGTCGCGTTGTACGTAGTGTTGCTTGTCTGCTCGGCTGTCCCACAGACAGAGAAAACAGGGGTATTTGGTGTAGCCGCCTTGTAGACCCAGCACTAGGGCTATAACCTATAAATATATATATATATATATATATATATAATATACGGGTGTCAGGAAATGATTGCCCCCCCTTGTAGAGCAAAAACTAGAAGAGATAGATAAAAACCGGCGAGACCACTTGAAAGAGCGTTAAAATCTGAATAAAAACCATTATATTCTATTCCTGTGATTTTAATTCTTACCATTTTTTTCCCCACAGAAACCATGGCATCATCTATTTTGAACGATTCAGAGAAAAAGCGAGTTCTTGACCGCATTCGAGCTGTCACATTTCGTGAAGCAAAGGAAGCTGGTGCAACTTTCATAACTCGACACTGGGTGGCTGAGAGATTAAAAAGATCAGAAGACTTTGTCAAAAGGAATTGGAATAAGAATCCTGAAGATTGTGAAACAGAATTTCGAGGAGGAAGACCGGAGAAATTATCTCAAAATCGAAAGAACATTGTGCTTGCTGCATCACGGCGCCGAAAGAAGAGTGCTCTGAGGTAGCGAAAGAGATACTTTCCGTCGTGGTAAGATAGTCAATCGGCAAATGTGTATCAATTTCGAGTTCGCCAAGGCTTGAGTGCTTGGCATGAAATAGTAAGCCACGGAAGAGTGATCTTAATATTGAATATCGGCTATGGTTTTGTGATATCTTGAGGAATGGACGGAAGACGATTTCCTCACTTGTGTCAGCGATGAATTCTTCGTTTATGTCCTCCAGAAAACCAAATTTTCAGAATGATCTGGTTTGGGCAACAACTCCTGATGAAGTCCCAGACGACCAGAAGTATCGAGAAATAGTAAAAAATCCAGCATGTGTGGGTGTTTTCATTATGTTCTCTATTCGGAAGCTCATCTGGGTTATCAAACCAAGAGGAACCAGTTGGGATGGGCCTTATTTCGAATGTAATTTTAGCTCAACATGTAATTCCGTTTTTGAAAGACCCCGAGTGTTTTGGATGTTGAACAGGCAACCTTTCTTCACGACAAAGCCCCCTGTATGAAAGCACTTGCGACTCAACAACTGCTTAAGGACAATAACATTGATTTTTTCGGAAATATAAATGGCCTGGCAATTCTCCCGATTCTTAATGTCTGTGAACATGTCGGATCCATCATGAAGGATCGGGTGGAGTCCTTAATGCTGGAACAACCCAATTCAGAATCGGTATTCAACAGAAATTATGACTGCAAAGATCAACGAAGTCCTTGAAGAAATGAGTCATGATACCGATCTCTTTGAGGACACTTCTGGGATCATACCCCCGTCGATTAATGGCCGTCAGAGCTGCAAATTGGGGCAACACCCGATATTAAAACAAGTGTTTTTATTCAAAATTAAACGCTCTTTGCGTGGTTTTTGTCTGTTTTTTCTATTCCTTTCAGTTTCTTCTGTACAGGGGGGGGGGGGGCAATCATTTCCTGACACCCTTTATATATATATATATATATATATATATATATTTTTTTTTTTTTTTGTAGACAGAACATACCTTTAGGTCTCCGCATATATCCAATTGTGATGTTTGTACTTCAAAGCAGTTAGCAAACGCTCCATGTTACTATAACTGTCAGTCATCTGCACCGAGTGACCACCGGAACAGACGCGACCTTGCTACATTGTGAGTAGTACTGCTTTCAAGCTTCTGCTTGAGGAGTCGATGAATAGCCGCCATCTCTAGGGTCATACGCTAAACCCATAGCTGCAATGAGGGCCGTGACGTTGTTACAGTAAACCAGCGAAGCTCTTCGTCCAACTGAAATATTCTCGAAACTCTTCTTCACGGCTGCGATACCAGAAGAATGTTGTTTCTGGAGCTAACAAACGATTTTCGCGAAGGACGGACCTAGCAACTGAGCAGATTCTTTGGACAAGCACAAATCTCTTGTCAAATCGTTCAACTCAGCTTGGCTCAAGAGTTTGGGTTGACTTGTCTCGGCAGTAGGTTGGTATGTACCAGATATGTACCGTCATCCATTTCTTCATCTGAGTCGGACGACGAATCAAAGTTGTCGGGCGGTGTTGGAATTGGAATTTCTGGTCCGAGGCACTGGCTTTATGGCAGATGGTACGTCTGGATACTTACGTGTTGCTGTATTTTCGATTTATGCCTAAAAGGAAACAGATAAAGACAGATAAAGCTAAGATAGACATATCTCATATATTGTCAGGCATATTTTTGTAAGTAAAATGAAATTCATACTAAATTCATACTAACTTACCTTGTAGGTTTGTCATACAGAAAAACAGTCAGTAGTATGATCTCTTCCTTCCTCCACACCATTGGGACACCAAAGGTAGACACTCTACCTTCTTGTGGCTCCAGCGCCGCAACTTTCAACGCACGTTTGCAGCATATGTGAGGGCAAAGGCTTTGTCCTGGTCACCAAGTTTAACTCCAAAGTAGGCGTGATAGCTTTTCCTCACAAAATGTGTGATGTTTGACTGCCGCGTCTGACATAGTGACTTTACCACAGATGTAGCAGAACCTGTTTGGGTCATTCTTGCACATTATATCATGCTGAAAACAGTAATGACAATCGTAATTAGAAATAAGTTGTCTGTTTATTATATAGAGCTTGGCTAACACTTGGCTAAAATGTAAGTCTGTTTTAAAAAAATAAACTTGCTCATTTCATAAAGATTATCTAATTTTTTTAAAATTGAGATAGCATAAAAACCTGACCTGATTGAGCAAAATGAGTTACATTTTCGAATTCAGCATGCGAAACTTATAAAAGAACAACTAAAAAAACCTTGACCTCAAACATGACGCAGACCAGTGTAATTGAATGCCTGGTTAGATCAACTGAATGCATGGTTAAGTTAATTGAATGCCCAGTTAGGTCAACTGTAAACCCTTGACGATTGGTTGTCATGACATTTTCGTTAATTTAAAAGAAAATATCATGACTTAACCTAACCAATCATCAAGGGCGTACAGTTGACCTAACCGGGCATTCAGTTGACCAAACCAGGCTTTCAATTATAGGTCTGCCCGCCATGTTTAATTTACAATTATTCAAAAAATAACTAATTTAGTGCATTAAAAGCAATAACCATTCGTCAAATAAAGATTTATTTTTTAAACTAATTTACGCCGCTTTCTGAAGGATCGCCCTGTTTAGCTACTCCAATATAATTCTACATTTTCAATTAAATTAGACTGTGGTAACATCAGAAATGTTATAGCAATATGAGTTGCTACCCCCAGAAAAGGAACTTGTATTTATGAATTAAATTATAGATTAATATCTGGATTGAAGATAATAGTAGAATTTTAAGTACGGAATTCAATGATAATTCAAATATACACGTATAATAATAATAAAATTTTGAAGCTACCCTAAATTTGTTTATTTTCTATCGAAAGAAAGAATGAAAGAAAACTGTATTTATAGTTCGTATAATGGCGGCCAACTAATTTAAAATATATACATCACTAGCTACTTTTCTTCATATCTACCGAGTCATGAAACATTTTATTACCATATTTCCCGGCGTATAACGCGTACCCTAATTTTGAAGAGAAAATTATTTTGAAGAGAAAATTTAGGAAAATAAAAATTTAGGAAAAAATATACCTTCTACCTCATTTCACATGTACAATTTTAACGAATTAATTTTAACGCAGGGTGATTTGGAAAAAAAGTGTGCGTTATACGCCGAGAAATACGGTACTTATTATTTTATTCTGCCTTCATTACTAATATTTTTAGTATTCATTTGTTTTTGAAAGTAAATCTAAAATTTAAAAATGACATCCCATTGTTTTAAAAGTTTTATTGTGTACAAAAATAGAAAACTCAGAAGTTTGGGGTGACTAAGCAAATTGGGAAAAAAACTCGGAATACGCGCTGACTTTTCTATTTTGTCATTTCTTTCTTTTACTTCGCAAACGCTTTCACACCTAAACGTGTCATATTTTTTTCCATTGCTTCATCATCATCATCATCTAACCCTATAAATTGGGAAAAGACTGAAGATGTGAATCTTAGAATCCCAGATTACTTAAAGGAGAGTCGTCGTCTTTGGATTTGGTGAAGGCATTCTCTTAAGGTAGAGAAGTCTGTAGACAAGATCTTCCTACTAACCCTTCAAATTAATTTTCATAATAATACTGTAATATATCGGAAAAGCAATTAGGATACGGCACCAGGCTGTGCATCTGAAATTCCGAATTCGTCTCGGTTCACTTTGTGACTTCAGATTCCATCAATTGATGAAGCCCTCTGTAACAGGACCCATGTATTGTTGCTACAAGGGGGATTATATTCTCAACCACTACAACCTGTGTTACATATTTTGGATCAAGTAAAGATAATCCCTCTCAAGTCACACTAGTAAAGCAAATCCCTCCCAAAAATGACCAAGTAAAGATAATCCCTCCCAGAAAGTAAAGTAAAGTGAAGCAGTCTGACATAAGGATAAAAATTAAGAGAATCTTTTTAAAAAAAATGATTTATTTGAAAACAAAATTTATTAAAATTCATTTATTACAATGGATCAAGTAAAGATAAGCACCCCCAACCTTTTTTAGTTAGCTTTATAAGGCTAACTAACGAAAATATCACGACTTAACCTAACCAATCGTTAGGTCAACTGTACGCCCTTGACGATTGGTTAGGTTAGGTCGTGATATTTTCGTTAGTTAGCCTTATAAAGCTAACTAAAAAAGGTTGGGGGTGCTTAATTTACTTGATCCAAAGACTTTAATTAAAGCGGTATTGCGGTATTGCGTGTAAAGCGGTATTACCAACTTTACCAAGTAAAGATGATCCCTCCCAAAAAATGATCAAGTAAAGATAGTCCCTCCTTTTTCTGTTGGGAGGGATTATCTTTACTTGATCCCATATTTTCTGCTTCTGAGACATGCTCAGAGGTCGAAATTGTAGAAAGGCGGACCTTTTGGTGCAATGATCTAGTCACTGCGGAGGGGGTTTAGAGTAGTTAAGTTTAGAGTAGTTTGTGAAGTTTAAAAAAAAATGCAAAAAAAATGCAAGTGTTTATTTACTAAATGATGTTATATATCCGACATATAGGAGTCTACTAAACAATGCAATATGAAATGATGTATGAATATTGAGGGAATAAAATAGGCGAATAAAAGGGAGGGAATAAAAGGGAGGGAATAAAATAGGCGAATAAAAGGGAGGGAATAAAAGGGAGGAATAAAATAGGCGAATAAAAGGGAGGGAATAAAAGGGAGGGAATAAAATAGGCGAAAAAAGGGAGGGAATAAAAGGGATGGAATAAAATAGGCGAATAAAAGGGAGGGAATAAAATAGGCGAATAAAAGGGAAGGAATAAAATAGGCGAATAAAAGGGAGGGAATAAAAGGGAGGGAATAAAATAGGCGAATAAAAGGGAAGGAATAAAATAGGCGAATAAAAGGGAGGGAATAAAATAGGCGAATAAAAGGGAGGGAATAAAATAGGCGAATAAAAGGGAGGGATAAATAGGCGAATAAAAGGGAGGGAATAAAATAGGCGAATAAAAGGGAGGGAATAAAATAGGCGAATAAAAGGGAGGGAATAAAATAAGCGAATAAAAGGGAGGGAATAAAATAGGCGAATAAAAGGGAGAGAATAAAATAGGCGAATAAAAGGGGGGGGGAATAAAGTAGGCGAATAAAAGGGGGGGAATAAAATAGGCGAAAAAAGGGGGGGAATAAAATCGGCGAATAAAAGGGAGGGAATAAAATAGGCGAATAAAAGGGAGGGAATAAAATAGGCGAATAAAAGGGAGGGAATAAAATACGCGAATAAAAGGGAGGGAATAAAATAGGCGAATAAAAGGGAGGGAATAAAATAGGCGAATAAAAGGGAGGGGATAAAATAGGCGAATAAAAGGGAGGGGATAAAATAGGCGAATAAAAGGGAGGGGATAAAATAGGCGAATAAAAGGGAGGGAATAAAATAGGCGAATAAAAGGGAGGGAATAAATAGGCGAATAAAAGGGAGGGAATAAAATAGGCGAATAAAAGGGTCGGGATAAAATAGGCGAATAAAAGGGAGGGGATAAAATAGGCAAATAAAAGGGAGGGAATAAAATAGGCGAATAAAAGGGAGGGAATAAAATAGGCGAATAAAAGGGAGGGAATAAAATAGGCGAATAAAAAGGAGGGAATAAAATAGGCGAATAAAAGGGAGGGAATAAAATAGGCGAATAAAAGGGAGGGAATAAAATAGGCGAATAAAAAGGAGGGATAAAATAGGCGAATAAAAGGGGGGAAGAAAATAGGCGAATAAAAAGGGAGGGGATAAAATAGGCGAATAAAAGGGAGGGGATAAAATAGGCGAATAAAAGGGAGGGGATAAAAGGGAATGGGAATGAAAATAGGCGAATAAAAGGGAGGGGATAAAATAGGCGAATAAAAGGAGGGGAAATAAAATAGGCGAATAAAAGGGAGGGAAGAAAAATAGGCGAATAAAAGGGAGGGAATAAAATAGGCGAATAAAAGGGAGGGAATAAAATAGGCGAATAAAAGGGAGGGATAAAATAGGCGAATAAAAGGGAGGGAATAAAATAGGCGAATAAAGGAGGGATAAAATAGGCGAATAAAGGGAGGGAATAAAATAGGCGAATAAAAGGGAGGGAATAAAATAGGCGAATAAAAGGGAGGAATAAAATAGGCGAATAAAAAGGAGGGAATAAAATAGGCGAATAAAAGGGAGGGATAAAATAGGCGAATAAAAGGGAGGGATAAAATAGGCGAATAAAAGGGAGGGGATAAAATAGGCGAATAAAAGGGAGGGGATAAATAGGCGAATAAAGGGAGGGATAAAATAGGCGTAATAAAAGGGAGGGGGAGATAAAATAGGCGAATAAAGGGAGGGAATAAAATAGGGAATAAAGGGGAGGGAATAAAGTAGGCGAATAAAAGGGAGGGGAATGAAATAGGCGAATAAAAGGGAGGGAATAAAGTAGGCGAATAAAAGGGAGGGAATAAAATATGAAAGTAAAATCTTTTCATAAAGAAATACCAAGAGAATATTGTCTCAGAATTTATGTAGATCAGCCCCGTAGTTCAACGGGTAACACCGTTTCCTTATAAGCGAAATGAAGACACTGTGATCAGGGGTTCGACTCACGATGGTACTGATCAATAAGAACACAGGAGTTGGCGCAATGCGCACTGACCGCATTAGTTGGCCTGAGCGCTGTGCCAGTTTCTGGTACTCCTTACTGATTACTACAGCAGTTAAAAGGCGCGTTTACACGGTGAGACTCGCGCGAGCGGCTCATGAAGCGACAATGATATCTCATCTACTCGCATCGTGTTAACGGCATCGGTAGTCGAGAGTGACTAGTGGCCAGTGTTCGTATGAGAGTGGTTTTACACTCGCGCGCAAATGGGTAGCCACTTAACGTTTCCAGTCATTGTCACGCTAGTGGACTGGACGGTTCATAGTAGTTTCTTGTGATTTCAGGTTCAGTTTTGTGGTTTTTGTGATTTGCGCAATGTCAGATAAGTGGTCTAAGATACAACTATTGTAGTTAGGTATCTCAAAGTTATTTCCAGTTTCCAGCAGCGCTAATCTCATGGTTGTCACCCTTCTGAATCAAGTCGTTCACTTTGCTCAGTAGTAAATCAAACTGACACTTATTTAATCCCAGAAAATTAATGTAACTATTTTTCCCCCTTATTAGTTATAAAAAAAACTAATATCAATACTAGTTGGTTCATCTCCAGTAATTAGCGGAAATGGTATCTATAAATTATCTAACTAGGAGGGAGGTATTATTGGGAGGGGATGTATGGTAACCAATCTCTTGAATCAGTCACAGCAGCGATTCATACAAATTGACCACCATAGGCAGAGAGAAATTATATGAACCGTAGGCGCAAACTAATTCGAAGGTTATCAGCTTTAACCTTTCAACTATAATTTTAAACTTACAACTACCACCAATATAACAAACAAAGAAGTATATACAATACAACAAAGAAGAGGTATATAAATAATATACCATTGTAAATTAATCCCGCCCTACAACAGTGTTATAGGGCCAGCATAAATCAAAGGGGCAAATATTGAAGTGTATCAAATTAAACTTTTCAAAAGCTTCTCTACACTAATCTAAAGTGTGAAATGGACATTAAAGATTAACGAATCTCATATAAATCAAGAAACTGTATTTAATTCAAATCATGTTTAAAGTAATAAGTAAATAACAATTAAATATGGTAATTCTAATCAATAGCCAATAGCTAAACCAAGAAGCGAACGAATGGGACAAATCTTAAGAAGTTCTCAGTATGGAATGGAGACAACGACAAACTCTTTGGAGTCTCAAACAAAACGAACGAATGAATCGTCGTACCTTTGGCTTCTCCCAAACGCAAATTTTCTCAAATAATAAACTGCAACATGTTCGTACGATTTGTCTACAATTATTCAGAGTAAGCTCCAAAGTCAGTTAAACAGTAAATTTGCTTTAAACATCAGTATCGTTTTAACAATTTGTATCAGTATGTAAATACTCAGAACTAAATAATTAGTAAAATTGATCGAAACGTTTAAGCATGATTTGTTGTAACATGTTTCTAACATGTTTATGGAATGCAATGTTTAATGGAACTCAATTTTTCTCACATTCTTATTTATGTATTACCAAATTTAGCTCATTTCATTACCAGAATACCAAATAATTTTTAAATACAAATTGCTTTTTTCATTACCAAATTTGCTCAGATTTCGTTATTAATAATATCAGATGGTAACCCTGGAGTCGAGAATTTTTGCCAGTTTTGGCGCAACAACATCCTCCTTACAAACATGCAGCTTTACTGTCATAGGCTCAATAGTATTTCAAAAAACGCTTTATGATATTACCAAACAAAGTGTTGTTGCATTATATTTTTTTAGTGGTAAAATTCGGTACATTTTATTTGTCTGCCTTACTTTAAGCCTAAAAAACCCAGATTTCATGAATTTTAAAATTAAAACCAAGAAACCCAGGAAAGTGTTGAAAAACTCACAATGGCAGCCCTGGGTGCAACTAGGTTTCGCGTGTCAACAGGCTCTCTCGCGAGTCCCCCTATAAGGAGCCGCTCGCGCGAGTAACTCTCACCGTGTAAACGTGCCTTTATACTGTTGCATAAAAGATACGAGGGACAACTTGCCCGGCATTACGAGTATAATTTTTGCAGTTCATCTCCAATAAATGTATCATATATAGTATGAAACACCTTAGTATATCCATTTGTTAATAGACATTCTGTCCACGCTAAAAAAAAAAAAAGTTAATCTGAACTTCAACCTAATTTAACTTAACCTAACCCCGCAATAATTTGTCGACTAAATGTAAAGAAGAAAAGCATTAGTCCAAGCTATGCCAGTGACCGTACATGGCTGAGTGGGAAACACCCTTTTCCTTATAAGCGAAATAAAACATTGAGATAGGGAGTTCGACTTCCGATGGTGCTGGTTTCAACAGTCGGGAAGTTAGCACGATGGTTCGCATTAATCTGGGTTCAATGCTTTGCTAGTTTCTGGGCCTCCTGATTAATTACTTTTAGTTCGGGTTGTTAATTTGAAAATTTTGCTTTCGATAGCAGCTATTTTTAGATAATACTAGCCAAGTGGGCCCATTGTATCAAGCAATGAAAATCTTAACGCGCGAGAGTAAAAAGTTGAAACAAAGCAAAGCGCATTTATTTCTATGTTCAAAATCGTTTAATAGTCGTACGGATGGACGGACGGACGGACGGAACTTCCTTTTTATGGAATAGATTAGAATGTCTGTAAAGTTTGTAGTTTACAGAATCTTTTTTTTTTCATTTTGAGGAAGTAATTTGAAAATGAAAATGAAAGGTTTATTGGCAGACTATAGTCCATTTGACAAATATTATTAATACAATGACAGTTCATATACTAAGGATAGAAATATATACAATTAATTGAAATAATACTGCACTGTCGAAGTTATGGAGCTACAGACAGACGTTTTCGTACCAAGAAGTCCATAGCTTAGAGCAGGGGTCGGGGAACCGGGTAAATTACCCAAATGGGTAAAAATGAAAATCTCAGGGGTAATGAAGGCTCAATAAACATATAAATAAAATTGCACAAAAATTTATTATTTAATAAGCGAGGCTAATATCAAAGTTATATTTTTTTCGAACAAATAATTTCAAGTCTAGGGGGTAATATCATTGTACACAAAATATATTTTGGGGTAATACCCAAAAAAGTTCGCCGACCCACTGGCTTAGAGAATAAATGGCAGGACTCGTGGATAGCTTGGATGATCGGTTTGGTGATTTTTAATTCTTTGCATCAGACTGTATTGAGCACGTCTTGTTACCTCCGGGAAGCTCGGGACATTGAGGGTAGCAAACACTTGCGAAGCTGAGCATCTCGGGGGTAATTTATGTAAGAGTCTAAAAGTCCTTTTGTACAGCAAATTTAGGGTTCTGCCAGAACCTTTTTCATAATTCACCCAGAGTTGCTGTCTGTATATATTACTGCAGAAAGTACGAAAGAGAGTGTCTTTAGCTTCACTTGTACAGAATCGAAAGTTCCTTATGGTCATATTCGCTTTAGCACACAGGCTTCGAGGTTTTTCTTATATCCGAGTCATCACTCAAGGAGCTGATAATAGTTTGACCCAAATACTTAAACTCTTGTACTTCCTCAATTACCTCACCATTCATTTTAAACCTTATATCAGCTGGCTGATTACAGCTTTTAGGATGAAATTGCATAACCTTAGTTTTTGTAACATTAAAAAGAATATCATGTTTCTGCGAATACTCTTCGCAGACTTTTAGTAGCCGATCCAGACCTTTAACAGGGGGACTTATTAATACCATATCATCGGCATAAACTAAGTTATTTATCCTTGTGTTATCTATACAACATCCCACTGTTGCCTCGTTAAGTGAAGCAATTAATCCGTCAATATACACATTAAACAGCATAGGGGAGAGCAAGGAGCCTTGTCTCACCCCGCAAGAGGAGCCAAAACACTCGGATAGTACATTGCCCCACCTAACAGTGAAAGATTGGTGGGAATACCAAAATTTCAATAAATTTAATATGTACATGGGAACCTTCCTGTCTTCTAGTTTTGCAAATAAAATATTGTGGTTCACCCTGTCATATGCCTTACTTATATCAAGGAAACGGCTATAAATAGTTGAATTACAGTCAATGTATTTAGATATTGTTTCTTTAAGTACATAGATACACAGGTCAGTTGAGTGGGACCTTTTAAAGCCAAACTGTGAGGAGATGTCCATCGGAAATCATTTAATCGGAGTAAAGAGTTTTTCTAGTAGTTTCGAGAAGCAGGAAGCGACAGCAATAGGCCTGTAATTATTGCTGGACAGAAGGTCTCCGTACTTGTTTTTGACCAGGGGCAAGATATATACCCTCATGAACTCTGCAGGGATATAGCTATGAGCGAGCATGGCTGATAGGAGCAATGATATATGCAGAGTGCAGACATACTACATCATTTGCATATTTAAGTGATCATTCGATAAGTCCTCTACCCCCTGACGCAGAACCACTCTTTACCTCTTTAACTCTTTAATTAACCGCTTTACTTCAGAAAATGATATTTACGATATTAGATAGATTTAAGGTCATAATTGTTTTTAAATGATTTTTAAAAAAGAATTATATATATATATATATATATATATATTAATATATATATATAATATATATATATATATATATATATATATATAACTGATTCTGTGCTCAAGAACTGTGCTTCTGTGTATACACACACACACATACAGTATTCCCATAAACCATTATGATTATTCAAAGAAAAAAGTGCTCCCTTTTGAAATTCGCGGCGAGAAATTGGTTGCGTAACGAATGCAATAGAAAAGGTTCCAGGTTCCAGAAATTGCTCACTTGATCCTGCGGATCAGCACACGTTTCCGATGCAGAGCCTCTACACTGTATCTCCTATTATGTACTTAAACCTTTACTGTCAACAGAGTTTTCTTCTAATTCCATTATTTTTACAATATAATTTTTGATACTTTCTGCTTTTTTATTCTCTACTCCCCATCATCTCCCCACTATGTTTCTTAGTTTTTTCATAATGAAACGAGTATTCTGTCTTATCATTCTCTCTCCTGCATACTTTACACTTCATGTCCTTATATTTTCCTTTATAGTTTTCTTCACCTCAACCATATTTAATCGGATTTCCATTATAATCTTCATATCCTTTTCTTTCATATTTTCAATAGATGATTTTCGTTTAAATTCATCAATGAATCTTAGTTTTTTTTCATTTTACTTTTCCTCTTTATTAGTTCTTCCTCTAAATATTCATTAATTTTTTGTCGTACACTTTTCTTTAATTCACTTTTTGTCATCATTTTCAAGTCCTCTAATGTTACTTTATATAATTTACACATTTCTGCCACTTCTTCTGCCGGAAATGGTATCTATAAATTATCTAACTAGGAGGGAGGTATTATTGGGAGGGGATGTATGGTAACCAATCTCTTGAATCAGTCACAGCAGCGATCATACAAATTGACCACCATAGGCAGAGAGAAATTATATGAACCGTAGGCGCAAACTAATTCGAAGGTTATCAGCTTTAACCTTTCAACTATAATATTAAACTTACAACTACCACCAATATAACAAACAAAGAAGTATATACAATACAACAAAGAAGAGGTATATAAATAATATACCATTGTAAATTAATCCCGCCCTACAACAGTGTTATAGGGCCAGCATAAATCAAAGGGGCAAATATTCAAGTGTATCAAATTAAACTTTTCAAAAGCTTCTCTACACTAATCTAAAGTGTGAAATGGACATTAAAGATTAACGAATCTCATATAAATCTAGAAACTATATTCAATTCAAATCATGTTTAAAGTAATAAGTAAATAACAATTAAATATGGTAATTCTAATCAATAGCGAAAGAATGGGACAAATCTTAAGAAGTTCTCAGTATGGAATGGAGACAACGACAAACTCTTTGGAGTCTCAAACAAAACGAACGAATGAATCGTCGTACCTTTGGCTTCTCCCAAACGCAAATTTTCTCAAATAATAAACTGCAACATGTTCGTAACATGTTCGTTCGATTTGTCTACAATTATTCAGAGTAAGCTCCAAAGTCAGTTAAACAGTAAATTTGCTTTAAACATCAGTATCGTTTTAACAAATTTGTATCAGTATGTATAAATACTCAGAACTAAATAATTAGTAAAATTGATCGAAACGTTTAAGCAATGATTTGTTGTAACATGTTTCTAACATGTTTATGGAATGCAATGTTTAATGGAACTCAATTTTTCTCACATTCTTATTTATGTATTACCAAATTTAGCTCATTTCATTACCAGAATACCAAATAAATTTTTAAATACAAAATTGCTTTTTCATTACCAAATTTGCTCAGATTTCGTTATTAATAATATCAGATGGTAACCCTGGAGTCGAGAATTTTTGCCAGTTTTGCGCAACAACATCCTCCTTACAAACATGCAGCTTTACTGTCATAGGCTCATAGTATTTCAAAAAACGCTTTATGATATTACCAAACAAAGTGTTGTTGCATTATATTTTATTTAGTGGTAAAATTCGGTACATTTTATTTGTCTGCCTTACTTTAAGCCTAAAAAACCCAGATTTCATGAAATTTTAAAATTAAAACCAAGAAACCCAGGAAAGTGTTGAAAAACTCACAATGGCAGCCCTGGGTGCAACTAGGTTTCGCGTGTCAACAGGCTCTCTCGCGAGTCCCCCTATAAGGAGCCGCTCGCGCGAGTAACTCTCACCGTGTAAACGTGCCTTTATACTGTTGCATAAAAGATACGAGGGACAACTTGCCCGGCATTACGAGTATAATTATTTGCAGTTCATCTCCAATAAATGTATCATATATAGTATGAAACACCTTAGTATATCCATTTGTTAATAGACATTCTGTCCACGCTAAAAAAAAAAAAGTTAATCTGAAACTTACAACCTAATTTAACTTAACCTAACCCCGCAATAATTTGTCGACTAAATGTAACGAAGAATAAATAGCATTAGTCCAAGCTATGCCAGTGACCGTACATGGCTGAGTGGGAAACACCTTTTCCTTATAAGCGAAATAAAACATTGAGATAGGGAGTTCGACTTCCGATGGTGCTGGTTTCAACAGTCGGGAAGTTAGCACGATGGTTCGCATTAATCTGGGTTCAATGCTTTGCTAGTTTCTGGGCCTCCTGATTAATTACTTTTAGTTCGGGTTGTTAATTTGAAAATTTTGCTTTCGATAGCAGCTATTTTTAGATAATACTAGCCAAAGTGGGCCCATTGTATCAAGCAATGAAAATCTTAACGCGCGAGAGTAAAAAGTTGAAACAAAGCAAAGCGCATTTATTTCTATGTTCAAAATCGTTTAATAGTCGTACGGATGGACGGACGGACGGACGGAACTTCCTTTTTATGGAATAGATTAGAATGTCTGTAAAGTTTGTAGTTTACAGAATCTTTTTTTTTTCATTTTGAGGAAGTAATTTGAAAATGAAAATGAAAAGGTTTATTGGCAGACTATAGTCCATTTGACAAATATTATTAATACAATGACAGTTCATATACTAAGGATAGAAATATATACAATTAATTAGAAATAATACTGCACTGTCGAAGTTAAGTGGAGCTACAGACAGACGTTTTCGTACCAAGAAGTCCATAGCTTAGAGCAGGGGTCGGGGAACCGGGGTAAATTACCCCAAATGGGGTAAAAATGAAAATCTCAGGGGTAATGAAGGCTCAATAAACATATAAATAAAATTGCACAAAAATTTATTATTTAATAAGCGAGGCTAATTATCAAAGTTATATTTTTTTCGAACAAATAATTTCAAGTCTAGGGGGTAATATCATTGTACACAAATATATTTTGGGGTAATACCCAAAAAAGTTCGCCGACCACTGGCTTAGAGAATAAATGGCAGGACTCGTGGATAGCTTGGATGATCGGTTTGGTTGATTTTTTAATTCTTTGCATCAGACTGTATTGAGCACGTCTTGTTACCTCCGGGAAGCTCGGGACATTGAGGGTAGCAAACACTTGCGAAGCTGAGCATCTCGGGGGTAATTTATGTAAGAGTCTAAAAGTCCTTTTGTACAGCAAATTTAGGGTTCTGCCAGAACCTTTTTCATAATTCACCCAGAGTTGCTGTCTGTATATATTACTGCAGAAAGTACGAAAGAGAGTGTCTTTAGCTTCACTTGTACAGAATCGAAAGTTCCTTATGGTCATATTCGCTTTAGCACACAGGCTTCGAGGTTTTCTTATATCCGAGTCATCACTCAAGGAGCTGATAATAGTTTGACCCAAATACTTAAACTCTTGTACTTCCTCAATTACCTCACCATTCATTTTAAACCTTATATCAGCTGGCTGATTACAGCTTTTAGGATGAAATTGCATAACCTTAGTTTTTGTAACATTAAAAAGAATATCATGTTTCTGCGAATACTCTTCGCAGACTTTTAGTAGCCGATCCAGACCTTTAACAGGGGGACTTATTAATACCATATCATCGGCATAAACTAAGTTATTTATCCTTGTGTTATCTATACAACATCCCACTGTTGCCTCGTTAAGTGAAGCAATTAATCCGTCAATATACACATTAAACAGCATAGGGGAGAGCAAGGAGCCTTGTCTCACCCCGCAAGAGGAGCCAAAACACTCGGATAGTACATTGCCCCACCTAACAGTGAAAGATTGGTGAAAATACCAAAATTTCAATAAATTTAATATGTACATGGGAACCTTCCTGTCTTCTAGTTTTGCAAATAAAATATTGTGGTTCACCCTGTCATATGCCTTACTTATATCAAGGAAACGGCTATAAATAGTTGAATTACAGTCAATGTATTTAGATATTGTTTCTTTAAGTACATAGATACACAGGTCAGTTGAGTGGGACCTTTTAAAGCCAAACTGATGAGGAGATGTCCATCGGAAATCATTTAATCGGAGTAACAAGAGTTTTTCTAGTAGTTTCGAGAAGCAGGAAGCGACAGCAATAGGCCTGTAATTATTGCTGGACAGAAGGTCTCCGTACTTGTTTTTGACCAGGGGCAAGATATATACCCTCATGAACTCTGCAGGGATATAGCTATGAGCGAGCATGGCTGATAGGAGCAATGATATATGCAGAGTGCAGACATACTACATCATTTGCATATTTTAAGTGATCATTCGATAAGTCCTCTACCCCCTGACGCAGAACCACTCTTTACCTCTTTAACTCTTTAATTAACCGCTTTACTTCAGAAAATGATATTTACGATATTAGATAGATTTAAGGTCATAATTGTTTTTAAATGATTTTTAAAAAAGAATTATATATATATATATATATATATATATATATATATATATATATATATATATATATATATATAACTGATTCTGTGCTCAAGAACTGTGCTTCTGTGTATACACACACACACACATACAGTATTCCCATAAACCATTATGATTATTCAAAGAAAAAGTGCTCCCTTTTGAAATTCGCGGCGAGAAATTGGTTGCGTAACGAATGCAATAGAAAAGGTTCCAGGTTCCAGAAATTGCTCACTTGATCCTGCGGATCAGCACACGTTTCCGATGCAGAGCCTCTACACTGTATCTCCTATTATGTACTTAAACCTTTACTGTCAACAGAGTTTTCTTCTAATTCCATTATTTTTACAATATAATTTTTGATACTTTCTGCTTTTTTATATTCTCTACTCCCATCATCTCCCCCACTATGTTTCTTAGTTTTTCATAATGAAACGAGTATTCTGTCTTATCATTCTCTCTCCTGCATACTTTACACTTCATGTCCTTATATTTTCCTTTATAGTTTTCTTTCACCTCAACCATATTTAATCGGATTTCCATTATAATCTTCATATCCTTTTCTTTCATATTTTCAATAGATGATTTTCGTTTAAATTCATCAATGAATCTTAGTTTTTTTTCATTTTACTTTTCCTCTTTATTAGTTCTTCCTCTAAATATTCATTAATTTTTTGTCGTACACTTTTCTTTAATTCACTTTTTGTCATCATTTTCAAGTCCTCTAATGTTACTTTATATAATTTACACATTTCTGCCACTTCTTCTGCCGGAAATGGTATCTATAAATTATCTAACTAGGAGGGAGGTATTATTGGGAGGGGATGTATGGTAACCAATCTCTTGAATCAGTCACAGCAGCGATTCATACAAATTGACCACCATAGGCAGAGAGAAATTATATGAACCGTAGGCGCAAACTAATTCGAAGGTTATCAGCTTTAACCTTTCAACTATAATTTTAAACTTACAACTACCACCAATATAACAAACAAAGAAGTATATACAATACAACAAAGAAGAGGTATATAAATAATATACCATTGTAAATTAATCCCGCCCTACAACAGTGTTATAGGGCCAGCATAAATCAAAGGGGCAAATATTAAAGTGTATCAAATTAAACTTTTCAAAAGCTTCTCTACACTAATCTAAAGTGTGAAATGGACATTGAAGATTAACGAATCTCATATAAATCAAGAAACTGTATTTAATTCAAATCATGTTTAAAGTAATAAGTAAATAACAATTAAATATGGTAATTCTAATCAATAGCCAATAGCTAAACCAAGAAGCGAACGAATGGGACAAATCTTAAAAAGTTCTCAGTATGGAATGGAGACAACGACAAACTCTTTGGAGTCTCAAACAAAACGAACGAATGAATCGTCGTACCTTTGGCTTCTCCCAAACGCAAATTTTCTCAAATAATAAACTGCAACATGTTCGTAACATGTTCGTTCGATTTGTCTACAATTATTCAGAGTAAGCTCCAAAGTCAGTTAAACAGTAAATTTGCTTTAAACATCAGTATCGTTTTAACAAATTTGTATCAGTATGTATAAATACTCAGAACTGAATAATTAGTAAAATTGATCGAAACGTTTAAGCAATGATTTGTTGTAACATGTTTCTAACATGTTTATGGAATGCAATGTTTAATGGAACTCAATTTTTCTCACATTCTTATTTATGTATTACCAAATTTAGCTCATTTCATTACCAGAATAACAAATAAATTTTTAAATACAAAATTGCTTTTTCATTACCAAATTTGCTCAGATTTCGTTATTAATAATATCAGATGGTAACCCTGGAGTCGAGAATTTTTGCCAGTTTTGCGCAACAACATCCTCCTTACAAACATGCAGCTTTACTGTCATAGGCTCATAGTATTTCAAAAAACGCTTTATGATATTACCAAACAAAGCGTTGTTGCATTATATTTTATTTAGTGGTAAAATTCGGTACATTTTATTTGTCTGCCTTACTTTAAGCCTAAAAAACCCAGATTTCATGAAATTTTTAAAATTAAAACCAAGAAACCCAGGAAAGTGTTAAAAAACCCACAATGGCAGCCCTGGGTGCAACTAGGTTTCGCGTGTCAACAGGCTCTCTCGCGAGTCCCCCTATAAGGAGGAGTAAGCTCCAAAGTCAGTTAAACAGTAAATTTGCTTTAAACATCAGTATCGTTTTAACAAATTTGTATCAGTATGTATAAATACTCAGAACTGAATAATTAGTAAAATTGATCGAAACGTTTAAGCAATGATTTGTTGTAACATGTTTCTAACATGTTTATGGAATGCAATGTTTAATGGAACTCAATTTTTCTCACATTCTTATTTATGTATTACCAAATTTAGCTCATTTCATTACCAGAATAACAAATAAATTTTTAAATACAAAATTGCTTTTTCATTACCAAATTTGCTCAGATTTCGTTATTAATAATATCAGATGGTAACCCTGGAGTCGAGAATTTTTGCCAGTTTTGCGCAACAACATCCTCCTTACAAACATGCAGCTTTACTGTCATAGGCTCATAGTATTTCAAAAAACGCTTTATGATATTACCAAACAAAGCGTTGTTGCATTATATTTTATTTAGTGGTAAAATTCGGTACATTTTATTTGTCTGCCTTACTTTAAGCCTAAAAAACCCAGATTTCATGAAATTTTTAAAATTAAAACCAAGAACCCAGGAAAGTGTTAAAAAACCCACAATGGCAGCCCTGGGTGCAACTAGGTTTCGCGTGTCAACAGGCTCTCTCGCGAGTCCCCCTATAAGGAGCAGCTCGCGCGAGTAACTCTCACCGTGTAAACGTGCCTTTATACTGTTGCATAAAAGATACGAGGAAAAACTTGCCCGGCATTACGAGTATAATTATTTGCAGTTCATCTCCAATAAATGTATCATATATATTATGAAACACCTTAGTATATCCATTTGGTTAATAGACATTCTGTCCACGCTAAAAAAAAAAAAAGTTAATCTGAAACTTACAACCTAATTTAACTTAACCTAACCCCGCAATAATTTGTCGACTAAATGTAACGAAGAATGAATAGCATTAGTCCAAGCTATGCCAGTGACCGTACATGGCTGAGTGGGAAACACCTTTTCCTTATAAGCGAAATAAAACACTGAGATAGGGAGTTCGACTTCCGATGGTGCTGGTTTCAACAGTCGGGAAGTTAGCACGGTGGTTCGCATTAATCTGGGTTCAATGCTTTGCTAGTTTCTGGGCCTCCTGATTAATTACTTTTAGTTCGGGTTGTTAATTTGAAAATTTTGCTTTCGATGGCAGCTATTTTTAGATAATACTAGCCAAAGTGGGCCCATTGTATCAAGCAATGAAAATCTTAACGGGCGAGAGTAAAAAGTTGAAACAAAGCAAAGCGCATTTATTTCTATGTTCGAAATCGCTTAATAGTCGTACGGACGGACGGACGGACGGAACTTCCTTTTTATGGAATAGATTAGAATGTCTGTAAAGTTTGTAGTTTACAGAATCTTTTTTTTTTTCATTTTGAGGAAGTAATTTGAAAATGAAAATGAAAAGGTTTATTGGCAGACTATAGTCCATTTGACAAATATTATTAATACAATGACAGTTCATATACTAAGGATAGAAATATATACAATTAATTAGAAATAATACTGCACTGTCGAAGTTAAGTGGAGCTACAGACAGACGTTTTCGTACCAAGAAGTCCATAGCTTAGAGCAGGGGTCGGGGAACCGGGGTAAATTACCCCAAATGGGGTAAAAATGAAAATCTCGGGGGTAATGAAGGCTCAATAAACATATAAATAAAATTGCACAAAAATTTATTATTTAATAAGCGAGGCTAATTATCAGTTATATTTTTTTCGAACAAATAATTTCAAGTCTAGGGGGTAATATCGTCGTACACAAATATATTTTGGGGTAATACCCAAAAAAGTTCGCCGACCACTGGCTTAGAGAATAAATGGCAGGACTCGTGGATAGCTTGGATGATCGGTTTGGTTGATTTTTTAATTCTTTGTATCAGACTGTATTGAGCACGTCTTGTTACCTCCTGGAAGCTCGGGACATTGAGGGTAGCAAACACTTGCGAAGCTGAGCATCTCGGGGGTAATTTATGTAAGAGTCTAAAAGTCCTGTTGTACAGCAAATTTAGGGTTCTGCCAGAACCTTTTTCATAATTCACCCAGAGTTGCTGTCCGTATATATTACTGCAGAAAGTACGAAAGAGAGTGTCTTTAGCTTCACTTGTACAGAATCGAAAGTTCCTTATGGTCATATTCGCTTTAGCACACAGGCTTCGAGGTTTTCTTATATCCGAATCATCACTCAAGGAGCTGATAATAGTTTGACCCAAATACTTAAACTCTTGTACTTCCTCAATTACCTCACCATTCATTTTAAACCTTATATCAGCTGGCTGATTACAGCTTTTAGGATGAAATTGCATAACCTTAGTTTTTGTAACATTAAAAAGAATATCATGTTTCTGCGAATACTCTTCGCAGACTTTTAGTAGCCGATCCAGACCTTTAACAGGGGGACTTATTAACACCATATCATCGGCATAAACTAAGTTATTTATCCTTGTGTTATCTATACAACATCCCACTGTTGCCTCGTTAAGTGAAGCAATTAATCCGTCAATATCACATTAAACAGCATAGGGGAGAGCAAGGAGCCTTGTCTCACCCCGCAAGAGGAGCCAAAACACTTGGATAGTACATTGCCCCACCTAACAGTGAAAGATTGGTGGGAATACCAAAATTTCAATAAATTTAATATGTACATGGGAACCTTCCTGTCTTCTAGTTTTGCAAATAAAATATTGTGGTTCACCCTGTCATATGCCTTACTTATATCAAGGAAACGGCTATAAATAGTTGAATTACAGTCAATGTATTTAGATATTGTTTCTTTAAGTACATAGATACACAGGTCAGTTGAGTGGGACCTTTTAAAGCCAAACTGATGAGGAGATGTCCATAGGAAATCATTTAATCGGAGTAACAAGAGTTTTTCTAGTAGTTTCGAGAAGCAGGAAGCGACAGCAATAGGCCTGTAATTATTGCTGGACAGAAGGTCTCCGTACTTGTTTTTGACCAGGAGCAGAGATATACCCTCATGAACTCTGCAGGGATATAGCTATGAGCGAGCATGGCTGATAGGAGCAATGATATATGCAGACATACTACATCATTTGCATATTTTAAGTGATCATTCGATAAGTCCTCTACCCCTGACGCAGAACCAGTCTTTACCTCTTTAACTCTTTAATTAACCGCTTTACTTCAGAAAATGATATTTACGATATATATATAACTGATTCTGTGCTCAAGAACTGTGCTTCTGTGTATACACACACACACACACACACACATACAGTATTCCCATAAACCATTATGATTATTCAAAGAAAAAGTGCTCCCTTTTGAAATTCGCGGCGAGAAATTGGTTGCGTAACGAATGCAATAGAAAAGGTTCCAGGTTCCAGAAATTGCTCACTTGATCCTGCGGATCAGCACACGTTTCCGATGCAGAGCCTCTACACTGTATCTCCTATTATGTACTTAAACCTTTACTGTCAACAGAGTTTTCTTCTAATTCCATTATTTTTACAATATAATTTTTGATACTTTGTGGTTTTTTATATTCTCTACTCCCATCATCTCCCCCACTATGTTTCTTAGTTTTTCATAATGAAACGAGTATTCTGTCTTATCATTCTCTCTCCTGCATACTTTACACTTCATGTCCTTATATTTTCCTTTATAGTTTTCTTTCACCTCAGCCATATTTAATCGGATTTCCATTATAATCTTCATATCCTTTTCTTTCATATTTTCAATAGATGATTTTCGTTTAAATTCATCAATGAATCTTAGTTTTTTTTCATTTTAGTTTTCCTCTTTATTAGTTCTTCCTCTAAATATTCATTAATTTTTTGTCGTACACTTTTCTTTAATTCACTTTTTGTCATCATTTTCAAGTCCTCTAATGTTACTTTATATAATTTACACATTTCTGTCACTTCTTCTGCCCAACATCCTGGGTATGGATTTTTCAACTGATCTTCGGTTATCATTTTAATTAATCTATCCTCATTTGAGTTTAATATATTGTTCATTAGTATTATCTTCTTGTATCAAATTTTCTCTTTGACTGGCCACATTCCTAATTCAGCTAATAATCCCCAATATGGGGTACTACATTTCATTCCTGTTATTTCCCTTAGAATTCTTCCCTGCATTTGTTCCACTTCTTCAATATCCTTTGTCCTTGTTCTCGTCCATGTATCCATTCCATAAAATATTGTAGATACTATTATGGTTTCATACAATTTTTTTTTTCACCTTCATTGACCAATGGCCCACTGTAGCTGGGGGGGCAGGGACAATTCGACGTGGCCGACTCGATGCGACCCAACTCGATGTGGCCGACTCGATGTCAGGACAACTCGATGTCAAGCCAAGTCGATTTCATTTTCTTTATATATTTAATGTGGGTTAACTGAATCCCCGGTTAGGTCAACTGTACGCCCTTGACGATTGGTTAGGTTAAGTTGTGATATTTTCGTTAAAACTAACGAACATATCCCTTAGGGATATCATATCGAGTTGTCCTGACATCGAGTCGGCCACATCGAGTTGGGTCGCATCGAGTCGGCCACATCGAATCGTACCCAACCCGTAGCTGGATCTCCATATCTTTTTAGGTCTACTATCATGAAATTTATCTTACTGTTCTTCTTTTTTCTATGTGTATGGTGATCACATCTGCTATTGAACCATTGTCCCAAATACTTGTATTCTTGCACTTGTTTTATACTTCCCATTTTCACTTTGTTAATTGTTCTCATTTCAGGTACTTTTCTTCCCATCACATTTATTGTCATTACTGCCGATTTCTCTTTTTTATTATTAAATGTAATTTTTTTTAGTATTTCCATTGATCTACAATTACTAATTGCTTTTTCTATTACTCCTACGTTACTTGATGCCTGCATTATATCATCTATAAATATGCATGAATGAATTTCTATTTCCCTTATTCTTGTCAGGCATTTACCCACATTATTTACTCTATCTGTGTTCACTGAGCACAGTCTAGGTCCCAGAGACGTGCTTTGTTTGACTACTTCTTCTATATTTCTTAGTCTTGTGTCACCTAAAGGTGTTTTTATTTGTATTGTGCCATTTTTATTTAAGTTGTATATTAGTAGTGCTTCTCCTGGGCCTACTACTTTTGATGATTCTTTGATGCAGTCCTTCAACTCTAGCTTGTCAAAACATTTTACAGCATCCCCAAACCAAACATATGTATTGTTACCTAGATATTTATTATGGTCAATTATTGCATTCAACGTTAATATGTGGTCTATTCAGGGCCGGATTAACCATTAAGCAAAATAAGCCCGTGCTTAGGGCATCAAGGGAAGGGGGGCACCACAGAAATTTTCCATTGTCGGATTTACCATGGATTTATTATACTATTATAATCGCGGCTTATAGCCTATAAGCTGTTGAAAACTGAATTATATATATTCATATATAGTATTTATTTTTTTTCATTGTTTGAATTGTAGTGAACAACAACCCTTTTGAGAGAATAAATATATTTCGTTGTAATCACACACTTTACGCTTTGCGTTATTATTTTGTTTATATCAAATCTTTGAGCGCCATATTAAAATACATATAGATTAAATATTTTCGTGTGCTATAGTAAATGTAAAAACAAGATTCAGTCATGCTGAACTTTATAAAATAATTGTAGAAGACAATATTGAGTGTGCCTTCCAAATGTAGAAATTGCCTTTCGTATATTTTTAACATTAATGGTCACAAATTGCTCAGCTGAGCGTTCATTTTCTCAGTTGAAGTATATTAAAAATACCAACAGAACAACTATGCAACAAGGCAGGCTGGATGCCTTATCTCTACTAAGTATAGAAGCAGATGTGTTACGTAAGATTAGTTTTGAGGATCTGATCAAAGACTTTGCAATTAAAAAAAGTAGGAGAAAACTTTTCAAATATAAATGAAGTGGAAGTATACAAAAATAAACATTATTTTCCATCTTACTGTAAGTTTTGTTTCATTTCAAAAAATAAAATTTTATTTTATGGTTTATTTTTGTTTGTATTTTGAATTACATATATATGGGGCACCAAAATCTTTTTAAGTGCTTAGGGCCTCTAAAGGTCTTAATCCGGCCCTGGGTCTATTGTTGATTTCTCTTCTATTCCCCCACATTGGTACATACTTAATCCCCGATTCCAGTCACTTCTCTTCTTATTTAGTCTAACTTTCTCAAACATTTTACTAACTATACTTGTTATGAATATCCTCCTCATATTACCTATGTCCATTCTCATAATGTACAGTAGGAGAAACACTCCAGAAACTTAGAACACTTCTGCTTCACTTTTGAAATCAATATACGACTAATTATTTTACTGCGCAAAGAGAATTTAATCTATTATATATTTTCGCCTGTCTGTTTGTCTGTTTGTTTGTCCTTTATGCAAGCGCAAACCGTTTGACCTAGAGCTACCAAATTTAGCACGGGAACCTCTTATGGGATGAAGAATGTTAATAAATTAAATAATTAAAATTACTGGGCCAGAAGGCCCCAGCACCGCGATTAAACTACAGAAAAGAACGCAGCCGTGAAAATTTTGAGCTTCACATTCTGTTAAGATTTCTGAATCTTAACATTTTCATGATTAATTATTTGGTCAATAAAACTATAGAAAAGAACACAGTCATGAAAATCTTGAGCTTCACATATAATTATTTTTTAGGACGACTTCAAACCGTTTGACCTAGAGCTACCAAATTTGGCACGTCTTGAAGCTGTCCGAGAAAGTGAAGCAGATACCAGAGCAAGAGAAAACCTCCAAGAAAGACAATCACGTCTTGAAGCTGTCCGAGAAAGTGTAGCAGCTACCAGAGCAAGAGAAACACCCCAAGAAAGACAATCATGCCTTGAATCTGACCGTGAACGACAGGCAACAGCAATGTGAAATTTATCCCGGGCAACACCGGGTACCTCAGCTAAAGTATAAAACTGTATTGTCGTGAAGCTTAGAAACGTACAGTAACGTATTCTTTCTTAATAGTTGTGAGAAACGACTCAGTCAGTGGAACCAAATTCAACTTTTTTCTTTTAACGGCCTGTGAAAAAAATTTATAAAAACAATTTGGGGGGGGGGGGGGGATAATAAATTTTTCAAGAAAAGTACATTTTAGGATGGAGAAATTTAGGTTAAGTTCTTGTTCTTTGTCGGCAGCATTTTCCCACGCCTAAATGGGGTCGCTGTTCCTAATCCGCCTTCGCCACTCATTTCTGTCCAACGCCACATCCGCCGCCAGATTTCGCTCCCTCATATCACCCTCCACATGCTCTCTCCATCTCATCCACGGCCTTCCCCTTCTCCTTCTTCCAGGTGGTTCCATCTCCATAATTCGTTGCCCAACATATTCCTCCTCTCTCCGCATGACATGTCCAAACTATCTAAGCCTTCTCTCTTGAGCTTTCTTTGACACCTCTATTACTTTCGTCGTTCCACGAATAAATTGATTTCTAATTTTATCTCTTCTCGTAACCCCACAAATCCATTTCAACATCCTCATTTCTGCTACATCCATCCTTTTCTCCAGATTCTTCCTCATAGGCCACGTTTCCGCACCATACAACATTGCAAGCCTCACTACCGCCTTGAATACCTTCCCTTTCAATTTCATTGATATTCTTTTATCACACAGTACCCCAGACACCTTCCTCCAATTATTCCATCCTGATTGTACTCTATTATTCACTTCCCTTACCAGCTCTCCACCATCCTCTACTCACGATCCTAAATATTTAAACCTTTCCACCTTCTTCACCACCTCATCTTGGAGTCGCACCTCATCTCTCTCTGCCCCTGTCCCGCATTGTACTTCATGTACTCTGTCTTCGCCCGACTAATCTTCAAACCTCGGTTTTCCAGTGCTGCCCTCCACCTTTCCAGCTTCCTCTCCACCTCCTCTCTGCTCTGTGCACACAAAACCACATCGTCGGCAAAGAGCATACACATGGCGCCTGCTCCCTCACCTCCTCCGTCATTACATCCATAACAATGTCGAAGATGTATGGGCTCAGGGCCGATCCCTGCTTTCACTTCGAAACCTTCCGTCAATCCTGCGCTACATCGTATTTCAGTACGTGACCCCGCGTACATATCCTGCACCAACCTCACATGCTTCTCCGGCACTAATTTTTCCCTTAAACATCTCCACACCTCTTGCCTCGGTACTCTGTCATACGCCTTCTCTAGATCTATCAACACTATGTGCAACTCCCTCTGCCCCTCTCTATATCTTTCCATCAACTGTCTAAGTGCAAAAATTGCATCCGTTGTCCCTCTTCCCGACATGAAGCCAAACTGTTCTTCCGCTATGCTTGTTTCTTCCCTCAACCTGCTCTCCACAATCCGTTCCCAGACCTTCATTGTGTGCGACATCAGTTTAATCCCTCGATAATTTGTACATTCCTGGACATCTCCCTTCCCTTTAAATATTGGGACCAGTATGCTTTTCCTCCACTCTTCTGGCACTCTCTCCTGGTCATATATCTTTCGCATCAAATCGCTAAGGATGTCTACTCCTTCCACCCCCAAACTTTTCCAAACTTCCACTGGTATCTCATCAGGCCCTGTAGCCTTCCCATTTTTCATTGTGTCCAATGCTCTTCCCACCTCTTCTCTTCCCACACACATAACCATTCCTTCGTTTGGTAACCCTTCTTCCCTTATCAATCTAAAATTTTCCTCATTCAACAACCTTTCAAAATAAGCCTTCCACCGTGCCTTAATATCCTGCATATTAGAAATCACTCCACCATGCTCATCCTTTATTTGCCTTATATGTGTAATATCCTTAGTTGCCTTATCTCTTGCCTTTGCTATTTTAAATACTTTCTTTTGCCCTTCTCTCGTTTCGAGTTCCTCGTATACATCTCTGTATGCTTCGCTTTTGGCCTTTGCCACCGCAGTCTTACCTTCTTTCTTCGCTCTCCTATACCTCTCTTTGTCTTGGTTTTCCCCTGTGTTGACCCATGTCTTCCACGCTTTTTTCTTCTCTCTCACTTTATCCTGCACTTCTTCACTCCACCACCAAGTTTCTTTATCTTTCTGGCGGTTCCCAGATGACACTCCCAGCACCTCTCTTCCTTCTTTCCTTATTACCTTAGCATTTTCCCGCCACCAGCCATCAA
The DNA here is from genome assembly GCA_023014485.1 of Bathynomus jamesi. Taxonomy (NCBI): domain Eukaryota; kingdom Metazoa; phylum Arthropoda; class Malacostraca; order Isopoda; family Cirolanidae; genus Bathynomus; species Bathynomus jamesi. Next base: position 410,994 of record JAJOZX010001728.1, on the reverse strand, counting down.
CGTCGTCCAATCCCTGTATTCTTAATTCCCTCATTACCCTCTCTCTAAAGGCCTCCTTATACTCTTGTTCCTTCAATTTCCACCATCTGATTTTAGGTACAATATCTGGCCTACCTCTTCTAGTTAGGTTAGGTTAGGTTATATATCATACAATTTTTTCAAATTCATTTTCTCCCAATAAATCAATAAATTGTAAAAGTTAAAAGAATTAGGATAGTCTATCAGGTTATAATATATGTCACTTTATTTTCTGCTATATTGTGTTATATTTTCGATAATTATCGCATTTTTAGCCAAATATCGGCATATATTTTCTAATAGTAATTAATTATTAAAACACTCAGTTTTTATCAAATATTAAGGTGAAATATTAAGTTTCTCCACCTTAAAATGTACTTTTCTTAATAAATTTATTATTCTGCCCCACCCCCCCAAAGTTTTACAATTTTTTCACAGCCTGTTAAACGGAAAAGATTCCCAAATTCTGCAAAACACACAGTTACTCAAGGGATGATGTTTATATTCATAAATATTCATATACTAGGAGCCTATTTAGTAGTGATGCAGCACCATCTAACGCCAGTAATTTGAATTTGCACTTTTTATATGTTTAAAGGGCTATGAATGAGTCCAAATCATGGTTATTATTAATTATTAAGAAAAATATTTGCGAATTTAGTGTATAATTTGTGTTTTAAAATCACGTACTCGATTTCCCAGTCATTACGCAGTGCTACGTATTGTATAATACAAGTCATCATAATTATTTGAGTTTACCGTAAGAGTCTGATTTTTTTTTCGACTTTCTTTAATATTTTCTATTACAAAGAGTTTCAAAAACCTTTCGGCCTACCTGAGGAAGTTCTTGTTATTAAACTTGTGCAATTTTTAATAATTATTCTAGCAGTTGTAGAAAACTGGATAGAAAAGCATAAGGCCCTCTCCCCGCCAGAGGCGGGTACGGAAAAAGATTGAAGAAAATACCTTAACCTTGGAAAAGTAGCCAAGGAAATTTTACAGGAAAGAAAATATCGTATTTACTCGCGTATTATGCGCTTTATTTAACCATTTTTCCATCTTTAAAATCGAGGTGCGCACTATGCACGATGGCGCACTATACGTGCAGGCAAAACACGAAAAATATCAGTAATAAATAGGTATAACAAACAGTGGAAGAATACACAGGTATTTTTATGAAACTCTTATAGCCATACTTCCTTAGTTCGCGAAATAAAACGACTATTCGGAACTCACTTAACATTACACTATTGACAATATTAGGTTAATCAGGTAATCACAGCGCAGCAGACATTCTTTGAATGAAAGGTTTACTGTAATTACTGTCTATACAATTTTCGCATCCGTGCCCGAGTCACTGGTGTTTGAGGAGTCGACCGCGTCCTCAGAGGGGTCATTGGGGTCGCTCGCATCCTCTTCCTCCTCCCACAGTAGATCGTCTTCAGTACCGTCGAGGGTATTGCTAATACTGCATTTCTTAAATTGGCTACTAAACAGCGCACGGGAAGAGCAACAAACAAGTCGCAGCTTGTTTGGAGACTAAGTCTAAAAGGACACCAGCACCGCGATCGAGCGAGATGTGCGTTATACATTCTGCTGACTGTGTCGTGGTGGGACTCTCATAGCTGGTAGGGCGAGAGCATTTTGGCGCCCTCTCGAAATGATTCGAAATTTTTAATTTTCTCATTTTTTGACCGTTTTGAGACTGAGATGTATTTGTTTACATTTTTCGTTTTGAACGTCATAAACAGGACCAAACTGTTAGATTTTTTCGGTTAATAAATTTATAGAAATATAGGTTGTTTGTATGCAGAAAATATTATTCTTACAAACTTCTTACAACAATAGAAAGCACAAAACGTTTCAAAACAATAGAAAGCACAGCACATGTGTGTCATGTATGTGAAAATAAATACTTAACGTCTCTACTACATAATTAGGGCTTTCGAGAGAAATTTAGGTGATTGACCAAATCGAACAATTAGCCTGTCTGTGTCTAGTTTCTTTGCTATATTTCGTTCGACTGACATCAGCATTGTACCCAGCAGCATCTCCTGCGACATGGAATACCTTATGCGCGTTTTGATTCGCTTCAATGCTGAAAAGGATCTCTCAGCCGTTGCTGATGTAGCGGGAATTGCCACTAATATGCCATATGCTTTTGAAAGAGTTGGATAGGCTTCAGTAAGACCCGTATCATGATTGAGTACAGTGTTAGGCACTGCAAATCTTTTTGTGTTCGATAATAAAGGGAATACGGAACTGAAGCTATAGAGCTCCAAGGCACATTCGTGACTATTGATGCTGTAATTACTGCAAAATTCATCGATCTCATTCTCCAATGTAGAAATTTGAGCACCAATATTAGAGAAATTTGTTGGACAAAATTTTTGTGTTGATTTTAGTACACTTCGATTTGCAGAAAATCGATCGTTTATTGCCGAGTTAATTTTGTCTAGAACAGTATAAAATGTTTCACGTGTCCATTTTGCCTGACTATTTTCAGTGATTTCAGTATCATTCTCATTGATCTGTCTCTTCTTTTTACGTGCAGTATGACTGGCCACTGTGCTTTATCGTCGATTTCTTCGACAGCAGCAATAACAGTAGCTGGGTCATCCCGAATCTTCTGTAGCTGCTGCATCGAAGCTGAGACCATATCAAGTGCTCTGACAACATCCACATTAACTGTCTGTAGATAGCGACTGAGTGGGCCTGTTATCATGAATATTTTATGAAACAGGCAAGCTGTTGCAAGATATGCTCGACTCTGAACAATGTGAAGTAGACCAGCTGCTTCCGAACGCTGTTTCTGACTAAACTCTTGAGATATGATGATCTCATTCAAGGTTTCACATATGAATGGTTATACTGTAGTTTATGAATGGTTATAGGTCCCATAAATTTTAAATCATAGCCAAGTATTATGATTAAAAATTTGTATTACTAATTTTAGTAATATGTAGCAGTCATATTACTATTATTGTTGGTTTTATAATTTATAATTTAAAAATTTTAAAAGTTTTAAAATCTGACCCCTGGTGCAGCGCCCTCTGAACCTCTGTTATGGCGCCCTTTGGCTAATCGTTGCTGGTCGGGCCAAACCCGTTTGGCCCATATGGCCACCACGCCACTGGTTCTGCACGCACAGAACTCGTACACTAGAGAACATGGTTGTATGTATAAACTAACAATATACAGGGTGTTTCAGGAGGAAAGGTCAATACTTCGGGAGGTGATAGTATCGGTCATTGTGAGAAAGAAAGTTCATATGAACATGAGTCTAATTCTGAATGGTTACGGAGATAGAGCTGTTTGAATCTACAAATACAAAAGCATTGTTAATGGTAATCAAGAAAGAGAAACCAATTACTGTTTCTAACATTTAATGTTTAAACATTGGCATTTTGAATGGTATCAGATACAGAAATGACAAATTTGTTACAGTTTACAATACGTTTTCGAAAATCCCACCGTCAACCTCAATGCACTTTGCAACTCGTGTGCGAAGATCGCGTGTTGTTCGTCTGAGTTGATCTTGACGTTCCTTTATGCGGGCAGCAGCATCCAAAATGCGCGCGAGCAATTCGTCTCGTGTATCCACCTTTCTTTTGTAAACTTGACTTTTCATCCACCCCGACAAACAATAATCTAACGGAGAGAGGTCTGGAGACCTTGGTGGCCATTGAATGGGACCACCGCGGCCGATCCATCGACCAGGGAAAGTTTGATTTAGGTATTGCATCACCAGACGGGTAGAATGTGGAGGAGCTCCGTCATGCTGAAAGTACATACCAGCGCGTGTAGCCAAAGGAACATCCTCCAATAGTCCTGGCAATTCATTTTGCAGAAATTCTAGGTAACTTTGTCCTGTAAGACGATTCTCTAAAGTAACAGGGCCAATCAGCTGATCATCGATGATACCGCACCACACATTGGCAGAGAAGCGATGTTGAAAATTTGTTTCCACAGTGGCATTTGGATTTTCGTCTGACCACCGATGAGAGTTACGAGTGTTGTTGATACCGTCACGGGTGAAAGTAGCTTCATCGGTGAACAGTAATGGAAGCAATCGGCGATTAGCATTTACCCAATGACAAAATTCCAGTCGCATGGCAGCGTCTCCTGGTTGAAGGTGTTTACGCGCTGTACATGATATGGTTGCAAGCCTTCCTCACGTAATGTTTGCCATACTCTTGTGTGTGGTACACCGAGACGTGTAGAAATTCTTCGTGAGCTAGTAGTAGGACTATGCTCTACCAACTGAAGAATGTTTTCCAATTCATCCACATCTTGTTGACCTTCACGTTCAGATGAAACATGAGCGCTGGGAAGTGTACCAATCTCACGCAATGTGTTGAAAACCCTGGTAAACACTCTTCGATCCGGAATTCTGCGGTTCGGAAACCGTCAACGGTATTCTGCAACAGCAGCTGTTGTACTTCCATCACAAAAACCGTAGACATACACCATTAGGGTGTGTCAATTTGGGAGGTGAAAATTAATTTTTGCCAATTCCTTCACTGAGGGGTTTTAAAAATATGTTTTTGGATGTGAAGAATTCAAATCTGCTATTATTTTTGTGATTGCTCAACACTTAGCTTAGTAAATCTACGTTTGATTAAAAAGCACATAAATTGCTCTCGGAAAACAACATTTATTAATTTTAGCTTCTCAAAATGTCAGGTAATGCTATAAAAATTTTAGTTTCTCTGCATAAAACATATCCTAGTAATCATAAAACATATCCTTGTAATCATAAAACAACATTAGAAAGTAATGACATCAGTAAAAAAAAATATTTAAACAACAAGTTTCATCAAGTCTTGCTTTGATTCGTTCTTGGACATCAGCCGCCGACTTGCTTCTTGGCCTCTGATATAGCCCTCACGTTTCTCATGTGTATACACCCTGCCTGCTGCCTCTGTGACTTGTTTCACACACCTCTCTATTGACTGAGCATGACAGGGCCACTGTGGAACTTGCATAGGCTTGTCAAAGAACTTCTTTACTTCCGCTGTAGTCAGTTTACATGTCAAAGGAGGTTCAAATACCCCGTCAGACCAGTCTGTCAGCTCCAACACGGAAGAAGCACTGGGGTTGATGGAAGGTGTCTTCCTGGGACGTACAGAAAGATCTCCAAGTGTGTCATCATCTCCACCCCTCATGTCAACAATCTTTTGGACACCAGCTCTCCTCTCCTCACTGTCATCTGAGCACAAGAGTGTCTGGATTATCATTTCGCTGAATGCATACCATGCTGAGCGCTTGATGGTTGGCAAAACAGCATCCACTACAGCCTTCTTTTGCAGCCTAACTAGCCGCAGCTGAAACAAGATGTGGCGTGGGCCTTCCACCCAAGAGTGTTTTACTTTGATGTTGAACCAACAGGGGTAGTACACACCAACAATGTATTCCACTATCAGTCTTAAGTTGTTGAGGGTTTTGCCTTTAAGGCCATTTGAAACCCATATGCGACAAAGCCTGTTTGCTGTTGTCAACCACCTTGAATGGCTCACTGGACCAATTTCAAGAAGGGCCAGATCTGTGGGAAGTTCTCCTGTCCTTATGGCCTGTGTGATCCTATACCCGTACGCTTGATCAGTAGAGAGATCCTTTACGACATTGTCACTCAGTGAAGTAAGAGGCTCTCCAATTGAGAGTTTGGTGAATGAAGGATCAATTTCAAGTTCGGTTGCAGTGTCTAGCATCTTGCCAATGTTACCTGTCCACTTGTTGTTAGACAAGGTCTTCCCATCCAGTGCTGTGATCAAGTGTCGCAGGGGTAACTCGTTAGTGTGGAGGGCACAAACCAACCAGATCAGCTTACGGCAAAGCTTGACCTCTACCCAATGCATGGAACCACCCTCCCAGCCAGTGTTAACATTTGTAGAATCACCTCCAATGGCCTGCAGGCTTTTATCAATGCCCTTCTTCTTCATGAAATCTACAAGATTATCAGCAATAACTTCAGCAGGTTTTTTTCTCGTTGAGCCTTTCTCAGGAGTGAAGTGGTAGAGATATCTTCCACCTGGCTCACTGCACACAGAATAATGCTCTTCTTTGATGATGCTGGGGAACTGACGATCTGAATTGTCTGCTTTCAGCATAACTTTAGTTGTATCTTGACGGCCGTCAAAGAAGATGCAGTCAATTTCACCCTTCTTACAAAGATCATCAAATTCCTGATCCAGGGATCTCATAACTTTTTCTTGGGCCCTCTTGACTTTATTGTGATCAACTACAAGTCTCTTGTCTTCTTCAGTGATCAAGCCAGCATCCATAAAGGCAGCAGTGGTGATGGCAGCTGTGGCACGCAGGCCAACACCATATCTGATGCTATGCATAGCAACATTAGGTATTTCTAATGTGTTGTACTCTGGCTTTTTATTGGAAGTTGAAGACGTGCTTGGTATTTCTAATGTCACTTCATAACTTCCATCCTTTCCATCTTGAGCATCAGCTATTTGTTCTTCATTTTCATCATCAGAGAAAATTATTTCATTTGATGGCATTGAAACATCCTGCTTACTTGTCTGCTTATATTCAGCAAGCCTTCTTCTTTCGTCTTCTTGCCGCTTCTGCTTTTTGACTTGTCTGTTGTGCTCAGGTTGATCTGGCAAGCCAATCTGATGTGGTCCAATAGAACCAGACTTGTCTCTCTGACCTTTAATGAAAGCAAGTTCCTTCACAGGGATCTTCATCTCCCTAGGGCATGTACAGTTAATGTGAGTTTCGTTTTTGCAACCAGCATCTGCAAGGCAGCCAAATTCAGAGCAGAGAACAATTTTACACTTGCAACTGAGGATGTCAAAAAGCTTGTCAAGTTTTTGCAATGAAAGCCTCTTTGACATGTAGCTTTCCTCTCCCAAGAGATATGTTTTTGGCCTGCTCCCAGCTCTCTTGGATCTTGTTTAAGATTGTGACTCGTGAATTTACAACGGGGGCTACAAAAGAACTGTTTGCTCGTTCCCACTTTTCAAGCACTTTAGGGTAAATGTCCTTTGCAAGACTGGCTGCTGGGTAGTTTCTCACATCCTCACCACTTTGTTCTCTTAGCAGTAGCCCATATTTCAGAACGTCTCGCAGAGTTGGGAGTTCAGAGGGCAACAACTCTCTACCAGTTCCAATTAGGTTGCTCATATGTGTGAATGTCCCCAGTCTTGTCCTCCTTTTAGAAGCCATTGTAGGTCAATTCCCACTGGTTAGGATGGTAGCACTGACGGACAAGTAATCTTCAGCACACTGATGAATATGTTTCAACCTGTGAAATAAGCAAAAACAGCAGTGCATATATATACAGCATATATAATTATTAATATAATAATTATTATATAATTCCACAAAAAAGTAAAAAAAGTCACTATTTTTATGTAGCTTCTTACCAAGCAAAACTAAATTATATTAAATTAACAAAAATATCTTTAGAATTCCTAAGTCATGCTGCAACTTTTTAGCACCCCTCATATTTGGAATTTGAAAGTTGAAAAATTCGACACACCCTAATACACCATATCTGCATATTCGGCATGTGTGAAGGTGTATGGCATTCTTAACACTGCTTCAAACACCAAACAATGTCACTCACAACAGTCAGCTGTCGATTGGCTTATGTTACATGCTTACATGACAGCTTACATGGTTCAAGGTTATAGGGGAGGGAAGGGGGAGGAAGAGCTGCGCGCGCATCACATTCAAACAGCTCTATCTCCGTAACCATTCAGAATTAGACACATGTTCATATGAACTTTTTTTCTCACAATGACCGATACTATCACCTCCCGAAGTATTGACCTTTCCTCCTAAAACACCCTGTATTTGCGCTAATTGTATATCAATTACTCGGTGTTGTCGCTAAAACCTCGAACAGGTTTTTGGATTTTATACAAAATATTTATAACTCTATTTACCTCGGTATCGGGCCAACGAAGACCCCATGGCTCACTCTAGGCTAGCTCCAAAAGGATTAAGCAAACTCTCCATGTCTACACCCATGTACGGGCAAAGCCATCACGCTGGCAAGGTAATGAAATGCTTCTACAGGAAAGGGGTTGAAACAGGAAGTGAGAAAAAAAATCGGATTTTCCACACCATGCCCTCACCCTTCACACGCACCCAGCCACCCAAGAAAAGGAAGAGAAAAAAAAAAGAATTAGGGACGGCAGAAACGGAACTTAAACTCACCTAATCCATGCCATGTAATATTTTTTTTAGTTTTTGTTCATTAGGAAATTATGTATTTCTACAAAATACTTATTTATTCTATTAACAAAGCAGGCAAGTGGGTGAGCTGTTTTTTTGAGGTGCTACAACATCGTATGATTTTACTACTCGAATTAGTGCATCGCAGCCAAACATCTTCAATATTAATGCAAAACAGTCAGAACGTTTACTTGTTAAAATGTTTGACTGGCACTGTGTGTATTGGTCGAAATTAGCCGAAGTTTATTTTTGTTTGTAAACATATGAAAAATTCTAAATGTTGTTATTGAAAACAAAAATATTTAATCTTTGCTACTAACTTATTAATAGTAAATATATTAACTGTTTACCTTGGATAAAAAACTATAATTAATTATTATTGTTACTAGTCAAAGTGGGTCCTACGGGCCCATTTAGCTAGACCTGCGGTGCTGGGGCCTTCGGTCTCAGTAATTGGGGAGCCTGCGGCCCCCCCCAATTACTGGGGAGTCAATTATTCGGTCAATAAAACTATAGAAAAGAACGCAGCAATGAAAATCTTAAGCTTCACAAATCTTAATACAATGAGTTCGGATGTGAAGCTTAAGATTTTCATTGCTGCGTTCTTTTCTATAGTTTTATTGACCGAATAAATGAACCCTCAGTAATTGGGGGGGAGGGAGGTTCAATTATTCGGTAAATAAAACTATAGAAAAGAACGCAGCAATGAAAATCTTAACACGCTACACTATAAAAAGTTGAAACAAAGCAAAGCGCATTTATTTCTATGTTCAGAATTGCTTATTAGTAAATACATGTTGTCTACAGACGGACAGGACTGGCTTTTTATAGTATAAATTATTATATTATTATTATTATTATTTTATTATTATTATTAATTATTAAATATATAGCCTATATGCAGAGTAACAATTTTTATGGTTGTCAGTTGGTATGGTACCAAATATTAATGCCAAACTTCCTCTAATAGGACATATGACATAAAAATTTATATCTTTTTAAGATAAAAACTTGTACAAAGGCGTGTAACACGTTATCATATGACGACTGAACTAACAGTGAACTTCTATGACAGAAAACTCTAGAAATAAAATCGGTGAGAATTATAGATTCTACTTTGTTATTTTCATAACGAGATCCTTATTGTGAAAATCCTTCCTTATTATTCTTGCTACATCGCAGACTTATAAAACAAATATGTCCGAGGTGATTCAGATCCTTCCGAGTAGTTCCTCAATTTTGGGAGTTTCGGACTGTCAACGCGATCTGGATGCCGTGAACCGTGGAATTTATACTGACATGACAGACATTATACAGCAAGTCCTAATTATGTGAGAGTGTCCTCTTTACAGTACGTGAGCGTGCTGAAAGATCATTAACAAGAAGCTACTAAAGAATTAGATGAACGATGCCAAGCTCTTCTAAAGGCTGCTAGTGCCTTTCGTAGTGGCACTTCAAGAAAAATGGGAAAATATTCTTTTCTCACCAAAAAATGCCTCTTTGGATTAACTTCAATTCTAGCTACTGGAGCCGCTTTTCTTCTTCTGATTTTTTGATATCATCAATTTAAGACAAAAAAGAACAGCTATTTTTTTCTCTTCTCAAATAACCTTAAAATTATGTCTTATTATTAATGTTTAATTAAAAAATATGTAAATCCACTAGCATGCACTGACCTCATTTATATTATACAGTAACCCCTCGCTAATTCGACAACCGCTAATTCGAATTTCGCTTTAATTCGACTAAGTGTTAGTCGAATTAATATTTTTGAGAATTCGAATTCTATGAAAACATTTCGTAAAATGTATGAAACAATTCGAATAAAATTCACGCGTGAGTCGAATTGCGCGCGATACTTAGCCACGCTATCAAGCATCAACTTATGCTTGATAGCATAGATTTATGATTTCTGTATTAATACATTTCGTACGTGTATTTAGATAAAGTACTGCTGTATGCATACAAAAATATTGAGTTCTAGTGTGAATTAACATGAGAGACAGGTCGAAAGGGGGGGGGGGGGAATGGGTTTGTACAAAGTTCGAATTAGCATCAGAGACAAGTCGAATTGGGTTAAAAAATTCAAATTCGTAGTAATTCGTACTTTCTCAGTATTTCGACAAGAATAGAACTCCAAATCTGTCAAATTAGCGAGGGGTTACTATATATAAATTCAGAGGCGTTTTTATAGGGTAGGCAGGGTAGGCTTTGCTTGACCATTAATTTTGCCAAACTTTAGAAACATAAATATATCAATATAAATTAGCGCAATTAGACAAAATCTGTCGATCGCGCCCTCTTAATCCAATATCATACGATTTCTTTTTTCATACTAGCTATTACAACTTAAAACGCCCTGCCTACCTTGAATGTATAATATAAATTCAACTAGTGTAGCGGATTTGATATATGCCAGTTTTAACACGGAGTAAATGTACATATAGTCAGCGCGCGGAACTTTCCCACTAAACGATACATTTTGCACGCATACGCTCATTATGAAGCCATCCCGTATGAAGAAATATGAGAAACTACGATTTGGGGGTTGGGATAAAGGAAGAAGGTTGATAGGCGAATGGTGTATGACGTCACAAGGGGATGGATTAGGGGTGGGGGTGTTTGCGAGAATATACAAATCACTTAGTCTTTCGTCTGAACAATTGAACATTTTGCTAAAAAAGATAGAAAAATAAAGCTACACTATGAGTAATGAAAAATTGCAATGCATTGTAATCTCAACTGCGGTAAGTACCCTTTATACATATATAGTTATAATTATGTACCTTTATTGAAAAAAAAAAAAATATATATATATATACAGGGTGGTGCAAAAGTCTGACCCATAGGCGGTTTATATGGAAAAAAAGTGTGGCCTGCAGGAAGTTTATTATGAAATGAAATTTAATTAACCATACACCAGTGACTAAATTATGTTAAATTTAACGTTCTAGTTCAGAATTTACAATAAGGGTTCGAATTGATGTCCATCTTCTTCCAAACACTTTTCTACTCGGTTGACACAAGACCTTTGCACATTTGTAAGCATAGTAATATTCGTTCTTATGGCTTCAATTTCTGTTGTGATGTTATCCTTTAGCGCTTGTATTGTTCTTGGTTTGTTAACGTAAACCACTGATTATAAAAATCGAAAGATATTTTTTATATAGTAAATTGCCTATGGGTCCAGACTTTTGCACCACCCTGTATATATATATATATTATATATATATATATATATACACATAGGCCGTGCATGGAACGAGGAACTCTTCTGGGAAAATTAAATCCACTATAGTTCGAATAAGTAATGGTAAATGACAAGTACTATAGTTTTTCTTTTTCATGATGTTATTTTGGCGCCTCTTTGCGAGTGACCCTGCCCATGTCGGGCTAACATCATGAAAAAGAAAAAACTATAGTGTTTGTTGTCATTTACCATTACTTATTGGACTATAGTGGATTTAATTTTCCCAGAAGAGTTCCTTATTCATGCACGGTCTATGTGTAATTAACATAAAAGATCTCAGGGGACCATTCTGAGTTCAATCCCATATATATATATATACTTGGACCCCTTAATTTAATACTTGGTACTGTATTTCGAATATCGCGATAATTCGGCTATTTTTCTACGTGTCGAAATATCAGCCAAATTTCACCAAATTTTGAAATTTGCCTGATATTTCAACATGCAGAAAAATAGCCGAATTATCGTGATATCTTAAATATCGAGTGTCGAATTGGCGGGGTACGAGTGTGTATATATATATATATATATATATATATATATATATATATATATACACAAATTTCCAACTAATGATTTATTAATATAGTGGATATTGTATTGTATCGCCTATAGGCCTACGAAAGCCTACTCCGTTATCTTAACAAGCTTCTTATTACCTATATCGGCATACTCCTTAGGCCTAATCTTAAAAGGTATACGTGAACATAGGCTTGAGTTTCCACTTTCAATTAATTTACCCTTAATTGCCTATATGTGTATTTGTGTACGCACAGTGCATCCATGTATTTCGCGCATGTGCGTGTATCTTAAACATTCAATACAATACATATTTTTCTCTTTGTAAACAGTTCAACAATCTTAATTCATTACTTTCTTTTAATTTTTTAATTAATATTCTTTTGACTTATTAATTAGTCATATTGATTCAACATAGAAGCCTGTTAACAAGAGTTTATTCTGTCTATTAATTAGACGGGCAATTAGCGTAACTGGATACAGATTTGCTTCATAAGTAAAACTTGAAATATATATATATATATATATAGAAACGACGTAAGTATAGAGGAGTGTTCTGCACACGAGGAAGAGAAATAACGAACAAATGAAAAATGAGGTGACCGCCCGGGAATCGAACCCAGGATCTTCCGATTGCCGGTCAGATATGCTACCACTACACCACGGGCCCGTGGTGTAGTGGTAGCATATCTGACCGGCAATCGGAAGATCCTGGGTTCGATTCCCGGGCGGTCACCTCATTTTTCATTTGTTCGTTATTTCTCTTCCTCGTGTGCAGAACACTCCTCTATACTTACGTCGTTTCTATACATTAATATACTGCGTGGTCATTGCAGTTATATATATATATATATATATATATATATATATATATATATATATATATGGGAATGAACTCAGAATGGTTCCCTGAGTTTTTTATGATACACACAGACCGTGCATGGAACAAGGAACTCTTCTGGGATAATTAAATCCTGTCTGCTTTGCAGATAGCTGGTGAGGGAAGCTATATTTATGAGACCTCTTTGCGAGTGACCCGTTGCCCACGTCGGGCTAGCATCATGAAAAAGAAAAACTATGGTATTTGTCATTTACCATTACTTATTCGGACTATAGTGGATTTAATTATCCCAGAAGAATATATATATATATGAAAATTATTTCACGAAAGTGACACGTGAAAAATATTTATGATGAATAAAACCACGAAGGGAAAAGAAAAGAAACACAAAGTGGTGCTCACTTGGTGAGCACCACTTTGTGTTTCTTTTCCCTTCGTGGTTTTATTCATCATATATATATATATTGGTTAGCATTGCTGACAACAATCCCCGGTTCGATTCCCGACGGTGGCAGGCGGCGGTCAGCTCACCGAGCAGTTCGTCCTTCCATCCAAAACAATTGGTTAGAGGAGAAATGGACACTGACCCCCACCCCTCTGTGTAGCCTTGTGGTTAAGACGCTGGGCTGTTGATCGGGAGGTCGTGCGATCGAATCCGGAGGAGGATTTTGTAATTTCTGACCACCTGCGGAGGGTCGTGGTTCAGATTCCACGGTAAGCCGTAGGTTTAAAATGGGCCAACAAGCCTGACCTTCGTCAGAATGAACAATTCGAAAACAATACCAAGGTCGCCAAGATATATATATATATATATACACATATATATATATACACACATTTGTGAGTCTGTAAAATCTCTCCTAGTACCAAAGGAAGCAAGGTATCCCTACTTCACCATCATGAAACAAACTTCTTTCTTAAGCGTTAATTTTTGTTTTCTTCCACTGATGAGGCACGATGAATTATATACACGTTTCGCCTCCACACATTACGTATTCAGGTACCATAAACGAGAAAGTGGTAGTTCAATTTCTTTTAATTATTTTTCTGTACATCTTCAAACTAGCGCTCGCTCTAGTTCCAGCCTACATTATCCTTTGTCTAACTTTGAAATCATCATTCCAAGATTCCTGGAATCCATCTCGAAGGGACGGAAAGTGGGAGGGATTTTCAGTACTTCAGTCCGTATTCCGCATTCCTACATTCCAATTCCAGTGTCCTGGAATCCAGTCACGATCGACTGGCTTTCCAGTTGACTAACTTGAAAGACAACTTTAGCCCCAAGTTCAGTCGGAGAGAAAGAAAAAATTGAAAGAAAACGGGCTAAAAATTAATTAAAGTAATTGGAGGATATTAAGGGAAACTAACTCATTTCTTTTTATCGATGGAAATTTTTTTAAACGTAAATTTTAATTTATTCAGATAATAATAATAATTATGAAGTATTTTATAGAATATACTGAAAAATTCAATAAAATTTTTTTTTTTATCAAGTCCAGAGATATTTTAAAATTCTAAATGGTACATTCGGAGTTCAGCATTTATATACAGTACAGTGGACCCCTAAAGAGCGGTTTGCAGTCCCCTAATTTTGTGTCAGCAATCTTATACAGCATGTAAAAGAGCTTCCAATATATATATATATATATATATATGTATGGATCTTTTATATTATCATTAATCATCATTATCATTGTCATTATAACTATTATCATAATTATTGTGCGTATATAAAATATTAAAAAGTTACCAAGAAATTTTTGTATGCATTTCAATGGTAATATTTTTTTATATTATGGGGTACCAACAGAGCTGGGCAGTATTTAAATACATTTGTATTTAAATACATATTTAAATACATTTGTGTATTTAGAACTGTATTTATAAATACATTGTTTTTCATGTATTTAAATACAGTATTTAAATACTTTAATGAGTATTTAAATACAATGTATTTAAATACTCAAAATATAAAAATGTAAATACTTTTACTGGTTTAATACACGTTCTGTACTAGCACAGTACGACGCGTCGACAGTGTAGTACAGCATGGTTCATGTTTCAACAGTTTGGGAAAACATCCTCTCATAAAAAGACTGTTCCTCCGCTATAACACGACATTACCATCTTCGGCACCGGTAGAGCGAATATTCTCATTCGCGGGAATCACTTTGACTCCCAAAAGAAACTCTCTTTCAGACAAAACTTTTGAAAGATTGGTTTTGATCCGCAGCAACCGTGAAATAAAAAAGAATTCGTAAGGTGCCTTATGTTTATGTTTACGTCTTATGTTTACATTTATGTCTCATCTACTCATTAATTGTTACTCATTTTGCAATGATATAATGAGTATAATATGTCACTGGTTGAACATCGTAAGTTCTAAGTTCTTTTGTTTTTGTTTTGTTCTAAAAAGGGAAATATATAATCGGAAATTAGATTGTACTATTTCTTTATCCTTTATCAAGCATTTTATATTGTTGTTACTCATGAATTAGCGAATGCATATGTTAAAATTTGTATGTATTTAAAATGTATTTACAAATGTATTTAAATACAATTGATGTATTTTGTATTTAGTATCTAAATACATTCGTAAAATGTATTTAGTATTTAGTATTTAAATACATTTCTCCCAGGTATTTAGCATTTAGTATTTAAATACATTCAATGTATTTATTGCCCAGCTCTGGGTACCAATACCCTTTTTTAATACAATTAGGTATTTTTTAGATTGCGGGGAGAGGGGGGGGGGGTATTATCATGATTTTTAAATGATTTTAGATTGATGAAGGCGAGATACTGAAATAATTTAAAATAATAATTTTTTTAGAACATGAAATGGTCCGAAAGTGCGTCAGCAGGACTGAAATTGTAGAGGAAGTTGATTTTATATTGGTCTTGGACTAAATAAGGTTAAGTGGACTTAGATACGTAAGTCCAAAATTAGTTCAATATTTCGGAGATTTTTATTGTATACCCATAATATAAACTAACTAACTAACTATATATATATATATATATATAATACCCAAATTGGAATACTGCTTGGTCCTAACATGCCCATATAAAAAAGAAAACATTAGACAACTAGAAGGGATTCAGAGAAGCTTCACAGCCAAGATCAAGGGGTGCAAAGAACTAAATTACTGGGAAAGTTTACGCGAATTAAACCTATATTCACTGGAAAGGAGAAGAGAGAGATACACCATTATTTACACTCGGAAAATAATGAAGAAACTAGCCCCTAATCTTACTCTGAACCCTGTAACTCCCCAAACAACAGTGGAAAGTAGAAAAGGAAGACTGTGTCGTGTTCCCAAATTAAAGGCTAGACAAGGAACATCCTTAACCCTCAAAGAAAATAGTTTTGTTGTGAGAGGACCAAAACTGTTTAATCAGCTGCCCAAAGACCTAAGGAACACGGAGGGAGTTGCAGTGGACATCTTCAAAAGAAGACTAGACGCCTGGCTCAGAACAATCCCCGATGGGCCAAGCGTACCTGGCTATGTGAGGTGGAGAGTACGAGAAACCAACTCACTACTTCACCAGGCCAACTCGAGAGGAGGGGCGACAAGCTTGACCTTCGTGAAATGAGGAATCATCGCACGCAACATTTGAAAGGTTGAAAGATATATGTGGGTGTGGGCGTGGGTGTGGGTATGTTATCTAATAAAAAGAATCATAAGATACAAAAATATTTTCATATTCCTATTGTATCGTTCGAAATCACCCCCACCCCAAACCCCTGAACTCCCCCAAAAAAATCTCTTTCAGATATACAATAAAAAAATAGCCTCTCTCTCTCTCTCTCTCTCTCTCTCTCTCTCTCTCTCTCTCTCTCTCTCTCTCTCAGTTAAATAGACTTCAGGAAAG
The DNA here is from genome assembly GCA_023014485.1 of Bathynomus jamesi. Taxonomy (NCBI): domain Eukaryota; kingdom Metazoa; phylum Arthropoda; class Malacostraca; order Isopoda; family Cirolanidae; genus Bathynomus; species Bathynomus jamesi. The sequence goes on along the minus strand of JAJOZX010001728.1, from coordinate 394,288 downwards.
AAAATATAATTTGTGGGACTTTTTTTTCGAGAATTCAGTATTGTTTTTTGACCAAATTGATCGTTTATATTTTTGGGTCGGAATCATTCAAGCCAAAAATTGGAAACACACATACGAAAACATTCCATTTTGATAAATTCCATTTGTTTGCACAAATTCTATTTGTTTAAAGAAATTATACATTTATTCATGTACAATATATTTACTGTGAGGCGTTACAGTTACTTTGAGGCGTTACATTTACTTTGAGGCGTTACATTTACTTTGAGGCGTTACATTTACTTCGGTAAACTTTATTCGTTTACAAACAAGTAATTTTGAATATACAGGGTGGGCGGAAAGTAGCTCCCTATTTTGGATTGGTAAAAAAATATGTATATTATCCATTTATTTCAGAAGAAATAATATCAAAAGGTAGGCATGCATGGTAGGTTTTCTCTAAAATTCAATGTGGGCTCCAACTCTTTCCACCAGCTTCTGGAGCCGCCCAGGAATGGCGTCCACTGACTTTAGCAGGAACTCCGGCGGGATGGAGGACATGACTTCCCGAATTCGGTCCTCCAGTTCTTCCAATGTCCTCGGTTTGGTGCGGTAGACTTCTTCCTTTACCCACCCCCAAAGAAAGAAGTCGCACGGTTACCGCTGAAAAACGGCAGAATCGGTTCAGTGTAACGGTGTGGTGTGGTATGACCTCAGATCAGGTTGTGGGCCCGTTCCTTCTGCGCAACACCATGAATGCTGAGCGGTACCTTGCTATGTTGCGAAACGAGGTCTGGCCGGTTGTCAGCACATGGGAGAACATCGACGATCTGATATTTATGCAAGATGGCGCCCCTCCGCACTTCGCTCTTGTTGTCCGTGAGTGGCTGGATGCCCACTTCCCTGGGCGTTGGATGGGTCGTCGTGGTCCACATCAATGGCCAGCCAGGAGCCCCGACTTGACACCGTGCGACTTCTTTCTTTGGGGGTGGGTAAAGGAAGAAGTCTACCGCACCAAACCGAGGACATTGGAAGAACTGGAGGACCGAATTCGGGAAGTCATGTCCTCCATCCCGCCGGAGTTCCTGCTAAAGTCAGTGGACGCCATTCCTGGGCGGCTCCAGAAGCTGGTGGAAAGAGTTGGAGCCCACATTGAATTTTAGAGAAAACCTACCATGTATGCCTACCTTTTCATATTATTTCTTCTGAAATAAATGGATAATATACGTTTTTTTACCAATCCAAAATAGGGAGCTACTTTCCGCCCACCCTGTATATATATATATATATATATATATATAATATATATATATATATATATTAGTGGTGGACCGGATGTCAGTTTTTCAACATCTGCGGATGCGGATGCGGGTTTTTAATTACAATATCTGCGGATGCGGATATTTAGTTAATCTATCAATATAATGTAGAATTATGAATATATGACATAATTTTTCAAATTTCGTGATATTACTATTATGGCAGGCAATGCATAAGAATTAAAATTAATATTAATGTTTTCATTATGATAAAAATAATAACTTTCTTAAGAGTTTCAGCCTCAGAAAATTCAATGAAACGAGTTTCATTCAATTTTCTGTTACCAGGTATTTATATTTTGAGCTTTATATATTTGTTTGTTCATTAATAATTATTAATACTTTACATGAAATGTGCATGACTGGGCCTTATAAGCTACTTTATAAGCTAATTTAATTGTAAATTGCATAATTTATTAGAGGTAATATTCGCATAACATCCGCAGTCAGAAGTGCGGATGCGGATATCCGGTCCACCACTAATATATATATATATATATATATATATATTCACGGACGTGCCCTCTGGGTAGGCAAGGTAGGCAGTGCTTACCCTGAATAAAACTAAAAATATTAAATATAAAAAGTAAATGATTTTCACTTCATTATATAAATGTTAATTTAATGTATGAAATTCAATGTATAAATTTGTAAATGGATAATATTGTGTTAGAAGCACAATTTCCCCGTGCCTTTCAACCTCTATATATATTAATGCTTGACAATGAAATTTTCCCACGTGCCGTGAGTGGAGCTCCAAGCTGTGACAAATACTGCGCTATATAAGCAGATTTAGTTCTGCTTTTCACTCAGTGTTTTGCCGTTTGGGCACATGGTCGGGTGTGTGGCTGTGCGCGCGTCTGTGTTGTCGTTTGCCTCTGGTGATTGAACTAAATTTTAGACATTTTATTTCAAAATTTAACCCTTTTCAAATATGGACAGTGAGTATCTTAAGAATTTTTCTAAACTGTCTTATGAAGAAAGGTTGAATGTGATTAAAAATGGTAGGCCGACACCGGAACTGAAACAGTTGCTACAGCGTAAAGGAACAAAAATAATCAGAACGTTTCAAACGACGTGGTACAGCAAGAAAGAGTGGTTGTGTGGTTGTGTTACAACAGGTAGACTCTTGTTTTCCATGCTTGTTATTTTCCGTATCTAGTGAAAGTGTGTGGATAAGAACAGGATATTGTGATTTAAATAATTTGACTAATGCTTTAAGTAAGCACGAGAGGTCTGCTGCGCATTATGAAAGTCAAATATCGTTGAAAACATTTGGATCTACACGAATCGACTTGAGCATAGATAAGCAAAAAAAACTTAGCATTGAAATTCACAATAAGAAGGTAAAGGAAAACAGAGACATACTGAAAACATTAATTTCTGCTACTTGCTTTTTGATTAAACAAGAACTTGCTTTCCGCGGTGATAATGAAGATAAATCCTCTTTAAATCGTGGAAACTATATTGAGTTACTGAACTACACTGCAAAATTTGACCAAAAATTAGCACAACATTTACAGACTTCATCCGTGTTTTCTGGAGTTTCTAACAAGATACAAAATGACTTGATTGAAGCAGTAGGCATAGCTGTAGAAAATAATATTAAAGAAGATATCGCAAGATCCCCATTCATTGCTATAGAAGTGGATGAATCGACTGATATTTCAAATACAGCTCAATGTTCCACAGTTTTAAGATATGTATTGGATTCTGAAATTAAAGAAGCTTTCATAGGATTTGACGAACTTAAAGACAGAAGAGCTACTGGTGTAACAGAATGCATATTTAAAAATTTAGATAAATACAACTGTGCTGAGAAGCTTGTACCACAAACATATGATGGAGCATCGGCAATGGCATCGCATTTAAATGGCGTTCAAGCTAAAGTAAGAGAAAAGGCATCATCAGCGTTATTTACCCATTGCTACGCTCACAAGTTGAATCTTGTTCTATCTCAGTCAGCAAAATTTATACCTGAATGTACAATCTTTTCAAGACCATTGATGGTCTTGCTGCATTTTTCAATCACTCTACAAAACGAACGCAATTTCTTGATGAAATAGTACATAAACGCATTCCAAAGGCTGCACCAACGAGATGGAGTTCTAACTCAAAGCTAGTGCAAACTATTTTACACTATCATAGTGACCTTTGTAAACTTTTCAACAACATTGACAGCAATCCTTTATTGTGGGACTCAGATACTTTAGTGAGGAGTAATGGATTTTATAATTGGCTAACGAAAGATTCAACATACTTTCTTCTCATGGTATATAAGATTTCATTAGAACTGACACACTCTTCAATATCTTACAAACTAAAATTATAGATATTCCATATTGCATTGAAAGAATCAATGAAACAATGAATTCCCTCGAGGGTCTGCGCAAAAATTTTGATGATATCTATGAGAAGTTTGAAGAATGTTTCAAAGAAAATAACTTGACTGAATCAAAATGTCGTACAAAAGGTCCAATTAAAAAAGAAAGAGAAAGAATATTCTGTCTAATATTGAATGATATACTGCAGCATATGGAAGCAAGATACAGTGACTTCAAAAATTTACAATTTATTTCATTAGTTGATAGTAAAAAGTTTCTAAAACTAGCTACAGAAATTGATAAGGATGCACTAGAAAGTTTAGAGAAGAATTATGGTAACTTCTTCGATGTCATAAGATTGAAAACTGATCTAGCTTGAATTTATAGTGCACAAGTGTTCAGGGATAAATCAATTAAAGATTTGCTTGCTTTCATATTTCAAAATGGACTTGAACTAACGTTTCCTGAAGCGGTGAAGCTGTTGCAATTGATTTTAACAATTCCAGCTACAACAGTTTCTGTTGAGAGGTCATTTTCAGCTTTGAAAAGAATTAAAAGCTACACCAGGAATAGAATGAAACAGGAAAGGCTTTCATCACTTGCCCTAATTTCAATTGAAAAGGAAAGATTTACTAAAATGGAGCAAAATCCCACTTACAATTTCTTTGAAAAAATTACAGATATTTTTGTTACTAACAAAGAGAGAAGAATGGAATTCATCTACAAATAAAGCGGTAAGTAAATATTGTTGTTGACCAAAAATTAGCACAAATGGTGCGGAAGGGGTTAATTATGCTTAAAATTCGTTGGTGGCTGGGGCTCCGCCCCGGAACCCGCTGGGGGAGCTCGCGCCCACCCCAGACCCCCTAGCTTGGAGCCGCTCGCTTCGCTCGCGCATTGAGTCTGCCTACCCTGAGTATTTACTCACGGCACGTGCCTGATTATATATATATATATATATATATATATATATATATATATATATCTATGCGCTCTAAATGGAAAACTTTTGCCTTCAAGGTATAAAAATTGAAAATGGATGAACTTCATAAAAAAAAAAAAAAATCAAGACCCTAATTGCTTCTCACTTAAGGCAACTTCATTAATTAAATTGAGAAGAGAAGACTTAGCAAATTATTGAAAGAAAATTATTTATATATATATATATATATATATATATATATATATATATATATATATATATATATATATATATATATATATATATATAATAAATGGTAAATAAAGAAAATTTTGGAAAAAATAGTTGAAGAAACAAAACTCCACCCCACCTAAGGCTTGTTTACTTCGATTTTGGGAATGTAGGGACTCGGAAATCTGGGAGACGAGTATGGAATGAAGGATCGGGTGGGGTGGGGTGGAGGGGGGGCGATAGTTTATCTGTTAAATTATTTTTGGTCTAATTTTATCTGTCGCTGTAAAAGACGGTTGAAGGGAAAGAAGAGTCGATTTTTTCGGGATGATGGGGTGGGGTGAGGGGGTTAGCCCAATTAATTGCCTTTTTATTTTTTTTTTTAACTGGCCAGAGGGTTTATAAATATTTGTATATTTTCATTTTAAAAAGGGTTCCACGATTTTATTTATACGAGCGAGTGTCTGTGTGGAAATTAATTATTTTAGTTTTATATATATATATATATATATATTTCGTAAAGTATTTTTATTTTTAAATGATGCACACAATACAAAATTTATATAAATATATATTATATATACTGTATATATATGTGTGTGTATACATAGACTATATATATACACACACACATATATATATATATATATATATGCTGCAATGCTATACCTCGTCAGGGAATTCCCTGACGAGGTGTAGCTCTGAATACACGAAAGGCCTTGGAATCGTTTTTCTTTTTCCTTGTGAGTTTGCAGCATTCATTCATTTCACGTGTTTAATTGTGAAATTCATCCCATATATATATATATATTATAATGCAGTGTTTTCCAAACTTTGTTACGACGACCCCCTAACTCCCCAAAATTATGGTTGTGCCCTCTGGGAGGGCGCGCCCTCTGGGCGCGCCCTCCCAGAGGGGCGCGCCCCACAGTTTGGAAACCACTGTTATAATGTTTCAGACCAACAAAGACCCTGGGATCCACTCATGGCTGGTCTACCTAACCGTGTTTGTAATTGTGTATTGCGCATGTCCTCCGTGGTGGCGGAGGGGACCTACAATTGTACGTAGGTTCCGAACCAGAAAAACCTTAATTTTACTATCAACATATGCGTCTAATCGATTTTTAAACATGTTTATAGACGTGCTACTAATTACTTCTACCGGCAAACTATTCCACCTATTTACTATTCTATGCGTAAAAAAGTTTTTGGCAACTGCCGTCTCGAACGTTCTACTTGTCAACTTACACCCATTATTTCTAGTCCTATTATATTGAGATAGTTCGAAAAAGCTATATCTGTCTACGTTATCGAACCCATTCATAATTTTAAAAACCTGGATTAGCTCACCTCTTAGCCTCCTAGTCTCAAGTGGAAGTCAATTTTAACTCCTTAAGCTTATTCTCGTACAACTTTGACCAAAGCGACGGAATCATCTTAGTTGCTCGCCTTTGAACTCTTTCGATTTTGTCTATATCCTTACGCATATGCGGATTCCAGAATTCAATCGCGTACTCCAAATGGGGTCTAACTAATGATTTATAACGAGGAATAATAATATCGCGCGATTTGTACTCAAAATTCCGAGCTATAAAACTTAACACTTTGTTCGCTTTATTGACCGCTGCTGTACTTTGTTTCGCCACGTTTAAATGGAGAGAAGGAAAAAATGTGCATTCTAAAATTTATATTGCTCTAATAAAGTGACCATAATAAATAGATCTTTGAAATACACAAATTTAAATTTTACATGATGACCAGGAAATTAAATTTATTTTTCTTTTAAAGTTAGGTCAGGCTGAGCCTGACCTGCCTGACCCCCGCCGTCGCCTCTGATATATATATATATATTTGGGCCGGGTCGAAAATTAAATTTGTGAATTTCCACATGCCTGTGTCCAAGAAATTTGTAGATGCACTATGAATGCTCAACACTTATTAAAAAAACTAAATTGATTAAGTTTTAAATGTGCCGCAAGTCCTCTGAAGATTGCAAGTAAAACGTAAAACATTACAAAAAACTTTAAAACTTTATTTAAATACGTAAACTTTATTAATTATTTGGCAATTATGATTTTTTATTAAGATTTTATTGTATTTTTTGTATTCCTGTTGCTATTAAGTTAAGATCTGAGCGTAAAGAACAAGAAAGAGCACGATTTTCTAAAAACTTTGAAGATGGAGATATCAATAACCCATCCACTTCTAGGGAAGAGCCAATGGATTGGGATAACTTTCATACAATTCCTGATTCTGACACATCAACAGATACAGATAGAGAGCGTGATGATGATGATCACACTGAGGAAGGTATAAAGAAATCAGGTGAAGCACATAAGCTCACTCGCAAATTGCCTTCATTAGCAAAAACTTGTGACCGATTCGGAATATCAGACAGAGCTGGTGCAGCCGTTGCCTCTGCTGTTCTGGAAGATTTTGGTCTCATTACCTCTGAAGATTATCACAATGTTGTGGATAAGAATAAGGTGAGACTGCAGAGAAAGAAGATCAGAGAGGAGTTGAGTAAATCAAGTGAAGAAAGTATAGAAACATTGTATTTTAATGGAAGAAAGGACTTAACTAAGACAAATCTCTGTAAGGGTGGGAGGTACTACAGTACAACAATTACTGAGGAACACATCACGCTTATAGCTGAACCAGAATCAAAATATTTTGGGCACTTCACTCCTGTGACTGGAAATTCAACTAACATTTCTTAGGGAGTGATAAAGTTTCTTAACAGTAACAATATTAAGGTAGACAATCTGAAGGTCATTGGCTGTGATGGAACCAATGTAAACACTGACATACATAATGGAGTTATCAGGCAACTAGAGGTACACTACAATACTCCTTTTCATTGGTTCGTGTGTTTGCTGCATACTAATGAGCTACCTCTCCGCCATTTGTTTAATTATTTGGATGGTAAAACCAAAGGATCAAAAGCCCTTGCTAGAAATGTTGGCAAAAGTCTTACTGCGTGCGAAAAGATGCCAGTTGTCAAGTTTGAAGCAATCAAATCAAGTAATATGCCTTCTATTCCGGGGGATCTCGATCTAAGCCAAGATCAAAAGTATCTCATGGAAATTTGTAATGCAGTCATAGAAGGCCAATGTTCCCAAAACCTTGAAAACCGCAACCCAGGTTCTTTGAACCATGCCAGATAGCTTACGACAGCCAACAGGATAGTTAGACTTTATGTTGCGACCTAAAAGCCGTCAGAAAACTTGAAAACTCTGACCGAATTCATTGTTCGCGTTTATGCCCCAACGTGGTTTAATATAAAACGAAATCCTTACTATTACCAGGGACCAAGGCACCTCTGGTTTATGATATCTAGTTTGATCACTCAGAAATTTTATTGGTCTCGATGTTATTTGATGAAAGGCAAGTGAGGAGAGAGTTAGCTTTCCGGCGCATTCTCTTAGCCAGGGAAAGTGTGTCCTCGGGCATTAGAGAATTTAGACGGCCTAAAATTAATTTCTTGGCAAGAGACTACTCAGATTTAATTCGATTTGGAGACTACCCAAGACATGAACCACCTCTGACAAAAAGCTTGACAAACACCCAGTTAGAGCTTATCGTAAGGGGTGATGAAATTAACCCTCTATTGAAAAAGTACTCATGTCATTCACAAGCTGTGGAAAGACATGTCAAACTTGTAACAGAAGCATCAGCTTCTGTCTGTGGCCAGGAAAATAGAGATGGTTTTATAAAGGCAAGAATTGCTTCAAGATCAAACATGCCTACATTTGAGTCAAAATGCGAATACAAATGTCAATAAACTACATGTAAAAACTAATGGAAGGGAGGTTGGGCTGGGCATGGTGTGGAATTCGACCTACAGCCACCTCCTTGTGGTGAATTCTGAGTGATTTGCCTCGTAAACTATCATGGCAAGTCAGCAAAGAGCTGTAGTTTACTATACGGAGTATCGGAAAAAATCACCAAAATTTAAATGACTTGCGGAACCTCAAAATATTTATATAAAAGCTTGAAACTTTGTCATGATACTTCCTATGTAGGTACACAAACTTTCATAATACAGGGTAAATTAAACGTCCCAAAAACATTTTTTCAAGCAAAAACGACCCGGCCTAATAAAGGTACAAAATTATTGGGCAAAATATTAAATTTTGTTTCATAAAGAAACTGAATAAAAGATTGAGGAAGGGTTTTTACGTTATATATATATAGATATATATATATATATATATATATATACCTACACTTCCGTTACTGTTAATTTTAGCTTCTTCGTTAGAATGAACAATTCGGACGGAAGCAAAACCAAGGTTAACCAAGGTTTTATATATATGTATACTATATATATAGTTGATTTTTTCCCAATTTTTTTAATTTTTTCACTCTGTTGTGTGTGTGTTTGAAAACTTTATAAAATTGTTTAAGGACAAAGTTTATAGTTTCTTTTGAAATCTAAACTTTAAAACGTGTGCAGTGATTTATTACTAGAATATTGTCGATTTTATTATTGAATTGTTATTTTAAATTACTATACAAAAATTCAGTGCGGGTCTTCTTTCGTAAATTCGTTTTCGAAAGCACTTTGGTATTTATTTACTAATTTATTATTAATAATTTTAGCGATTATTTCACTTAAAATATTATTTACGTAATTAATTATTATTAATTATATCATGTTAAACTGTTTTATTAACAGTTCTGATCTTCTTTGCCACACTTCTGCGTAATTGGCTAATATATATATATATATATATATATATATATATATATATACACACACATTTCAACTGCAAAGAACTCGCAGTATAAATAACGTAAAGAACGACGCTTGTATAGGAGAACATTCCGCGCAAGATGAGAAGAGAGAACGAACAAATGAAAAAATGAGGTAACACCCGGGAATCGAACCCGGATCTTCCGATTGCGGTCAGATATGATAACCATTACACCACGGGCCTCACTCGAACAAATGCCGTAATTCTTCTACATACGCGCAGAAACCAATGCCCCAAGGGGGCACTCCGCATGCCGTATCTATATATACATTTCAACTGCAAAGAACACGCAGTATAAATAACGTAAAGAACGACGTTTGTATAGGAGAACATTCCGCGCAAGATGAGAAGAGAGTTACCTCATTTTTTCATTTGTCGTTCTCTCTTCTCATCTTGCGCGGAATGTTCTCCCATACAAGCGTCGTTCTTTACGTTATTTATACTGCGTGTTCTTTGCAGTTGAAATGTATATATAGATACGGCATGCGGGAGGTGCCGCCTTGGGGCATTGGTTTCTGCGCGTATGTAGAAGAATTACGGCATTTGTTCGAGTGAGGCCCGTGGTGTAATGGTTATCATATCTGACCGGCAATCGGAAGATCCCGGGTTCGATTCCTGGGTGGTTACCTCATTTTTTCATTTGTTCGTTCTCTCTTCTCATCTTGCGCGGAAGTTCTCCTATACAAGCGTCGTTCTTTACGTTATTTATACTGCGTGTTCTTTGCAGTTGAAATGTATATATAGATACGGCATGCGGGAGGTGCCCCTTGGGGCATTGGTTTCTGCGCGTATGTAGAAGAATTACGGCATTTGTTCGAGCGAGGCCCGTGGTGTAATGGTTATCATATCTGACCGGCAATCGGAAGATCCCGGGTTCGATTCCCGGGTGGTTACCTCATTTTTTCATTTGTTCGTTCTCTCTTCTCATCTTGCGCGGAATGTTCTCCTATACAAGCGTCGTTCTTTACGATAATATATATATATATGTTAAACACAGACCGTGCATGGAACAAGGAACTCTTCTGGGAAAATTAAATCCACTATAGTCCGAATAAGTAATGGTAAATGACAAATACCATAGTTTTTCTTTTTCATGATGCTAGCCCGACATGGGCAACGGGTCTCTCGCAAAGAGATCCCATAAATATAGCTTCCCTCACCAGCTATCTGCAAAGCAGACAGGATCTAGCTTTCGGACATGGACCTAGGGTTTAAAGCAAGCCTAGTCCCTACATTCAGAACCTCTATATAAGTAAAAGACTCGTTGCATTCACGTCGGATTGAATAAACAAAGAAAAAGGGGTAACTATTGTATTTTTAGCCAAAAAAAACAAAACTTAAACCTCAACCGGGACATTGAGCGTCCACTTTTCAAGGCACGTAACACGTCCATAAAGTCACGCATCATAGAAAAATAAGCACTGTCTATTTAGTTCAAGATGAAGTCGGCTCCATTAGGCCAAATATGTTGAGGAACATTCAAAGAAACCTGCTTTTTCGTTTACAAACATGTTTTGAGATTGGTGGGAATCATTTCGAACAAATACTGTAACTATCTTTATAAATAAATGTAATTTTTCCTATGATGCGTGACTTTATGGGCACCCTATATATATATATATATATATCGTAAAGAAACGACGCTTGTATAGGAGATATTCCGCGCAAGACGAGAGAGAGAAAACGGAACAAATGAAAAAATGAGGTAACCACCTGGGAATCGAACCCGGGATCTTCCGATTGCCGGTCAGACGCGATACCATTACACCATGGACCTCACTCTTCCAAATGCCGTAATTCTTCTACATACTCGCAGAAACCAATGCCCAAGGGGGCACCTCCGCATGCCGTAACATTATATACATTCAACTGCAAAGAACACGCAGTATAAATAACGTAAAGAAACGACGCTTGTATAGGAGATATTCCGCGCAAGACGAGAGTCTTGCGCGGAATATCTCCTATACAAGCGTCGTTTCTTTACGTTATTTATACTGCGTGTTCTTTGCAGTTGAATGTGTATATATATATATAATATATATATATACAGGGTGTCCGAGAATTATCTGTACAATTTTGGCTGTTATTAAAAGTCAACCATGAAGTGTAGAAATTCCAGTGTTGTCCCATTTTACAGAGAAACTCATTAAGTTTTTTCTGATATCAAGTTTTGACAAGTTTTTCTTTTTCAGATATTCATACACACCCCTCATCCTTAATGAATCCACAGGAGAAAGCACAGTGTGTTGAATGGCTTATCGAAACAAAATCAGATACACAAGTTCAACGAAGGTTTAGAACTAATTACAACAGAAACCCTCCATCAAGAGTAACCATACGAGCTTGGTATAAAAGGTTTAAGGAAACTGGAAGTGTAGAGCATAAGAAAGGAGCAGGGCCGTCTCGAACGTCTTTTGAAAATGTCGAGCGCATTCGAGAGACTTTTGTTCGTAGTCCACGCAAGTCGACAAGAATTGCATCACGAGAGTTACAGATACCTCGTTCGACAGTGCATGATGTCTTGCGTAAACGTTTGAAGTTGCATCCTTACAAGTTGCAAATCTTGCAACAGATTACGCAAGAAGATAAGGTCTCCCGTAAGGAATTTGCAATGACTCTGCTTGACAGAGTCGACCAGGACAATGCGTTCTTGGCAAGAATCATGTTTTCGGACGAGGCAACTTTTCATGTTTCAGGCAAGGTAAACAAACAAAATGTGCGCATATGGGGGTCACAAAATCCACATTGCATAGAAGAGCACATCAGAGACAGTCCTAAAGTTAATGTGTGGTGTGGCCTGTTACATGATCGCGTGATTGGACCATTTTTCTTCGGTGAATCAACAGTGACCTCCAATACCTACCTGGACATGTTGCAACACTGTCTATCCGCAATTGGAAGCACTGCATCCACGCATCATTTTCCAGCAAGATGGCGCACCGCCACATTGGGCCTTGATCGTCCGTAAGTCCCTGAATGAGACATTCCCAAACAGGTGGATTGGCCGTGGAGGTGCAATTCATTGGCCGGCTAGATCTCCCGACATCACACCCAGTGATTTCTTTCTTTGGGGATTCGTCAAAGATCTTGTGTACAATACGCGGGTGACAGACATTGATGATTTAAAAGCAAGAATCACAGCTGCTATTGAGCGAATTGATGTGGATATGTTGCAGCGTACATGGCAACATTTGGAGTATCGATTGGATGTTTTGCGAATCACTGATGGTGCACATATCGAATGTTTGTAACAACGTTACTTTAATAAAAGAAATTTTTGAAAATACAGATTCTAAATAATCTTGTTTAAGAATTTTACGTGTGTTATCAAGAATTTTATTAAAAGATGAAATTGTACAGATAATTTTCGGACACACTGGAATTTCTAAAAAACTTGTCAAAACTTGGTATCAGAAAAAACTTAATGAGATTCTCTGTAAAATGGGACAACACTGGAATTTCTACACTTCATGGTTGACTTTTAATAAACAGCCAAAATTGTACAGATAATTCTCGGACACCCTATAATATATATATATATATATATATATATTAGGGTGTGACAGTTGCCCCAACTTGTCCTACAATGCTGTTCAAACTTTTGGTGTTGCATATTGACATAAAAAATACCCACGTGCAATTTTTGAAGATTCCTGCATATTCGAGTGAGCACCAGCAATTTGAAAAATAGCGATTTTGCTTATACGGCATACGCGCCTATATGAGATTACACAACCATCATAAGGGATATTAACACAAATCATTTGCCTGTCTTAATTAAAAGCTGTTATCACTAACACAAAAAAGTTAATCATTCTTATTCTCTCATGGTACATTAAGGGGTTTTATCATATATCACAAGGTATTATTCTCTAGAGCAAGAAACCATGATTTCTGTTCGGAAACAGATGATCGTTTGCGCTGATTAGGAACGCGGAGTCTGTCATTTTCAACTACTTGAAGGACTTCTTGAAAGCGCTCCTCATCCCTGGCAACATTAAGAAAGTCATGGCAAAGTTTTACACCACGCTCTGCAGCCTCATTGACGACCTGAAGCTTGTCCACAACCCGTTTCATGTTCAGGTAGTCGTCATGATCCGCCCATTCACTGGCTGGACTATGGAGAAACTGATAGGGCATGCCTAAAATGGTGAAGAACCGGCTTGAGTCAGGCCCAATTAGGTCCACCAGGGCAGTGCCACTTTCTGGGACAGGGGGAAGATGTGGCTTTCCATAGCCCCCATGATTGAGCCCCTCTCTCTTAGTAACTTCAGTGCCTTCATGGCAAAGAAGGGCCTTCCTCATCTCCTCTTTTGTCCTTTCTTGTACTTGGGACGAGAACAAAGCCAGTGGGGCCAAACTCCTCAGTTAGGTACCAAGTGTGTCTTACCGAGTGCCACACGTGCTTTGGCAACTATTGTGGCGTCATATGGGGCAAATTCAGCCAAGGTTTCGACCAAATTCAAGTCATTCAGTGGCGCACTTGCTGGAACGGGGCAAACAATCCACCATGGGACATAAACAGCGACTGTGAACACAGCAAACCGTTCTAACTTGCTGATTTGACTTTTAGTCACAACCTCGGCTTTGGGAAACTGCTCTTTGATCTGACCTGACAAAAGAACAATCTTGAGGGTATAGAGCAGTTTAGCCATCCACCTTGCTTTGTGAAGTGCGCCGGGGTAGACCATTGTGAAGTTCACTGGCTCGGATCCTTTAGTTACAAGCAGCAGACAAAGCTTTACCAGCTCCTTGTAGTCGCCACGTGTAAATGGTTGGGCTAGAGATTCACGGAAGAAGTCAGCCATCTCTGCTGGCGCTCCTCAAACACTCCAGGCATTGCGGGGTAGTAGTATTTCTTTTTTTCATTGTACGCCAGTTGAGAGAAATGGTTCTTGAACCTAGAAATGCAATTATTGGGATTATTGTATTTCGTACTAATCTATAATATTGTTTTAGGGGTATTAAGATTGATATGATCGATCATTTGCTTGGTGTTAGTATATCTCATAAGTCTAATAAAAGAAATTCCACTAAATTTGTTCATTAGATAATAATATTCCTTGTTATTTTGTAAAGCTTATGACTCACCTCTGGAAAACCATTATGTTTGCACTTGAAGAGCCCTCCACTTTCAAGCAATCCCAGCAAACACCTAGGATGACTTCGCCCACATGTCTGTGACAGGCGCACCAGAATACGGCACGCTCTAATTCCTTTTGGAGGGAGACGCAAGCAGCTGTTTTTTGTCCTGAAAAAAAAATGTAATTGTAGTTTAAGGCCACCATTTCAGGCACGTGCCTTTTGCAGATTTCTGTTAAATCATTCACTGTATTTTGGTATTAATATCGTGATAAATTCACGCTGATGTTTGAAATAGGTTTACCTGTATTGGATGAAGTTGTGTCGAAAACCATACCATCGACATTCTGTTCACACTCCCAATCAACCAGAAGTTGTTTGGTTGCTGTTGATATCAAGTCTCCTGAACCAGGCCAGCTTTTTGAGTCAAATGCGGAAGAGGTGGGACTCCAAGAAGCTTTGTGCCATTAACACCAGACACAAGAATGGGCAGGCGGTCATCAGTGCCTTTGGAATCCAGCGTGTCCATAAGTTTACCATCCCAGTGCACCAGTACTTTGTCTGATGGTTGCCATTCATCCATGATTTTTAAACTTATTTCTGACACGATGGAAGCTCGGTAGAGGCGGGCCGTCCTTGCATTTAGACTCAGCTTTGATGTATCTCCACCACATGCAGATACAAGGGAGTACACAATTGCACTTCAGCTGGGTCGGCGAGATGTTGTTTCGAACACTGCATGAAACAAGTTCTGCCGACTTCAGAATATCATGGGGCACAAAAATTGAAACTCCCTCTTTCACTGTTCTCCGATGTTTTCTCTTTGGTTCAGCAGTACTGGCCTCATCAATGTCATCGTCCTCATCAGAGCTAATAGGTGAATCAATATCAGCCTGTACATTCTCAGCATGATCACATTGCTCTCTCTCTTGTCGTTCTCTTCTCGCATCTGCCTTTTCTGTCGCTTCTGAACCTTTTCTGTGAGTACTTTGTTACCCCAGAGTAGGTAGCTACTCTGTCACTTAGCATGCTTTTCATAAAGAGTATGTCAGTATCGATGGCATCTTGTTCGGCCTGAGTTTTCCCCTTTTTCGCAGCCGCCATGTCTTTCAACACTGTTCTTATAAAATTTCATCGTCAGGCTCAATTCTGATTTAAACTTCATAATTCCAGGATCATCAGCCCGTCTTCTATCCTCATTCTTTTTCATAAGCATCATGTAGTCTTTGTCAAGTAAGTAAGTTTTAATCACTCGGCCAATATTGTTCCTGCTGTAATGGTCGGGACATTCGCCTTCTGGTAATGCAAAAGCACATTGTCAATGGTGGCAGATAAAGACTGGTCCCAATGCATACCCGAAGGTTTGCTAACAGACATAGTAAGACCTGCCTATTAGTTGGCAGTTTGCAGCCCTTTATTTCCTTTTCTTCTTCTCGGGGTACGGTGCCCAATAACATTTTGACATACTCATCATCTTGCCGTGTATCCATGATTAAATTCTCTATTCACAACATCAAATCACTGTCAAGGGAAAAGAAAAGAGCATCATTAAAATTAAATGCAATAAAATAATACGTGGAAAATTTGTGGGTCAGCGTTCCAGACCAGGAAATGAAAATCTGATAAAATGTGCTATTTTCACACTTATTTATGAAGTTCATAAGCTGAAATAGCAATACTTGCTGGTACGACGGTGCTAGCTCAAACATGCACCGATCTCCAAGAAAATTTACAGTGGTGTTTCCTAGATAAATACACAACAGTAAAACTTTGAACAGCATTGTAAGGACCATTTTTTGATTTTGGAGGGCAACGGTCACACCCTAATATATATATATATATATATATATATATAAATGAATAAAACCACGAAGGGAAAAGAAACACAAAGTGGTTTTATTCATCATAAATAATAAATATTTTTCACGTGTCACTTAAGTGAGAAATAATTTATATATATATATATATATATATATATATATATATAATATATTATATATATATAGGGTGTTATCAAATTGTTTCATAAGTTAGTATACATATTCAGGACGTGAAAGTGAACAAAAAAGTTCTTATGAACATAAATCCGCAATCGCTTCGTTTCCGAGATACGTTGCTTTTTTTGCCGAGGACGATACTCACCTATTGTATGCTTTTTAGACATATCAGAGAGCAATAAAATATTATTATTATTAGTAGTATTAGTATTATTAGTATTATTATTATTTTTTTTCAAGTTATGAAGAGTATTGCTTCTATATTTTCTTTTATGTAATGCATCGGAAATGACGTGGTTCGCGTTTGTTATAATCGAGATAAAATTTGTCACAATACTAAAGATAATAATAATAAAATAATAATAATAATAATAATAATAATTTATTGTTCTCTGATATATCTAGAAATCATACAATAGGTGTACAGGGAATAGCATCGTCCTCTGCAAAAAAGCAATGTATCTAGGAAACGAAGCGATTGCGGATTTATGTTCATAGGAACTTTTTTGTTCACTTTCACGTCCTGAATATGTATGCTAATTTATGAAACATAATTTGATAACACACTGTGTGTATATATACTATATATAAAGGGTACAGGGCATTACTGTAAAGTCTATTTAAATAATGACAAGTATATAACTTACAGTACTAAGGGATACCCATAAATTCGAACACTATAGGAAAGTTTATTGACTAAAATTTCTTTATATCTCTGATATCGAAGTTTATGAGCACCCTGTTCGAATTTAATTGTTTCAGCGCATTTAATCTAAATAAACAGTGAACTTGGATTTATTATAGACTAGCTATTATGTCCAGCACTTGCTTGGGGTGGGCTGATTGTATTAAATTTTAATTATTCAAATTGTTTTTTATTTTCCGTCGTATCACTCCTTAGATTAAAAATATTATACATATATACCTGTCTGTCTGTAAAAGAACGCAGCCATGAAAATCTTGAGCTTCACATTGTGTCAAGATTTGTGAGGCTTAAGATTTTCATGACTATAGTTTTACTGACCAAATAAGTGAAACCCTAGTAATTGGGGGACCAACCAACCAACCAACCATGCTCCTTTTAGAGACCCAAAAGTTAACCAACATACACACACACAGACAGACACACACACAACTTGCTTTTATATAGTAGATAATTCACTGGTCGACAAAATCGAACTTTTTCTCTCATCAAAGATGTATACACACACTGTTCTAGACCGGGTTTGTACGTTGATTCTAAATCTGTTTTCGGTTTTCCTCTAGCTCATCTAGTTATCGAAATATGACTGGTGTTAATTCAGTACAATTTATCGTAAAAGTACAACTTTATTCATAAAAAGAAATGTACACCAACCTAAAAACGTTGCGAGTACGATTTTCTTTTTTAAACCTTGTCCGGATCGTCGCAGTACAACATCCAGCAGTAGTCTGCCAGCATACTTTCGTTCCAGAAACCTTGGTAGTGATTTACCATTGACTGGATATCTTGATGGAAGCGTTCCCCCTGTTCGTCACTCACCGCACCAAGGTTTTCGGAAGAAATCTAGATGCGAATGTAAAAACTGTATTTTCAAGGACATGCGACAGCCCATTTCTTGATATGCATCGAGCGGTTTCTGAACTCCATCTTTGCATGCGGGAAACTTGTGGTTACCCAAGAAGTTTCCACAAATCCATTTGAAAGCCTGCATACTTTTAGTTCTAAGGCAATGAGGCTTTCTTCAAAGCCTTCATCCTGCAGAACCTCCCTGATTTGGGGTCCCACAAGATTCCCTCCTTCAATTTCGCGGCACTGATGTTTGCAAATTTCTCAATAAGATATCGAAACCCTCTCGAATTCGCCTTACCCATCGCTTTCACAAATTTTTTCATTAAGCCGCGCTTAATGTGGAGAGGTGGCAGGAAAATCATCTTTGGATCAACTAAAGGAACACACTGGACACTGCCCGTTCCTGGCTCGTATGTGCTTCTTTGATGCCAGTCACGTCTGATGTAATGATCCTCGGTAGCACGGCTGTCCATATAGGCATAAGAAACAGTATTTCGTGAACCCTCGTTGCATGCCCATTGTGAAAAAACTATATAGGGCTAGGGGTTGATTGCCTGATACCCTCATCCGTTGGAAATTTCCAGCAGATTACAGTGGAAAGTTAACGACAAAAGCCCTACGTTTTTTCGTTAGAGTTATGTATATGTAGGTCTTCAAAGGACCTCTTTGTTTATTTGCCTTCGGTATTTGCGCTGTGTAATGGTAAATAAAGAAATTGCCTTACCTTATTATTTCGTTGAGCCTCGCTTCTGTTTCGATGTAGGGCGCGACGATCTCTTTCGGTTTATTTGCTATAGGCATTCACTACACTTAAATACCTGAAGCAATAGGCCTATCCTTTTTATAGTTATTAGGTTTTATATTAAGAGGATTTCACTCAGAACTTATAGGAAGATAAAGTACATCTTCCTTGCTTAAAGCATCGCTGTAACATAAGCAGCTCCGAGTGCCGCTCATATAAATCTTCGTATTTTATTATTTGCTGAATTTGCAAAGTTCGTTGACTCTTCTCTCAAAGTAATTTTCATGAGTCAGCAGTGGAAAATTTTGAACACGAAACAATAAATTTTTCTTGTGGTTGGGTGGGCCCAGTGCTTCCATATTGGGTTCTATGTATGTATGGCAATTATTTTAATTCCCAATAGGCTATGTCGCCAATCCCGAGGCAATTTTGTAGATATTTAATTCAATTAATTAATAATTTATATTTAATTAAGAAATAAAGGTACCACATACGATACCATAGTGCAAGCATATATAGTTTTTCCATACCCATTAACATACCAATGACTTTGAGATCACCACAGATATTCCATTGATGAGTGCTGTATTAGATTGCTTCGAGTAGTATATTCATGTTATCGTATGTCTCCTTTAGATGAACGGAGTGGGCGATCGGGATGGGCGTCTTTAAGTTCCCGTTATGCAAGAAAACCGCTTTCAAGCTTCGCTGTGAGGAATCAATGAAGAGTCGCCACTCAGATGGTGTGTGTACCTATGACAAGTTCTCGAAAAGTCCACTGATATCATAGCAATAGCAGAGCGGACCGTCTCCTGTAAAGAATGTCGCCAAATCATGGTTTCGTTTTCGATAGTGACACACTCGGACGTTCTTCTCAAGTAGGTGTTTCTGCTTGAGTCTCGAGGAGAGAAGTTCTGATTTCTCTTTGGAGAGGGATAGGTCTGTAATGAGGTCATTCAACTCGTTTTGGGTAAGCCTCTCCGGCTCCGATTGCTCTTCGTCAAGATCGGCCGAAGGTCCCGCATCTCTGCCAATCGCACCTTCGTCGGATTCCCTTTCGTCGTCTAAAGAATCGAGTCCATGCCGTGGAGGTACCGGAATCGGCATCATGTCATCGGGAGGGAGGTCTAATCGCGGAGTCTACGTTCGGATAAACGATGTTATGCTTGTTCTTCACGGAGTATCCAGTTATGTTAACATTGCAAAAGTAATACTCGCCCTGATGGTCTCTCGGCTCCCTCCATATCATGGGTCTAGGGAAGAGTATCCATTCGAACAAGCTGTACAGATAACATGTGGCGCCCACGCCTTATCTTGGTCGCCTAGTGGACAGCCGAAGTATAACCGGTAAGTTTTCCGAAGATCCATCGTGAGTGTACGCCGTTGTGATTTAGTCGCCAACGAGCCGCGCACGTAACAGAAATTGTCGGGGTGATTTTTACACTTTCAAGGCATGATGATCGATGAGTGAGTTGATGTAAATCACCTAAAAAATAAAATGTGTAAGTGGGCGACACAAAACAAAACGCAACACAACACACAACTAGACATGTGACTTTTACGTCAAAGAATAAAAGGGTGTACATGTGCAACGTTTGCAAATTTGTGGCCAGCAGCTGCTCTCACCTAAAATACCAAACGACAACCTGCGGAAAGCCTAAGTCGAAACGACAAAATACTCCGCTACATGTATAAAGGACACATATTATATATTGTGTATATATAGTATTATACACGGTGAACCAAAAGTAGGTGGACAGTAGATTGAATACGGTTTGTGTTATATTATATTATAACTATGGTGTTCATTATAACTATGGTGTTTGTGTTTTATTATATTAAATATTATAACTAAATTTATTTAAATTTTATTTTGTATTATAGTATACAAAAAAATTAAATATGTATTCTCAAAATAAACGTTATCATTTACTGTCCACCTACATTTGGTTCACCCTATATATTATATTATATATTGCCCCTCGGTGGTGTAGTGGTTAGCGTCGCTGACTACGAATCCATCGGCCCCGGGTTCGAGACCCGACGGCAGCCGGCGCGCAGCAAAACCCAGCTGTTCATCCTTCCACACAATAAAAAAAGAAAAGTGGTTGGTAGATAAATGGGTACCCTAGGTGGCCTAGTGGTTAAGACGCTGGGCTGCTGATGGGGCGTGGTTCGGATTCCACGTTAAACTGTAGGTCTAAGATGGAGTGAAAAGCTTGACCTTCGTCAGAATGAACAATTCGGGCGGAAGCTAACCAAAGGTTATATATATATATATATATATTATATATATAATATGAAAATTATTTCACGAAAGTAACACGTGAAAAATATTTATTATATATCCAAAGTGCGGATGCGGATACGAGAAAATGTGCGGATGTGACCTACATCACTAATAGTAAGAAATAAGTTTTTTCTTATGTTAAGCATTAATAATAAATGTAAATCTTATCCTCAAATGTCATGAAGAGATAGACACAGCTTTACCTGTAATTGACAACTTATCGTACCGAATTCGTAGAGATAGACACAGCTTTACCTGTAATTGACAACTTATCGTACCGAATTTGTAGAGATGGACATCTTATGAATTGTAATTTACAGCATAGTACTTATATTGTTTTAGTAAGAAATTAATTTATTTGTTTTGCGGGTATTTATTTAATTATTAATTAAGTTTTGAAGTTCTTTTTTTTAGTACAGTTATTATTTGTGTACTGTAACTAAATATCTTTTTATTTACATAATTGTACACTGTAAGCTGTAAAGTTCGTTAGTTGTCATTTTGTAACTTCAACGTTCCAAGTAAGAAACGGTTCCTACCATTGACTGTAGCGGTCCCATTTTTGTTATAGCTTTTTGGTATACAGGGTTAAAAAAGATAGCCAGTAAGTTCCTTATTAGTGTCTATGCGGTCACCAATTTGGAACCTAGTTCCGAGAGAAACTTTTCGGTGCTACTATAGCGTACGGTCTACAAAAATATTTACACTATAGCGTGCGGTCTGCAGCATATTTACACTATAGACTGCGGTCTACAATTTAGAATGTGTACTATCAAAATTTCCTTAGTGATTTAGTATTTTTAGGTATTTAAAATAATTTAAGATTATATATATATATATATATATATATATATATATATATATATATGCGCCTCGGTGGTGTAGTGGTTAGCGTCGCTGACTACGAATCCATCGGCCCCGGGTTCGAGACCCGACAGCAGCCGGCGCGCAGCAAAACCCAGGTGTTCATCCTTCCACACAATAAAGAAAGTGGTTGGTAGATAAATGGGTGGAGCACCGACAATTCAGCGCAGGACAATTCAGCGCCGACAATTCAGCGCAAAGACAATTCAGAGCAAGACAATTCAGCGCCGACAATTCAGCGCAAGTCAGTACAGTTAAAAGTTTAGTTAAAAATAATAAAAATAAATCGCAATAAATAAAAAAGAGAAAAATTTGTATATTTATATATATGCTAAATTGGGTCTGTATCGAAGGAGTGACATTTCAAAGGAGTGACATAAAAAAGGAGTGACATAAATACCGTAACGAAGGAGTGACAAATCGGAGATAAAATTCAAAGGAGTATAATTATTAAAATTTTATTTAAAAAAACAAAATTTGTTAGAATTGTTAAAATTAAGATTTTAATTAAAAAACTAGAAACCTAACCTAACCTAACCTAACCTAACCTAACAGTTGCAAGCCTCTCTTCCCTCTGGATTTGTTATTTCTTCTTCTTTGTTGGTATTTTCGCGCTGAATTGTCTTGCGCTGAATTGTCTTGCGCTGAATTGTCGGCGCTGAATTGTCGGCGCTGAATTGTCCTGCGCTGAATTGTCGGGTCACGAAATGGGTACCCTAGGTGGCCTAGTGGTTAAGACGCTGGGCTGGTGATGGGGCGTGGTTCGGATTCCACGTTAAACTGTAGGTCTAAAGTGGAGTGAAAAGCTTGACCCCTAGTTCCCAACCCTTCGTTCGAGTGCGAAATGGAGCCCCATTGAGAAAAGCAAAGCCTTGTCTACCAGTAATAACAAGCAATAAGTTTTCTGTTTTAGGGTTCGAAGATACTGATGAACCGGAAATACGACTCGTTGGTGATTCCATTGTTCGAGGGCAGCTCGAGGAATTCTGTGGGAGAAACCCTCGTCGTAGGCGCCGTTACTGCTACCCTGGTGCAAGGGTGGAGGATATAACTAATAATGTTGACCATTTTACAGACAGTACCTCCGAGGACACAACGTATGTTATTCATGTCGGTACTAATAACGTTTTAAATTCTAGATCGGAAGAACTGCTGGCTCGGTACAGGGACTTATTAGAGCGATTAAAGGAGAAAACTAATAAGATTGTTTTAACAGGTATACTTCCTCGAATTATCCAACGAAGCGATTTCTACAGCAAGGCGACCTATATTAACAATAACCTAAAGTCTCTTTGCCAACAGGAAGGAGTGCATTTTGCAAATTTTTGGAACAGTTTCTACGGCAGGAGAGACTTGTTCCTCGAAGATGGACTTCATCTTAATGAAGTTGGAGCTGCGCGTTTAGGAAGACTATTTCATAATACTGTCTCTTCTTTTCAGGCTGCCGTAACCCGAACGGTCCCAGCGTAAATTCCACAAATTTCCCCCGCGCTCGCGAAGGTGTCGCAATTACAAACAATTTGAAGGTTCTATCCTTAAATGCTCGTAGCCTACGAAATAAAATAAACGAATTTTTTTCTTTAATTGCTTGTAAAGACTATGATTTAATTGCGATAAATGAATCGTGGCTTAGCACTGAAACACGTGACTTTGTAGGGGAGTATCAAATTAAAGGTTATAGACTTTTTGTTAAAAACAGAATAGGTAGGCGAGGAGGCGGTGTTATGTTGTATATCAAAGATAATATTGCGAACGTTATAGAAGTAAAGCACTCAATTCCAGAACCGATAGATTCGACTATAGCAGAACTTAAATTGAACGATTTCAAGCTTCTTGTTGCGGTTATATATAGGCCCCCAAATCAAACAGCTGATACGGACGAAGCGTTATATCGTGAACTAAAGAGAATAATCGGTAGTGAGCAGGCTTTAGTTATGGGTGACTTTAATTGCGCCAACGTGAATTACGATACAATGCAGGGAGACGCAGAAGGTAATCGTTTAGTTAATTTTCTCGAGGATAGCTTTCTTATTCAAAAGGTTGGGGAACCTACGAGGTTGGACAGTATTTTAGATTTAGTAATAACTACGGATGATAGGCTAATTACTGAGCTTCAAGTAATAGAACCGTTGAGCAATAGCGATCACAATATGGTGGAGTTTGTCCTCTCAGTAAGTCACTCGAAACCAACTAACTCGACTAAAATTCCTAACTTCCAGCACGCAGACTTTAGTAAATTTCGAAATAAATTTTCACACGTCAATTGGGAAAACGTAATGGGGAACTCCAACGCAAAACTAATGTGGGAATCGTTCGTAACGGTATTTAGGACTATAAATGAGGAATGTGTACCGTACAAAATTAAGCGTGCGAAAGTAAACAACAAGCCCTTGTGGTTTACTTGTAGAGTAGGAGACATTATAAAGAGTAGAGATAGGGCTTATAGGCTATATAAGTGCGATAAAGATAATCTGTTGTTACGAAACAACTACATATCTCTAAGGCGTGAAGCTAAAAGTGTAATAAAAAAGTCAAAACGCGAATTTGAAATCTCCATAGCTCGTGACGGTAAAGAAAACCCCAAGCGATTCTTTCAATACGTCAATAATAGAAATCCAGTAAAAAGTGTCTTAGGTCCATTAAAAAATGTAAATGGAGATCTAGTCTCTGAAAACAAGGAAATGGCTACCTTGCTAAACGAATTTTTTACGTCAGTTTTTACTATAGAAGATGTAACGAATATCCCTACGGTCATAGACATAATACCTTTTGATAATGGTAATATTTTGGATAATATTGTCGTTAGTGAAGGGGAAGTAATGCGCTATATTGATAAAATGAAAACGCGTAAATCACCGGGTCCGGATTCCATATATCCCATACAACTAAAAGAATTAAAAGATAGCATTGTTGTGCCGCTAACAAAGAAATGCGTCTATTTCTGAGGGGTGCGTACCAGATAATTTCAAGTTAGCAAACGTAACACCTATCTTTAAGAAAGGCGATAAAGGTGCGGCGGGAAATTATAGGCCAATCAGTTTAACGTCTGTTGTAGGTAAGCTTTTGGAATCAATAATTAGGGATCGTATAGTCGAACACTTAGAATACCATAAACTTGTTAGAAATACGCAGCACGGATTTAGGCGAAACAAATCTTGCTTAACTAATCTTTTAGAATTTTTCCAAAGCGTGGTTGACGATTACGATAGACAACGGGCGGATGATGTAGTGTATTTAGATTTTCAAAAAGCGTTTGACACCGTGCCGCACAAAAGACTCATTGAAAAAACTAAGGCTCATGGAATCAGGGGTGTAGTAATAAATTGGCTAGAAGAGTGGTTGCGAGGCAGGAAACAGAGGGTGGTCGTTGATGGAGCGGAGTCGTGCTGGGCTAATGTAGCGAGTGGCGTTCCTCAGGGTTCTGTATTGGGCCCCTTGCTTTTTCTTATATATATTAACGATTTAGATGTCGGCCTAGTCAGTACAGTTTCAAAGTTTGCGGATGACACGAAGCTGGGTGGTAGGGCGATTAATGACGAAGATAGAGGTAAAATTCAGGAAGATCTGAATAAAATCGTTGATTGGTCAGTCACATGGCAAATGTGATTTAACGTTGATAAGTGCAAAATTTTGCATATAGGTTCGCGTGACGGTAAATTTGCGTATAGTATATCAGGGAAAGATTTAACAAGCGTAGAGCAGGAAAAAGATTTAGGAGTTATAGTCACTGGTGATTTAAAAGTAGCGAAACAAAGTACAGCAGCGGTCAATAAGGCGAACAAAGTGTTAGGTTTTATAGCTCGAAATTTTGAGTACAAATCGCGCGATATTATAGTTCCACTTTATAAATCATTAGTTAGACCCCATTTGGAGTACGCGGTCCAATTTTGGAATCCGCATATGCGCAAAGATATAGACAAAATCGAAAGAGTTCAAAGACGAGCAACTAAGATGATTCCGTCGCTTAGGTCAAAGTCGTACGAGGATAGGCTTAAGGAGTTAAAATTGACAACACTCGAGACCAGGAGGTTAAGGGGTGATCTAATCCAGGTTTTCAAAATTATGAATGGGTTCGATAACGTAGATAGAGATAGCTTTTTCGAAATATCTCAATATAATAGGACTAGAAATAACGGGTGTAAGTTGACAAGTAGAAGGTTCGAGACAGCAGTTGCGAAAAACGTTTTTACGATAGAATAGTAAATAGCTGGAATAGTTTGCCGGTAGAAGTAATTAGTAGCACGTCTATAAACATGTTTAAAAATCGATTAGACGCATATGTTGATAGAAAGGGTATAGTTTAAGGTAGTAAAATTAAGGCTTTCTGGGGATAGATCCCACAGCTCAACACAAGTGTTGTGGGATATAGGGAGGCAGCGTCTTGGGTTAGGGGATACTCTCTGTCCTTACACACCCCATTTAAAGAGATTCCTCTGCCGAGCGGTGCCCCCCATAGTACTGTGAGGTATTGAAAAACTCATGATCTTCACTTGCCCCACAAACACCTTTAAATGGGAGACCCAAAATGGGTGCACACACATTTCTACAATACTGTACAGTCTTTACAGCCACACCTACTCTTTTTCTCGTAAGTGTATTTATTGTAATGTATATGATTGTAAATTTTGACTTGGTCCGCTATCGATATGGACCGTGACTTGATGGATACCGTAATGAAATTGACTGGATTCTTTGGATCCGATATATTTGCATGTCCTTTATAAATAGATATAGAGTGTAACATATTTGTGGATAGTAGTCTATTATGACTTGATCCTCTGGATCAGAGATTCTATCTTTAATTTTAAATTGATAATTAATTAGTTTTAAATTGATAATTATTTAGTTTCGTAAAAATTGGTCGTTGCCAATTTACCGGCAGTTTTTACATAAATTTCTTATGTTCTTGTGGTTCGGAACCCACGTAAAATTGTAGGTCCCCTCCGCCACCACGGAGGACATACACAATACACGAACACAGTTAGGTAGACCAGCCATGAGTGGATCCTAGGGTCTTTGTTGGTCTGAAACATTAAATAACATTATAACATTATAACATATATAACATATATATATATATATATATATATATATATACGTATATATATTAAGGATCACCTGAAGATCAGGGCCCCAGCCCTTCTTTAGTTAGCCTTATAAGGCTAACTAACGAAAATATCACGACTTAACCTAACCAGTCATCAAGGGCGTACAGTTGACTGAACCGGGCATTCAGTTAACCTAACCGGGCATGCATTCAGTTGACCTAACTGGGCATATATATATATATATATATATATATATATATATATATATAATAATTTAATTGTAAATTGCATAGCATACGTAATTTATTAGAGGTAATATCCGCATAACATCCGCATACACACATACATACATATACATACATATATATATATATATATATATATATATAATATATATATATATATATAATATATATATAGGTATGTATGTGTGTATGCGGATGTTATGCGGATATTACCTCTAATAAATTACGTATGCAATTTACAATTAAATTAGCTTATAAAGTAGCTTATAAGGCCCAGTCATGCACATTTCATGTAAAGTATTAATTAAATGAACAAACAAATATATAAACCTCAATATATAAATACGTGGTAACACAGAAAATTGAATGAAACTTGTTTCATTGAATTTTCTGTGGCTGAACCTCTTGAGAAAGTTATTATTTTTATCATAATGAAAACATTAATATTAATTTTAATTCTTATGCATTACCTGCCATAATAGTAATATCACGAAATTTAAAAAATTATGTCATATATTCATAATTCTATATTGTATTGATAGATTAACTAAATATCCGCATCCGCATCCGCGGATATTGAAATTAAAGATCCGCATCCGCAGATGTTGAAAAACTGACATCCGGTCCACCACTAATATATATATATATATATATATATATATCAGTGATGTAGGTCTCGAGACCGATCTCGAGACCCAATTTGCAGATCTCGATCTCGATCTCGGTCTTCGCTATTTAGATCTCGGTCTCGATCTCGGTCTCGACAGACGCGGTCTCGGTTTTTCTCCCCGAGACCTTTCGAGACCTCTCGAGACCGTAATGAAAAATACATGTTATTGGCATACTGATGATGGTGGCTTGGTTGAACAGACACAATTCAGAATGTTTATGAAAGTTTGTAAAAGTAAGGGACTCTAGGTATTCACTATTCAGTCACCCTGTTCTGAGTTGCCACGTTTGTCTTGCGGGAGGGTGTGGGTCTGGATTTTTTTAGGTTAGCGCTACAAAAAAATTTGCCCCCCCGCCCCCGTCAGATTAATTTTATTGAAAATGGAAACACTAAATAGAGAATTATATATATTATATATATATAAGTATATATTATAAGGCCACTTAGCGTGATAAAAACGATTATTCTCCCATCCAATATGTATTTGAAAAAATAAAATGCTTCACACAAAAATAATGCAAGAAATACAGCATAAAGAAAACAGTACCGATAAATTCAAGAGTCAAACCAAAGTTCCGAGACTAATGGCAAAATATGAAAGATATCGGTTCAAGCAGAAGAACGTTGAAACTGGGAAGATTTTGAACCGCAGGGAACAGTTGCGGCGGTACCTCTTAGAGATCGATGAATCTCCTATTTTAGACAACTGCTCTCCAATAAAGTTTTGGCACCAGAAAAGGGATAAATTCCCATCACTGGCCAATATTGCCATAACTGTTTTAACAGTGCCTGCCTCTAGTGCTACAATTGAGCGTGTATTTAGCCATGGAGGCATAATGATGAGGCCCCACAGAAGTCGAACTTCAGCAGATCTTCTGAGCATGCTGATGTTCCTTAAGTGTAATGAGCACCTATCATGCTTTAAATAAATGCACAAGTCAAACTGGGTAGTGGGTACGTTCATTAAACCTTCTGTAACAGATATAAAAGAAGTAAATAAATAAAAAGTACGTATATATATATTCATTTGTTAATTTATAGGCTAAACTTTTTGCATTAAACACACTACATCTGAGAAAGTAGTTATTAGTTTATTAATATACTTAACATAGTCTAATTTCCATAGTAGTGTAAAACAAATTGAAAGGGCATGAGCTTGGTCTCGATCTCGATCTCGATCTCGATTCCTTAACCTATTTTGACACGTAATACGGAACCAAACGGTTTAAAATTTTCACGTAAAACGGAACTGCCCTATTTACAGTGTGTGTGTGTGTGTGTGTGTGTGTGTGTGTGTGTGTGTGTGTGTGTGAAACACAAAATGCAAAAGAAATTCAATAAAAAAAAATTGCAAATTTTATCACGACAATATGATCTCATGCAACTTCTATATTTATTCCCATTACAAAAAATATAAATGAAACTTACATTGTTTGCGAGTAGGCTTAAAATGTGTCGTGTATTGACAAACTTTATACAGAGGCTCTACGGGAAGCAAATTATAGATGATAACTCAAAATATATCAATGGAACTATAGCTAATCTAAATTTTGCGTGTTCCTGATAAAAAGGGTTCTTTAATTAAAAAAAAAAAAAATCTATCCGATTCCTCACACGAGCAATCAGATAGATTCCAATTCCATTTAAATGATATATTTTTATTCTTATCTTTGTTTTCGAGTACAAAGTTTAAGAATTTATATTTTCATTGTTTAATTTCATTCTATCCGTTTCTCTTCTTTGATTATTTCAGCGAAATTTATTTTTAATGAACTGTGCAAAGTACAGGGTGATTCACTCGCTGGTAGCCCCAGCGGATATATTAGCGATACTCTGGGGCTACCAGCGAGTGAATCACCCTGTATTTGTATATGTTGTCATCGAAGGACATATTCAGTTAACGAAAAATAATGACAAAAATTTTACATAAAAAACGCGTGAAAAATGTCATAACTGCAAAATTATTCATTTGATTGTGTATATATACTGTACATATACTGTGGTATTTAAAAGCAAACCTCGTACATATGCAAATCAGGTATAGAAATAGCTAAGTTTATATAATCCTCTCTCTCTTTCTCTCTCTCTCTCTCTCTCTCTCTCTCTAATATATAATATATATATATATATATATATATAGATATAATGACTCCTTATATAGAAATATATGTATAAACGGCCATTTAAATATATAATAAATATTTTCTTCTTAAAGCCCAGGATTAACTCTATAATATAAAGCATTAAAGGCTCATCTAGAATGATTTGAACAGAATGACAACGTGGAGAAGATATCTTTATAAAATAGAATGAACAGCTCGTCCAAAGGTTTTAAATCCAGACTTATGCAAATGCCAGCGAAGCTATTAAGTGCTGAAAGCAACGTAAATCATACCAGATCTTTCCAAGGGTCTGGTATGCTAATTTTAGTTAAAACAATATTATTTATTGCTATTTTGCATAGCTGAAAACGGTCTTGTTATGTAGCGTCGAGTTTATGCATAGCCAAACTGGCATATGGAGTCCATTCCCAGGCCGTTGCAGGGAGTTAAAATGTGTAGCAGAATATTTACTATTATTAACTTATGTAATTTTACTCTCTTATAAATTGAACGAAGTAGGGAACCACTTACATGTTTATTTGTTGTATGAAATGTAAATTTAAAGGCATAATCATAAAAAAGGCATTCGAAAAAATATTTTCTGAAGATTTTTGGAATTTAAAATGGCGTAAAGAGTGCATGAATATATAAAAAAGCTGATTTACTGAAGCAGATGAATAGTAGAATGTACTGATCTACTTAAGAAGTATCATGTATGTCAAAAGAAGGTGCCAGACGTAAGTCTGCTTACAAGTAATATTTACCATAAAATGTCGTAAAAAGTAACATTTTCATAGTGGAATTATTAGAGAATTTAGTTTTAATACTTAGGTTTTATACTTTTCTTCTCTAAATAGATGCCCTTTAACTAGGGTTGCCAACGTTTAAATTTCTAACAGCCGGAGATGTACAGACTCGACCGCCCAGTCTACCCGAGACTACCCGATCGGTCGCAAATGAGCAGTATCATTTGTATTATTTACAGAGGCTCATTAGCTGCAATTTTGGTTCCTGAATGCCATCCTTACTGAATAATATATGAAAGTGAAATCAAAAAGAAAATCTGACATTTTACTTTTTATATAAATTGAGAGCAGAAGGTTTTGTCTCCGGTTTTACTTTGAAAGTAAAAACGGGGACTGATAACGAAAAACATAGCGTTGGCAAGCCTACCTTTAACACTTGGATGAGTTTCACACTGTCAGCAGTCATCGAGACACCGACAGTCGTCGACTTTGACCATCGGCAGTTCAATAACTGGTAACAAGCCTTGCAAATTTCAGTTTATATTATCATACATCAACACAAATTCATCTATGATGGGATTTCGACGTCTGGTCACTTGACATTTTATTCACAAGTATATTGTAGGTTACATTAAATTAGGTTAGGTTAAGTTGCGCTAGGTTAGGTTGTTAGTTTTTTTAGTGTCGATGTTCTGGTCTTGTCGACCCGATAGAGATACAGTAGGTCCATGTATGATTGTCAAATGTTTTTGCTGGTTCTTGACTTCAAAAAGGGGGTAAGGCTAATCCCGAAAATTCCAAAGAACCATATGCATATTCCTTATTTAAATAAAGTTTGAAGAAAGAAACATTGAATCAAATATTAGTTGAACATAATGAATGCAAACATAAAATTTTAATTATATTAGTAAACATTTTCTATGCTAGCGATCGTACGGCTGTTCACATTGTGAAATCAGACGTCAGATGCCAGGCGTATGATATTTCAAATTTTACTGGAATACTTAGTGTTTAACGGTTATATTGTAAAAAGTATACAGTAATCCCCCGATTTACGTGGTAGATGCGTTCCTTAACCTTCCTGAAATGAATTCTGCGTAAATTGGGAGAACTATAACACCTAATTCAATGTCCTAAGTACGGGCCCCCCCAACCCCAAGACACCCCAAAAATTAAATAAAATTAAACAACATACAATAATAATAACAACAATATTAATAGTAATAATAATAATAATAATAATAATAATTATCTGCCAAAAAAAATAATATTAATTAAATAAATAAATAAATACATAAAAGTCATCTGTATAAAAAGTAAAAATTAGTAATAACATGTAATAAATAAAAAAATTAATAACACTCACCATTAGGGTCTCTTAGAGCTGACTTCTTAACCACCAGTGCCTTTTTATTTACTTATAAAAATAAAATGAATATTTTTTGGATCGCGTTAATCCGAATTTCCGAAACCGCGCAAACGGTGGCCACGTAAATCGGGGAAGAGGGGGGTTACTGTATTTTTATTTAATACATGCTCAAATACAGTATTTTTTAAAATATTTTTGTATGAATTAATATAAATTTGGTTTATTGTACAACAAACTCAATAGTACTGCGTTCACTATAAACGTTCGAACACACCAAAATTCCCAACAAGCTGACGACCCTCAGCGGAAAAATTTTGTATCGTTTTGTGACGCTGAAAAGTTAACAACCAAAGTTGTCGACAGTGTTGATTACAGTTGACGGTACTGTAAATTAGGTTACATTCCTTTAAATTCTTTTACCTCTCTCTTTCGATACCAACTTTATCCCCTTTTATAAATAATTTCGATGGAGCCTTTCATTTTTAATTGTCATTTTACTCGAGAATATGTTTTATAGAACCTCTTACTGAAGAAATATGTGTGTGTGTGTGTGTGTGTGTGTGTGTGTGAAAAATTTCTATTAAGTTTTTAGTAGTCCCCCTGAAAAGGCTTCAATGAGAACTTGGTAATACGTTTTCTTTCTGAGAACTTTTTCGACTTTCCAAAATAGAAAATAAAAGTCGTAACGCGCACCTGTTCATAGGCGCAAATTGTCTCTCTTTTGTTCTTTGTTATTTGATATCAGTTCCAAAGTTCCCAACCAGACTTCAATAAATAATACTTCACATTGCTCCAATACGCCGCTCTGGGGAGATTTCAACTTTTCTTATATTTCAACATTTTGGCAGGTATATATATATATATATAAACGAATGAACTTCTTTAGTTCAGATTTTAATCTCTCTCTCTCTCTCTCTCTCTCTTCTCTCTTTCTGTGTACGCATAAATATTCGCTCCGATTCCGTTATCATTGGTTTACGATTAAAACTAGAAATATCGATCTGGTGACGTCAAATGGCCGATAAAAATAGGATAGTAAACGATGCGATTAAGTTTTATTTAAAGAACACGGAATTAAACAATCATTATCATCAATTCCGTAGCGAAGTTTTATAGGGGATGAAACGCTGTCTTAATTACGAAAGTTCTCGCAGAAAAACAACTTCAGTGAACTGTTTCATCGCTTTTCCTTCATTAGTTATAGGAAAAGTTTATAACATAAATATAAAAATTTATTTTGAACTGAAAGAATCTGTTTTTGGAGGCCTTTTGCTGTTAATGTTTGTAAATACTTAATCCTTTAAATACAAATGTGTTTGTAACGAAGTGATATGCATGTGTGTGTGTGTGTGTGTGTGTGTGTTCGGAGGTGAAGGTAAGGGAAGTGTTTTTGGCTACCTTACGTTATCGCGACAATATTTTAGGATAGACGCCGGGTTTATACGAATGTACGTGTAGCGACGTTAGTAGTGTCGCCATAGTTTTAGACTATAATTCAAAATCAATAGAGATATAAAGAAAGTTTAATTAATTTAATCAGGCTAAATGTCGCCATCCATAAATGAAAATGTGAAAATGGCTCGGGTTGTTTGCTTACTGTACTTCCCAAGCAATGTCATTCCCATTCTCATTTGCGGTCCACAAATGGGAATGTACAAACGTGAAAAATTTATATTTAACAAAAAAGCGTTTCTTGATTTGGGAAACTGTTCTCGATCGATTTTCGCTCGCGAAACGGCGCTGAGCGGGAATGGTTAATATTTCCTAATCTAACATATTTTAACCAATTATAACCTAACCTAACGTTAACATAACTAATCAGAACCTAATTTATCGTAACCTAACCCGGATGAGAATGACATGAATGGCATGAATTGGAAATAGACCGGTTTGAAAATGTCTCGTTTGAGAGTCTCACTTTCCCATTCTTGGGCGCGGAATCAAATGGGAATAACGTTGAGCGGGAGTAAACCATGGTTTTTTTTTTTTGTGCGTGTGTGTGTATGTGTGTGAATTTAAAAATAAAATCCTTAAACCTAAAATTCTTTCTCGGCCATCCTGCTCATTCAGTCCATGTTCGGATCGATGAATTCGACACCATTGGGATAAAGGAATTCCCTAGTTATTGATTGCCGAGTAAAATGATTCTGATAACTTCGAAACGGAAACATATATTATTATTATTATTATTATTATTATTATTATATCACCTCATATTGCTTTAGTTTCAAAGTTAAAATTTTAGTTAAAAATTTTAGTTAAATATTTTAGTTAAAATTTTTAGTTAAAATTTTAGTTAAAATTTTATGTTCTTACTTGAAAAAAAATTTTTTATTTTTATTTCTCAAAACTCGAACAACGAAAAATTTTAATTAAATTTTTTTTTTTTTAAGATATTACAATACTGTAAGTCTGTTTTTATTACATACATTTTTAAATAAAAATATTGAGAAATTAAAATTACAAAAATTAAAAAAAAAAAAACACCCTCGTTTACTTACTATATTATTAACTAATTATTATTAAAAAATATAATAAAAAATGTCAGTCGTTGAAATTAAAAATCACCTCCTTCTAGAAAAATACTTTTTAATTATTAATTAATAATTAAACAAAAAATACAAAAATAGGACTAATAATAACCCACATTTCTAGAAATGACCTATGATTTTATGAGATTAATAAATGTAATTATTTTTATTAACACAATAATTATTTAATTAAAAATTAAACGTGATTGATTATATGATCGTAGGCATCAGTTTTTATTTTTTATTTTTTTATTTTTATTTTTTTTTGAGTTTCCGAAATTATTTTTTTTAGTTTCCAATAAATCAAAAATGAAAGAAAAATTGTCTTCATTTATCGGACTGACTGTCTGAAATCTAGTCTCATATTTCAACCTGTCACCATAATTAAAAATTTCACGTATATATATATATATATATATATATATTAGTGATGGATCGAATAACCGCAACCGCAACCGCACAAAAATTCACAACCGCAACCGTAACCGCAACCGCCGTTCCATAAGTGCGGTTGCGGTTGTAAAAGCTTAGTTAATTTTAATTTTAGGTTAATTAGAAATATTCTTTTTTTAAAAAGAAAATGATGGGTCTCCTTATGCGTGCTTAAACGTGACGTCATACGGCTGCCGTAGTAAAATTGGTTTAAACTGCGCTCTAAGTTATTACTCTGTGAGCTCCATGAAGTAACATTTATTTTTATTTCATTTTCTTCAAACTAAAATCGCCTTTAGACAATAGTCAATAAAGCTTATTCCTGCTCGACGGACCTCTCGGGTTCGTGTAACTTGGTCAATGGCCTTGGTTGGCCAAAGGGGTGGTTTCTCGAACATGACTCCCCCCAAAAGGGGGTAAAGAAGTGGTCTGTGTTAAAACGGACCTGCGCAGTCTCAACTCGCTGCTAGTTGACAACATCAGTCCTCGTTCTGCTTTGATTGTTATCGGGTAATGTTATGAGCTCTTCATATCTACAAAATTCACACTGCCTGTCATTAAGTTTGACATCAGTTTTTCAATTGAATAATAATCCATAACTTTCCAATGGGTGGAGGCTGGGAAAGTGGTAGGTGGGATGAACAGTGCGATGGGTCCTCGTCCCTCATCCTGGTAACACACTTAGTGCAAAATATGGTTTTAATTAATTTGACCTATTCTTTCATAATAGCTATATAAGTTTAGAATATACTTCATTTAAATAGTATTTATTTAGTAAATACCTTATGTCGAACACAAGTTTTTGCAACACACAAATAGCGGTAGCGGTGTATTGCAAAATTGTGTTCAACATAAGGTATTTACTAAATAAATACTATTTAGTATATATTATGTACCAAGTGTGGCTAAATCGCACTATAGTGGCTAAATCCAGTTAATAATTACGCATTTTTCCTAGTATATGATAACCGCAACCGCAACCGCGGTTGGAAAAAATTCGACAACCGCAAACACAACCGCAACCGCGGTTGTGAAAAACCGACCACTCGATCCATCACTAATATATATATATAATGTCGGTTTTTCTTTTCATTTCGTTATTTTTAGGCCCTTTTACTTATTTTTTAAAGTATTTGAGTACGTGTTTTTCAGGTTGTATTTTTTTTTGCATTACGATGTTAGGCCCATTTCGTTGACGCGTACGTTATATATATATACAACATATGGGATTGAACCCAGAATGGTCCCTTGAAGTTTTTTCATGATACGCACAGACAAGGAACAAGGAACTCTTCTGCTAAAATTAAATTCACTATAGTCCGAATAAGTAATGGTAAATGACAAACACTATAGTTTCTCAGGAAATCATTCTGAGTTCTATCCCATCATTAAACGGACGTGTTAAGTGCCTTGAAAAGGGGACGCTGAATTTTCCAGTTGAGGTTTAAATTTTGGTTTTTGGCTAAAAATACAATAGTTACCCATTTTTCTTTGATGTATTCAATCGACGTGAATGCAACGTGTTTCTTGTTATATGCGCCTATGTGGTTGAGTGGTTAGCGTCACTGAATACGAATCCATCGGTCCCGGGATCGAGACCCGGTGACGGCAGGGGCGCGCAGCAAAACTCAGCTGTTCATCCTTCTATACAATAAAACAAAGAAATTGGTTGGTAGATAAATGGGTAGCTTAGTTGTTAAGACGCTGCGCTGCTGGTGTGGCGTGGTTCGGATTCCACGTTAAACTGTAGGTCTAAGGTGGAGTGAAAATTTGAACTTCGTCAGAATGAACAATTCGGGCGGAAGGAAAACCAAGGTTATATTGAGGTTCTAAATACAGTGAGGCTATGCTGCTTTAAACCCTATATCCTGTCCTAAAGCTAGATCCTATCTGCTTGGCATATAGCTGGTGAGGGAAGTTATATTTTGGGGCCTCTTTGCGACTGACCCGTTGCCCACGTCTGGCTAACATCATGGAAAGGAAAAAACTATAGTGTTTGTCATTTACTATTACTTATTCGGACTATAGTGGATTTAATTTTCCCAGAAGAGTTCCTTGTTCCATGCACGGTCTGTATGTAACATATATATATATATATATATATATATATATATATATATATATATAGATATAGATATTATTTATTATATTCAATATTAAATAGTTTTCCTAATGAAAGGGTAACTTCAAAAAAAGAAGTGTTTTATATCAGAGATTTTGGTCCCTCCCCCTTTGGGGGGAGAGAACAGGTATGGAAACTGGTTCTTTATCTATGTATATATATACACAGGGTGGGCCATAAGTTGCTTTACCGAAGCGAGTTTCGTTATAATACGAAGGTAAAGCGATTTATGGCCCACCCTGTATATTTAGTTATATTTCCTATTGAACAATTTTGCGTTTTACGCGGAGAAGAATCTTCGGTTTAAAAAACTAAATACAGGGTTAACTACTAGTCTACGATACCAATTAGTTAATCTAACTCTTCCGTGAATGTACTACTGTATTTAAGTTTTTACTAGAACATTAATTAGGGGTATATAGTACAGTTGATTGACAATATGGGTATAGTTCATTAACCACTCGGTAAAAGGTGCAAATTTTTTTTTAGCTATAGTTTTTTCCATCTAAGTTCTTAATGGGTTTTGTTTAATGGTGAAAATGGTTTATAATTAATGGTAATAGAGAAGTGAAATACTGTAGATGCCCTTTAGCACATGTAGGGGGGGGGGACTGCCTAAAGACTGCATAAAAATGTCTGACGCTAGCCAAAATAAAATAGCGAGGTATCACGCTATGCGCTAAAGAGTTAAATATTTTTTAATATATAAAACAACTATGTTCTTCATTTGCTAAATTTTTTGTACAAAACACGAAAAAGAACATCTAGTATTTAAAAAAAACCGCTTTATTAATTTGCATATGGAAACAGTGTCAAAGAGCAAGTCTTTAGAAGATTTAATCTTAACATATAAAAGCAAAAATATTTCTAAAATTGTTTCCATTTTTTATTCCTAAACTAACAAGTCCTAAGGGGAAAATAGCTTAAAAATTGCTACAAGATCCATAGCTTTCAGGGAGGGTTGGACCAGTTTTATAAAAATCCCAGCGGATGATAATGGACCTACTTTGCATGCGGAGGAATTCCCACCGTCAACCGCTTACCGCCATAACAAGCGACAATTTTGTTTAGATTCATCCGCGCGCATTCAAAATGGTGTCGTTTTGTACCCAACTGTAAAATATGGTTTATTGAACTAGCATTAGGATCAGCTTAGCAAAATGTTGAGTGAATTGGTTATTTTGGGCGTTGCCGTGGGTTGTTTTCGTTTGTTGTCAGGTTGATTGGGTTGTGTTTCGGTTGTACCTTTGATATCTTTGATCGTCTGGCGATAAACTGTTTATAGAGGCCTAACCGTTACTCCGTTTGTAAGGTCATAAAGAAAAAATATCTTTCGTTATTGAAAACTCTCCATACGTAAGGCATCGCCCCAAGTTTGTTATCTCAATTTTCTTTATTTTCTTTGTCGCATATTTTTGTTTTCTTTGTTTTTCTTTGATTCGAGACAAAGACAAGGAAAAAAGAAACGATTCCAAGTTTGGAAAACTTTCGAAAGGACGTAAAAATATCAGAATGAAAATAAAGTATAACGTCTGTCTATGAGAGGTTCTTAATCTAAATATTATGAGGGTGGTAAAGTGACTTTCTCCCCGACTGCGATATAAAAATTTAACACGCGCACACACACACACACACACACACACATATATATATATATATATATATATATATATACAAGGTTGACAAAAGTAAGTAGACACCACGATGACCTTTTTTCTTGTATGAAACAAAAATGTCTCCATAGGGGTTCGAAACCTGGACCTCCTGAGGTAGGAGATGCGAGGACATTCCAGGTTCAAATTCTGGTGAGGGCATTTTTGTTTCAAATATATATATATATATATATATACACACACACACTATATATATACTGTATATATATATATACACTATTCACCCAATGAAAATGAATAATTTGAGTCATAAAAACTCCTCCAAACAACTTGCAAGAAATTTCAGAGGCACAATAACTATCATATAGTTTCATATGTCATGGTGCCAGATTTAAATGTTTGAGAGGGCCACAGAGTGCCGCCAAGTGCTTCCCTTGATTGCTGGCACTGATTGGGGGATGTCTTAAAAAATGTATAGCATTATTTTAGTTTAAAACGTCTAAAATCGTTATTATTATTATTATTATTATTATTAAAAATACGAACTAAGTTATTGTGTGTTTTTAATAAATTGCATGGATTAGTATAACATATATTAACCTTGGTTTTGCTTCCGCCCGAATTGTTCATTCTGACGAAGGTCAAGCGTTTCACTCCACCTTAGACCTACAGTTTAACGTGGAATCCGAACCACGCCACACCAGCAGCCTAACGTCTTAACCACTAGACTACCCAGGGTACCCACTTATCTACCAACCACTTTCTTTATTGTGTGGAAGGATATATATATATATATATATATATATATATAATTATAAATCACTGTTTTTCCATTTTATCGAATATTTCTTTGAGAGTAAATTAAAAACCATTTCTCGTAAGAGTAAAAACATAAAGAAAATTCTTACTTAGAAAAACCATTCAGTTTAAATGAAAATTTTAAATAAGAAAAACGAAATATAAAAACTATTTTGAATTTAAAATTTAAAATAGAGAACAAATTTTAATTAAAAACCATTAAGAACAATTTTATTATTATTTTTTTTTTTAATGAAAGGAATATGAAAACGTTTTTTTTTTGTTTTTTAATCTTTGAATGCTTTCAAAACCATTTTACGCAAAGATTCTTTTGAAAACGTTTAATAATAACGAAAGTATAAAGATATATGATGATAAGATATTGCATTTCTCTCTTTCTCTCTCCTCCCTCTCTCTCTCTCTCTCTCTCTCACTTATTAATGCCTCCCTTTCGAGGTGGTTTTTATTGTTACATAAATCATTCGAAATTGCAATTGAAAATGTAATTGCAAAAACAAATTGTAACTCTGACGTATATAATTGCCTTTTATTATTATTATTATTATTATTATTATCAAGACTGGGAGAGTCATTAGCACCTAGAATTGTTAAAAGCAAATAGAGAAAAACAGATTCTAGACTTTTCGTTTATTTTTTTTAAAGTTTTCTTTTTTTGTTGGAAAACTTGTGTGAAAACAATTAACAAAATATATAAGACAAGAAATTAGTCTTTCCGAAACTCGCTTTTTTTATAATTTTTGTCTTAAAATTTTCTCTTTCTTTTTAAATGATTATTTTTTTCTTATATTTTCTTCATTCATTGTCTTTTTTTCTTACTTTCTTTAAATCCTTTGTTTGCTTTACCGTTTTGCTTTATGGTTTTCTTAATGGGAAAATCAGAAAATGAATTCATCTGTTTAGGGACTTTTAAAACGGGAGGAAAGGCTATTTCAACATTGTTTTCGAGTAGACGAAGAGAGAGAGATTTTGTCAAATTTTGTGAGGAATCTGTTTGGCGCGAGTACTCGCAATTTCGAGAATTAAAAGGGGTTTGATTTATTGGCTGGTAAGATTCTTTCTTTCTTTATTCCACGTTCTGTATCCTTCCCCCCCCACCCCACGCTGCCCCATTCCTTCGCTCCCTCTCTTTATGTTTATTTATTTCTGTTTTTATACTGTGTTATGTATGGGAATAATATAATAGGGTTAATTAATTACTGGCTATAAATTAAACCACAAACAAATTGATCATGCAAGCAGAATGGATTGTATGTATAAACTATAAATACCCAAACAGAAAGCTAAGCGAAGCTCAAATAAAGAATTCGTTTGTTCGTCAAAATGGCGGGGACATTTTCATAAAGATTCGGGTGTAAACGAATCAATTTGGAAATTCTTAAGTACGTGGAATTTAAAACATATGCATGGTAAATACTCGCGTAATTTAGGGAAAAAGACATGAATTCAATTGTCTATTTAATTCTGAATAAGTTCGGATAAAATTACCCTATAAAGGTTACCCCGAAACTAGGAAAAATAACACTGGCCAACAAAATGAAACTTTTTTTCCTCATCACAAACATGATCACACTTTTCTTAATGCAGTTTTCGCGCTGATTCCGAATCTGGTTTTATTTGTTTTCTAGCACGTATAGTTATATAGATACACTGGTTTTGATATTTTTAAGTTTTTGATATTGCTATAAGAAAATTTATGGATGTATAGATCACACTTAGGAATGCTAAACAACAAATACATCATATACCTTATTCAATGTACTTATAAATAAAGAATATATACATTATTTTATTAAAAGCGCTGTGAGTGTGATTTCCTTTTGTAAATTTGGCCTGGATTGTCACGATACAGCATCCAACAATGGTCCGCCATCATGCTTTCATTCCAATATCCTTGGTAGCGCTTCTCCATCATCTGAATATCTTGATGGAAGCGCTCTCCTTGCTCGTCACTCACTGCACCAAGGTTTTCAGGAAAGAAATCTAAGTGGGAATGCAGGAAGTGAATTTTTAACGACATTCGACACTCCATTTCTTTGAAGGCATCAAGGAGGTTCTTGACTCCATCCTTATACGCAGGTGACTTGTTGCTTCCAAGAAAGTTTTCACATATCCATTTGAACGCCAGCCAAGCCTTCAATTCCAGCGGACTTAGGACTTTTTCAAATTCAGTGTCATTCAAAACCTCCCTTATTTGTGGCCCAACAAAAATTCCTTCCTTCAATTTTGTTGCATTAACCTTCGGAAATTTCCTTGAAAGGTATTGGAACCCTTCAGAATTGACTTTACCCATTGCTTTAACAAAATTCTTCATTAAACCAAGTTTAATCTGAAGAGGTGGCAGATAGATCTTTTGGGGATCCACTAAAGGGACAGACTGGACATTGCTTATCCCTGGGACATATGTATACCTAAGTGGCCAGTCACTTTTGGTGTAATGTTCTATAGTGGCGCGACTGTCCCACAGGCAAAGGAAACAACAAAATTTTGTGAATCCTGACTGCATACCCATAAGCATTCCTATAACTTTTAGATCTCCACAAACATTCCATTGATGACTGTCGTATTTGATTGCCTTAAGTAGTATATCCATATTGTCATATGTCTCTTTTAGATGGACGGAATGGGCAATGGGGATGGATGGCATTATATTACCATTATGCAAAAGAACTGCTTTCAGGCTTCTCTGCGACGAATCAATAAAGAGTCGCCACTCAGATGCCACATACGTCTGAGATATGGCTGTAAATAGTCCATTGATGTCATGGCAATAACAGAGAGGACCGTCTACTGAAAAGAATGCTGTTAATTCAAAATTCCGCTCTCGGTAGTAACTAATACGAACATTGTTTTCAAGTAAATTGTTCTCCTTTAGTCTTGAGGCGAGAAGCTCTGATTTCTCTTTAGACAGCGATAAGTCTCTAACAAGATCATTCAACTGTCCTTGGGTTAAACTTTTTTAGGCTCTAAATGTCTACCTTCAAAGTGTACTCTGGTTCTGTAGATGGTCCGGAAACGCCAGTTGCACCTTCATCACTTTCCATGTCATCTATGATAGAATCTAGTCTATCACTTGGGGAATTGGAATGGGCAATGTTTCATCATGTTTTACTGGTCTACGTGCTGAATCCAGGTTTGGATATACAATCTGGTGTTTGTTCTTGGCAGAAAACCCCATTAAGTTCACACTACAAAAATAACAGTCTTCATGATCTCTCGGCTCCCTCCATATCATGGTATGGCAAATGGCATTGAAGCTTTCTTTTTGTCCTTGGGTTAACTTTTTAGGCTCTAAATGTCTACCTTCAAAAGTGTACTCTGGTTCTGTAGATGGTCCGGAAACGCCAGTTGCACCTTCATCACTTTCCATGTCATCTATGATAGAATCTAGCCTATCACTTGGGGGAATTGGAATGGGCAATGTTTCATCATGTTTTACTGGTCTACGTGCTGAATCCAAGTTTGGATATACAATCTGGTGTTTGTTCTTGGCAGAAAACCCCATTAAGTTCACACTACAAAAATAACAGTCTTCATGATGATCTCTCGGCTCCCTCCATATCATGGGTATGGCAAATGGCATTGAAGCTTTCTTTTTGTTAAGCCAATCACGTAATCCATTTGAACAGCCAGAACAGATTTGATGTGGCGCCCATGGTTTATCTTGGTCACCTAGATGGCAACCAAGTATAGCTTGTATATTTTCTTAATGTCGGTTGTAATACTTCGTCGCTGTGTTTTAGTTGTCAACTGGCCGC
Organism: Bathynomus jamesi; assembly: GCA_023014485.1. Lineage (NCBI taxonomy): Eukaryota > Metazoa > Arthropoda > Malacostraca > Isopoda > Cirolanidae > Bathynomus > Bathynomus jamesi. Next base: position 350,774 of record JAJOZX010001728.1, on the reverse strand, counting down.
ATACGAAACAGAACTTGTCGGGGTCATTCTTACATTGTCGAGGCATGTTGACTGACCTGAGCAAACTATAAATTCAAAAAAAATGTACACCAACTTGACACAACAAGTTCTTGGACTGGACTGATCTTTTGACACACAAAGCACGGCGTTGTTGCCTGAATCACAATGCTGCTAGACGTAAAAGCTCACACCTGAAATACATAAGATGTATAATTAGAGATAATTGAAAAATAAGATGAATAAACTAAAAAAACACAATAAAATAACACAATCAAATGTTGAAATATTAGTATTTTGCCTATTTAAAATGGTTAAATCTGTGTAGTTATATATATGCCTTCATCTTGAAAACTATACGTACTAGAAAAAATCTGAATGCAGTTTTGGAATCAGCGTGAAAAATGCTATCCAGCCACCACAAATTTTACTCTGATGAAAAATCTTTGTTGACCAGTGTAATTAATGTAAAAATTACATTTTAAACGAAAAATAGCCATCCACACACGTGGTTTTGCCGCGTCCCTCAAAACAAACAAAAGAAGCGTTTCAAAAGCGAACGTTTATTTATGTATAAAATGGGAAAACTCCGGTAAAGTTAGATTGTTACATTATTAACAAGTTTAATGGCATGTAAAATTTCACTTTCTAAAAGGTTAATAATTCTTACAAATTAAATTAATCAGCCACGCCGAACCATAGGCGAACAAAGAGGGCATTAAATAAAGAGAGAGCAAGTGCATCTCAGAACGTGAGACAATAATGTTCACCCTTACCAAACCTGTGTTAAATTTAAATAAGGACATTAACTAGAGCTCAATGAAAGTTGTTCAAGTATATAAAAATATACATATTGTGCCGTAATGATAAATTTCAAATCGTGTGGTACTTAGGAACGAAATTGTTCTTCTAAGTTTGAGTAAATTACTTGCCAAGCTAAAATGGTCTTCCCTACAAAAGTATAAAAAACAGACCTAACGCATAAGTCACTCTTAAAGCGAAAGTCGGTTTAAAAGCCTCCCAAAATAGTTTACCCTGCCAAAATTCCAGAGGAAGAAAACGGACACTCCGTATATTCTGTTCGGGTCGGAAAAAGCTCGAAATTAGTGTGTCCTTGATTCACCGTTAGAAAATGGAGACTCCGTATATTTTGTTACAGTCGGTGAACACTAAAATTATAATGTATAAATTCTCAAGAGAATAATTACCACTGTCAAAAGGAAGTAGGTAACATTGTAACTAAGGTATGCATTAAACATTATAATGGAAATGGTCAAATAACCAGATAGGATTCAAATAATTCTATAAAATTGTATTATGTACAAAATACGGTCAAAAGGCCGGGTAGAGAACCAACCGCTGTTCTAAAAGATAAGTCAATTAAAATTGTAGTATGTATACGTTTATTCATTTTAAATGGTTTGACATATTACAATACGGCTGTATTCAGTTAAATAACTATACATTGTAGATTAAAATTGTCTATCAGTCAAATTTAAAGTGTTTGTGCAGTTTATTAATTGTCTCAATATCAAATCTTTATTCTTCAACAAAATCTCTTTACTGTCAACAATTTCATTGTTATATTGTAATTGGCTTAATAAGATTTGCGACGAATATATTATTTTTGTAAAAGGTTTATGAATATCCCCCTATACGAATTAACGGAGAAATAACCATATATATAATCAGTGATATATATATATAACCGTGGGTTAAAAGCGGATGACGTGGTTTAAATGACAACAGGTTTAAAATAAAGGTATAATTAATACTAAATAAATACATAAATAATAAATACATAAACCACCTCGTTACGTTACAACTGATATACCTAACTCTCTCTCTCTCTCTCTCTCTCTCTATATATATATATATATATATATACCTAGTTAACCTCGTTTAAGTTCCGTGTGTTAGTCTCTCTTCACACGAAGGTCAAGCTGGTGGCCCCGCCTCTAGGCCTGGCTTGGTGGAGGAGAGAGTTGCTTTCTTGCGCTCTCTACCGCACATAGCCAGGTACACCCAGCTAATCTGGTACCGTCCTGAGCCAGGCATCTAGTCTTCTCTTGAAGACTTCAACTTTGACCCTTGTAACGTTTCTGAGGTCTTTTGGAAGCTGGTTAAAAAGTCTTGGCCCCCTCACAACCAAGCTATTTTCCTTCAGTGTTGAAGAGGTCCCTTGTCGGCCCTTTAATTTGGGAACACTACACATTCTGCCTTTCCTATTTTCCAGCGTTGTTTGAATAGTAATTGGGTTTAGTTTTAGGTTTGGTACTAGTTTTTCGATCATTTTCCATATATAGATTATGGTGTACCTCTCTCTTCTTTCCAGGGAGTACAGATTTAGGTTACGCAGTCTTGTCCAGTAGTTGAGTTCTTTGCAGCCATCAATCTTGGCTGTGAAATGTCTCTGCGTTTCTTCTAGTTTATTAATTTCTTCATTTTTATATGGGGACGTCAAAACTGAGCAGTATTCAAGTTTTGGTATGATCAGTGCTCTCAGCAGGGGAATCATTACTGTCTTGTCCCTCCTTTTGAACGATCTTAGTACCTGTCCCGCAACTCTTTTTGCTTTGTTTATCACTATCTGATTTTGTGTCTCGAATTTGGCATCATCGGACATTATTACCCTCAAGTCGACCGCTTTCGTGCTTCTCTGAATTTCCTGTCTACCTGGAGCATAATATGCAGTCTGTTTAAGTTCCTTATTTCTACCATATCTCAAGAGCTGAAATTTCTTGGTGTTAAATGTCATATTGTTGTCTTCTGACCATTTGTATATTTTGTTCGTGTCCCTCTGCAAGAACTCCACTTCATTTGCATCGCTGATTTTTCTGCTGATCTTTGTATCGTCCGCAAAGGATGTTAGTATACTGTTGCTGTTTACTCCACTGTCTTTGTCTGTTAGCATGATAATGAACAGGAGTGGGGCCAGTACTGTACCTTGTGGTACTGAGCTGCGTACTTCCGATTCTGATGATGATACACCTTGAATTTTGACGACTTGTAGACGTTCTCTGAGGAAGTTGTAGATCCATTTTCCCACTTTGCCTGTTATTCCCATGTTTTATGTTATGTGTTATTATACCATGATCGCATTTGTCGAAAGCTTTAGCAAAATCCGTGTATATGGCATCATAGTTTTCATTTCCTTTTTTCAAGTGCATCTAGGATATTGTTATAATGCTCTATAAGTTGTGATAGGCATGATCTTCCTGATCGGAATCAGGGCTGATTTTCGTTGAACCTTTACAGTGTCTCTAACTATTCTTTCAAATATTTTAATGAGGTGGGACGTCAAAGACACTGGTCTATAGTTCTTTGCTTGAGATCTATCCCCTCCTTTATATATAGGGACACTGTTTACCTGTTTACTCTTTTCAAGATGCTCGGTATTTCCCCAGTGTCCAGGGATCTTCTCCATATCCAGTATAAGGGTATAGCTATTTCATTTTTACAGTTTTTAATTAATAGTGCGTTCCTTTTGTCCGGACCTGCAGTTGAATGTGATTTCATTTGTCCTATAGCTCTCACTACATCTGGAGTAAAATGAAAGTCTGTTATACATTCTCCTTGCAATTTCTCTTCGAAGAATGCATCTATGTCAGGTATCGCTTTGTCACTTTTTGGGGTACTGAAGACCGATTCATATTGTGCTCTCAATATATATATATATATATATATATATATATATATATATATATATATATATATATATATTATACACACACACACACACAGTATATATATATATATACACATACACTACCAGTCAAAAGTTTAAGTACACCCTGAAATATTCATAACTTTCAAATTTTGTTTAAATTTTTTTATTTATTAACTAAGTTATCATGACACAAATTCATAAGTACAAACATGGGAACTTAAATAACAACAAATTAGGACAATTTACCAAAAGCAAAGTAAATTTTAGATTCATCAAAATAACCTCCTCTAGCAGCAATTACAGCAGAACAAATTCGAGGCATGGGCTCAACAAGAGAAAGAAGATAGTCTGGTGAAAGCTGCTGCCAGCACTCTTGTAAGAGTTCCCAGAGCTTCTCAGCACTGGATGGCTGCTTGGCTTTCACTCGTCGATCCAGTTCATCCCACACTAGCTCGATGAGGTTCAGATCCGGGGACTGTGCTGGCCATTCCATAACTGTGAGCTGACGTTGCCGTTCTTTCTGCTTCAGGTGATTTTGACACAGCTTGGAAGTGTGTCTAGGATCGTTGTCTTGCTGCATTATGAACTGTTGGCCAACTAGTCGCAGTCCAGGTGGGATGGGATGGCGCTGTAGAATGCTGTGATAGCTACGTTGGTTCAGTATTCCAGTGACTTTGTGGAGATCTCCAACTTGCTCGCCTGCAAAACATCCCCAAACCATCACACTTTCTCCACCGTGCTTCACTGTTGGCACAACACACTGCTGTGTCATTTTTCACCCGCTCTGCGCCGCACAAATACTCTGCGTTTGGATCCAAAAACTTCGAACTTTGATTCGTCGGTCCAAAGGACAAATTTCCACTGCTCAACAGTCCATTTTTGGTGTTTTTTAGCCCAGGCTAACCTTTTCTTTTTGTTCTGGAGTCTCAGCATTGGTTTCTTTGTTGCAGTTCGTCCTTTTAATGCTGCCTCTCTTAGTCTCCTCTGAACAGTTGAAACTGTTGTACTTCTGGAGTTGTTCAGCTGGGCTTTGATTTCAGGTGCTGTGAGGCGTCTGTTGCGCAGACTGGTGACTCGGATATACTTGTCCTCTGAGTCTGTTGTGATTCTTGGTCGCCCTGACCTTTTTCTGTCCTTATTTTGACTAGTTTCTTCGTACCGTTTAATGGCACAAGCAAACGCATTCACAGAAACTTTTTATTTTTTTGCAGTTTGCCTCAGTGATTGGCCCTCATTTCTCAAAGTTACTGTCTTTTTTTCTGTTGTTAACTGAGCTTTGGCACCCATTTTTGCTTTTTGAAACACAGAAATATACCTTAAACTACACAGTTAGCTCTTCTGCAAGGATTTTATATGAAAGACCTGCAGCTCATGTTAATAACTGAACACATCATCATTACAACACATTCTACACTCTGCTCCAACAGCCTTAGGCACACTTACAGAAATTACAAGAAAGCTGATTGGGAACAGTTCAAAATACAGACTGAGGAACAATTCACCACATTAAACAGCACACCCATCATAAACATCAATACAACACTCAAGACATTTAATCAGATCATCAGTAATGCAAACAAATACATACCCAAGGGCAACATTAGGAAATACAACCCAAATTACACTAGAGAAATAGCCCACCTCATAAGGCAACGTAACAACCTCAAATATAACACACAAACACCACACACAGAAGCCATAAAACAGCAGATACAACAGCTCAACACAGAAATAAACAACAAACTCAAAGAAAAACAAACAGAAACATTCAAGGAATTCATACCAACACTAAACCACTCCACAGATACATCCAGGCTATACAAGACTATAAACAGCATTACCCACTCTAACAGCGGCATTCACACCTCACACGCGGCTATCTGTCGCAGCCAAAATAATATCCCAACATACACACAACAAGCTAACATTCTAGTTAATCACTACGCAAAGATAAGTCACTTAAACAGAGACAACAACCAGAAACACGCAGACAGACAAACAGCCAGACACAAGAAAACCTACAGACTCGACACGACCATTACACCCTTCAATACAGACCAGACCACCAAGATCATCAAAAACATTAAGAATTCGAAGGCTACTGGACCAGACAACATATCTAACATACACCTTAAACGCTTGGGCCGCACAAGGAATACTAACTCTCACAAATATCAGCACATATTCATACCAACACTGTATTATTCCTGACATATGGAAACAAGGTAAAATTATTACACTACTCAAACCAAACAAAAACCCAACAGAACCAGCTTCCTATAGACCCATTACTTTACTATGCACACCATCCAACGTAACAGAAAGACTAATCTTACAAATCACCAACCCACATATTCCACTATCGCCTACTCAACATGGATTCAGACCTCACCACTCAACCACGACATTACTCACTAACCTCACGCAGCACATCATGGATGGCATCAACTCCAGACGACCAGCTCAACGCACACAATTAGCAACAATAGACATTAGTAAAGCATTTGATGCTATCCCACGCTTCCCTCTCATAAACAAAATACTCAACACAAACATGCACAATAACACCAAAAGGTGGCTGAGCAACTATCTTTCAGGAAGATACTCACATGTCACATTTAATGGCAAGTCATCCAAAAACAAGCTTTTTCTGAACGGAGTCCCTCAAGGCTCTGTTCTCTCACCAACACTTTTCAACTTATACATGCATGACATTCCAACACCCATAGATAACAAGCTTACCTTAGTATCATATGCAGATGACATCACTCTAATATCCACCCTCAACAACATCGACACCGCTACAAATAACCTACAAACATACATAAACAGTATACAAGACTGGCTTACACACAATATACTCAAAGTAGCGCCCACAAAATCAACCATCACCTTGCTTACAAGCAACACAAAAGAACACCAGGTAATTCCACAGCTTACACTAAACAACATCAACATTCCACACACTCACAGGACCAAAATACTTGGGGTCACATACAACACATCATTATCTTTTGCAAACCACATTCAGGACATTAAAAACAAATGTACTCAAGACTTAACACGCTGAGGGTACTAACAAGCACAAACTTTGGACACCAGCAGGAAACAACATCACTCATATACAAACAATATATTCGCTCAGTTATGGACTATGCTAGCCCATGCTGGACACCCATTATCTCAAACACACACATAAACACCTTACAGACAATACAAAACAACGCACTTCGTATCATTACAGGATGCACTCAAACAACACCAATAGAACACCTGCACACAGAAACAAAAATACTCAAAGTTAGGGAATATTTAGACATGAGGGGAACACAATTCATGGCAGCAGCGACAACTAACCCACAACACCCTTGCCACTATATGTACAATCATGCACCAACACCTCGCACCATTAAGGTAACACCAGAGAGACATTATAACCAAATACTCCATTCCATACCACGCCCCACAGATATCACACAGTACAGAAAACACATACACACACACACCTAACCCACAAAGCACTGACACGACTCGGTCCGAATGCGGTCCTAGGTGCGAAGCCGCCACCCATTAACAGGTCAGAGATCAGCCTGAGCAGATCGGATCGAGTTAACTTAGCACGATTCCGATGTAGACATCACCCCAACTTACGGACATATAAACACAGACTAGACAACTCCATAGACGACACCTTCCACCTGTGCCAGGACACACCACAAACAATTGAACACATTATGACAGACTGTACCGCTCTAGCACAACAACGAACACAACACAACACAACATCACTAGTGCGTTGAACCTCTGGTCCACTCCGAAGAGGGCGATCGGTTACCTGCGTGCTGCCGGCTTGCTCGATCAGGGTGGGCTGATCGGCTAAACAACAACAACAACAACTGAACACATGTATTAACATACTCCTGAAGAAACACACTACCTCAGTAAAGACTTTTAAACTGTTTTTGAACCTTTGTGCAGAGCTAATGACATTAATTTTAGGCTGCATGCTAGACGTAAATGAGCACATTTTGAAGGCTATTTTGAAGAATCTTCTGTGTTACAACACACTGCATAGGGCAGATGCACTGAAGCATACAATATGAAAGCCAGGTAAGTAAATTCATCTCTAGTACCTGTTAAGTTTACATTTGAAGTTTATGTCATGAGCTAAGCAGTAAAACATTGGAAATTAGTAGGTGTACTTAAACTTTTGATGATAGTATATATATATATATACAGGGTGGGCCAAAAGTAACGAAACACGCCTGAATTCTTGTAAAATTTTTACTACTAAGAAATAGAATGAGGAAATGGTGGAAAAGAAATAGTGTTTTTCAAAGAGTTATGACAACGAAACTTATAAAAAATGAGGTCATGTTTCGTCACATAAAGTTTTTTTTTTTTAGTACATTGTAAAAATATGACATTAGCCGGATTTCAATCTCCAGACCGCGTTGGCCATTCATTCGGCTCATTCCATTTAACGACCAGGAAATGTTTCGGTTAAAAAAATCATGAATGAAGTTAATGTAATGGGGTGGAGCCCCATCTTACATGAAACTTTTCTCATTTGTAGCGTCACAGTATCTTCATTCAGATTTTGAAAGTCACGAAAGATAAACGGTCCGATGATACATCAAAACCAAATTGCAGTCCATGGAACAACGCCCGGGAGCATTTAGCTTTTCGACTAATCACAACATGGGGATTATTAACAACACAGCAGATGCAGTTGCGCAATTCGATATGCTCAGTTTAAATGACTGTGGCCTAATCGGACCAAATATTTCGGTCAAGCAAAGAAGGGTCGTCAGTGAGAGTTTGTCAAATTCAAAGCGCCAAACAGAGTATTCATCGCTCAAGGTACGCAACATGCGTTCTGTATAACAGATAAAATCACTACCCAAAACCATGTCCAGTCAAATGTATTTCCATACTTTTCGTCCACGTTATATATATATATATATATAAAATATAAATTATGGGACAGGGTGTCCCATAAGTCCGGTCTCATAGAAAATATTATTTTAAATTAAATTTACCAAAGTAATACATTAGAACTAAAACGAATGTTCAAATTGATGTCTTGTTTTGGGACCTTTTTCTTGTTGCAGGTAGAATAATACTCAATGGCTAATATGGAAGTGAGTTACACTCCTGAAGAAAAGGCCTCCGCCTCCGCCATTGCGTGTTATTCTACCTACAACAAAAAAAAAAAGAGGTCCCAAAACAAGACATCAATTTGAACATTTGTTTTAGTTTTAATATATTATTTTTGCAAATTTCATTTTAAATAAATTTTCCTATGAGACAGGACTTATGGGATACCCTCTCTCTCTCTATATATATATATATATATATATACATACACTTTAAGTGAGTATAGAAAGAGACAGTATATTATTTATTTTTTATAGATATTTTAATATTATGCGGCGCACAAATCTTAACTTCATCGTATTATGAATCCTTCATAATTTCTCTCTCAAAGTAAGTAATTAAAAAAAAAGAAAAAAAAAAAGAAATGTTTTCATCTTAAAATGAAAAAAAGAAAAACAAAAAAAAAAAACCTAATGAAGATTTTTAATTCATTGTTTCTTAAAAGTAAAAGAGTATTTTGTAGATTAAGAACTCGGGAGTGCTACAGTGGGGAAGAGAGCTGAGGGAAGTGGAGCTCTGAGGCAAAGGAAATTAGGGGGGCTTAGTGAGAAGGGGGTAGGGTCTTCTTTTAATTATCGCACCTCGAGGGAAATACAGACAGGAGCCCCCTAAGAACGACAGAGGAATGATAAGAGAGAAAATTATTTTTAGCGGCGTCTCGAATGGTTTCCAAAAAAAAAAAAAAAAAGACTTAAAAAATGTATATTCTTATAAATATAATAATAATTATTATTTTGAGTCTATTATATATATATATATATATATATAATATATATATATATATACACACACAGGGTGTCCCCATAAGTCCGGCATCATAGGAGAAATTCATATTTTTCTATTTCTACAAACCATAATTCATATTTTTCTCTTTCTACAAACCGTAATTCATATTTTTCTCTTTCTACAAACCATAATTCATATTTTTCTCTTTCTACAGTCCATAATGTCTGTGAGCAAGGAAGAACGAATCCAGATAATTCTACTCATAGGAAATCGGAGTCAAAGAGAGGCCGCTGCTGAATTTAACAGACTGCATCCAGACCGCGAGCCAATAACACAGAGTTGTGTTAGCAGACTTGTTGCAAAGTTTAAGGAAACAGGATCCATAGAAGATAAACCACGCAGTGGACCTTCAAGGAGGTCCACTGACGATGATACAGCGACTGCTATCCTGGCTCAATTTAACAGAAGTCCCAATAAGTCTCTTCGGCGATTGTCCGCCGAGACAGGAGTGTCGAAAAGTAGCATCCATCGCATTCTTCAGGCTCACAAATGGCACCCATATAAACTCCAGATCCTACAGAAATTAAGCGAAGATGATGATCCCGACCGGCGGATGGAATTTTGTGAATGGGCTACGGAACAATATGCTCGGGATGCCAATTTCCCGTCCACCATTCTGTTCAGTGACGAGGCTGTTTTTTATGGAAATGGTGAGGTAAATCGACAGAACACCCGCTACTGGTCTCAAAACAACTCTCACTGGTATACCTCTTCAAAGGAACAAGGTGCATCTCGGGTGATGGTATGGTGTAGCAGTTGGAATGATCGCATCATAGGCCCCCTCTTTTTTGATGAACATGTCACTGGAGGCACCTACCCACGTATGCTCAAGGAAGAAGCATTTCCCAGTGTCTTGAACGAAGAAGGAAATTTCCCAACATGGTTCCAGCAAGACGGCGCTCCTGCACATTACAGCACCCAAGTAAGGGAATACCTGTACCTATCATTGGATAGGACGTCGAGGGCCTGTGGAATGGCCAGCTAGAAGCCCGGATCTCACGCCACTAGATTTTTATCTCTGGGGCCACTTGAAAGCGCTGGTATACGCAGAGAAAATTAGGAGTGTTGAACATTTGCGGCAGCGCATTATTGGGGCATGTAACACCATTACTCCTGACATCATTCACCGTGTGCTTGCTGACTGGGTATCACGTCTGAATTTGTGTATTGAAAACAATGGTGGACATATTGAGCACGTTCTGTAAATAAAAGCTTTTGTTTTGCCTTTTTTATTATTTTTCCTATGATGCCGGACTTATGGGACACCCTGTATTATGTAATTCAGTTATCCGTGATTGAGGGGCAGTCCATGGTCACGGATAACCGAATTTCACGGTTAACTCGGTATACCCTGCCGGGTGAGTGGGTAGTGCTGTTGCTGCTGCCCGCCACCAGTCTCTGGACCCTTACCTCGCCCGCCACCACACACAGTATTATTCTACTACAATATAATATGCAGTTAAGTAGTTTGTACTCACCACAAGACGTGAAGATCATCCGCTCCCGAAGATTATGACCCCCCCTTCTGCTAACTTTGCGCGAAAAGACACTGACTGAGGCGCGTTGTGGTGGGATGGCGGGAGGCGAACCGTGGATGTAAACACCGATCCAACTCTGTGTCATGATCATGGGTAAGTGCACAATGATCACAATTAGTAAGTCACAGTTAATTCACGGTTAAAACTTGCTTTAATTAAAACATGGTTTTTACAAACATGGTTTTTTTATGTAAAAAAATTCCCAGAATTTGTTTATTTTTTCATATCATTTCATTTAGTAGCTACTTAGTATATTAATAGTAATTTTTATTTAAAAAAGATAGTAATAGTTTATAAATTAATTATTATACACATATAAAATTGATGTAATTTTATTAAACAATATGGCAACTGTTTGTGTACATTGTTGCCATCTGTTTTATTATTATTATTATTATTATTATTATTATTATTGTTGTTATTTGACATTTCATTTTTCTTCTGTAATAAATCAATTGAACCCCATCGAATTTGCCTAAAAAGCTTCCATTCTTCCTAACGGCATATTCAAATACTTTAAATGTATTAACGTCATATCAGTTGTTTGCGAAGGAAATAAAACCTTTTTCTCGCTTTGAAGATAATTAAATGAATTTTATTCTCTATTTCAGCTTTTGAATGTTGGAATTTTTTAAAATTTTGACGTACATAAAAAGATGAACGTTAAGGGTTTAGTCCGTTAAATCGACACTGTAGTATACGATTCATTAATAAAATACTGAAGTAACAAGGGTAATTACTGAAGTTTACTGTTTAAACTGGGGGAAGAGCGTTCATAGTCGTCGATACTGACAAACACTTTAAAAGCGAAAAGGAAGTTTTCCTAGTATTTCAGTGGGATTTCATCTGCCATTCTTACGCCATATCTGTCATATCATACGCGGGAATGGTGTAAATTAAATTTTAGTTTTAAGGAAAATGGAAATTGACTCATCAGTGACATACTTGTCCAACCATTCTTTACAGTTTTCAGTAATATCAGGTAAAATTAAGTACGAGATTCAAAGATAAACAGGAAATTATAAAATAGATTCTGTAAAATAAATATATCTTTGATTCTCACACTTATTCTAGCTTATATTACTGAAAACTGGTACAAGTGGTTGGGGAAGTTTTCTGCAGATCAAGTTTTACTCCATTAGCAATGATATATTGTCGCAAACTATCGAGCAAGTAATTACCTCATAATTTGGTGGCAGCTGAAACTCTTTTAATTTTTACAGAGAATGGATCGCGTATCAGTTATCTTTATTAATTAAAAGGAAATCTTCAGCCATATGCTGATCAGTTTCGAAGGCTCAAATATATTTACATTTTTTGCCAAGACAATATATAAAATATTTACAATACAGTATATGAAATAATGCTTCCCTACTTCATCACGTGACAGCAGGAAAGGGAAAGTGATTGGTGCGTAAGATTTTTTATTTTGTTATTTTTGTGGAATATGACGTTTCTAGGAGGACGGTGTATTCGATAAACATTCATAAATAAACAAATTTCGAAATTTTTTTTTTCTTTTTTAATTTTAGCATATTTTCCATATTCTTTTCCAACGAATTTTGACTGTATAACTGCATGCACAGTCAACTTTGCTTTCAAGTTCATCGTTCATAACGGTTCTTGCACTTTCAGCCTTAAAATGATTAGCGCAGAAATTTACGAGTAAGTCTCTGGTCATAACGTCAACTTTACTGGAAACGAAATATAGGAAAGAGTTTTCAGTCAATGTAACTTCGTTATCTCCGCGAGCGTCCTGACAAACGAATTCCCGCCCCAAACTTCAGTCTCGGTAGTTTTATTGACCCCAAGTCCAAATCTGAAGGAACCGTTTCTTACCTCAAACAGCTGAGAAGGAGTTGGGAGTGGTAAAAAAACGCGCAGGAGAGTCACTCAAAGCACCACAGAAACTTAAAAGGTAAATGTTCAAATTGATGTCTTGTTTTGAAAGTGTAAAACTAACAAGGTGCTTCAACAAGATACTAACAGCAGAAGAAGAAGCACCAGAATGGTTGATAAAAGGAAAAACAACATTACTGCCAAAGTCCCATGAAACCCAGAACTCAAGCAAATAGAAACCAATAACATGCTTGCCAACAACCTACAAAATACTAACAGGAATCATAGAAAACAGGACCTACAGCCATGCAGAAGAAAACAACATCATAAGCCCAGAACAAAAAGGATGTAGCAGAAAAACGTATGGGACAAAATACCGACTGTTAATCAACAGGGCTATATTGGAGAACAGTAGAAAGAAACAGAGAAACTTAAGTATGGCATGGATTGACTACAAAAAGGCATATGACAGTATACCCCACTCATGGGTGAGGGAAGTGATGAGATTATACAAGACCCACCCCACCATCAGGGTCTTCTTAAAAACAGCTATGACACGATGGAAACGGACCTAACCCTCCATCACAGTAAGGGAACTCTAGAGGTGAACAATGTGAGAATCAAAAGAGGGATCTACCAGGGTGATTCGATATCCCCTATTTTGTTTGTACTGGCTCTAAACACACTTAGCCAACTAATAAACAACCTAAACAAAAATTACGTGATGAAACCAAGTGAAAAGAGCAGCCCAAAAATATCTCACTTGTTCTACATGGATGACCTAAAACTGTATGCCCCAAACAAAAGCGAGCTAACAGATGAGATCAGGGAGGTAAAAAAGTTCTCAGATGACATCCAGATGGAATTTAGTTTTGAGAAATGTGCCACCATCACACTGAAGAAAGGCAAAAGAGGTGAGTCAGAAAACATCAGGGTGGACAATATCGTGATAGAAGAACTAGAGCAAGAGGCTGCTTATAAATATCTGGGAATGGAAGAATTGGAAAAGATGGAGAATCACATCATAAAAGAAAGACTGCGGAAAAAATACTTAAAAAGAATAAAACTAATCCTGAAATCCCACTTAAACAGTGAAAATAAGATCTTATCCATAAACTCACTGGCAGTACCCGTACTGTCATACAGTTTTGGCACAATCAATTGGACCCAGCTAGAAATCAACAAACTGGATACAATCACCAGAAAAATGCTCCATGCGCATAAGATCATATATAAAAACCAATGAACACCAAGGCTATACCTGCCAAGGAGGGTCGGTGAATTAGGGCTTGCGCTAATAGACCAAGTGCACAAAGCCACAACAATAGGATTAGCGCAGTACATAAAGGAAGGAGAAGGAAGGCTAGTCAGATTTGCACGAGACCATGAACATGAAAAGCCTCGAACAACATCACTTTCAAAGAAGGCAAATGACTATCTACTGGACACCAACATAGGGCCTGAACAACTTGAAGACGTTGCAAATAAACCTCTCGTGGAAAGATAAGCACCACAAAAAGAAGGTATAAGAGGAAAAGATCAGAAGAAAAGAACTGGGAAGAGCACATATTCAGCAAAGTACGGGGCTCCAATAAACCTTAGCCCCCCCCCCCCCCGCCCATGGCCTAAACCATTAGAGGTACTGTAAAACTAAACATACCTTACAAAAGAGAATTTAATCCTGCATTTAATGAGAAACAATTAAAACTTGGTGTTCCCGCCATTGGCTTGGCTTCCAAGACAGCCTGAATTCGCTTTGGGTAGCTTGCCAAAAGTGACGTGATAGATATTGATCGTTACGCAAATTTGCTAAAACAGTTTCAATGTGTTGCGTCATTGTATCCTTCGAAAATCGATTTGCTGCAGGTTCTTGAAACAAGAGACATTCAACCTTGTCCTTTATAACTGATCCAATGTGTTCACAGAGGTTCAGGTTAGGAGAATTTCCTGGCCATTCTTCATTTCCAAAGAAATCGATCTCATGGTTCCGCAACAACTGTTGAGTGGCTAATGCCTTAAAGCAGGGGGCCTTATCGTGCAGAAGTGTGACCTGATCGACATCCATAACATTGTTTGGGTTTCTTAGAAAAGGAATGACATGCTGGGATAGAATAATATCACGAAAATACTGTTCATCCCAACTCTGACCATTTGGCTTCAGCACCCACATGAGCTTCTTTGCAGTGAACAAAACAAACACACCAACAGAGTCTGGACTTTTTAATAATTCGCGATAATGTTCATTGTCATCGATTTCATCTGGTGTTGTGGCCCACACTCGATCATTTTGGTAATTAAGCCGACGTGTTACGTAAACAAAAAATTCATCGGAGACAGCTAAATGCATGAAATCATCCACATCCCAATCTTCAAGATAATGGGCAAACCACATTTTGTCATCGATGTTAAGTTTAGTTTTTCTTGGCCTTGGAAGTTCATGCCAAGGCTTTAAACCTTGCCTATGACGGTACAGTCGAATGATCTCACCACTAACGATCTTTCCTCTCAACACTTCGATCTCTCTAGAACGTTTAGCACAGCTGTTTTTCCGCTTACGCGTACCGCTTTCAATGGTGTCCTTTGTTTCGTGAGAGAGTGGCAAATTTGGGCGCCCAGATTTGGTTGTATCCATTTCACATTCATCCAAAGTTTTATTTTTTTAAGTCCTCACTTCTTCGCAACTTTTTGGCAACCCATGAACGTGTTATAAAGGTGTCTCCAGCATCACGAGTTTCCCGAAATGTTATTGCTCGTATGCGATCTATCACACGTTGCTTCTCCGAATCACCAATTAATTGAGAAGCCATTATATTATCACTTTATCAGCTAGAGTAATTTTAATACCTGCAATAAATAAAGAATTTTATATATTTTTATAATCACTAAAAACTATTTCGATATAAGTAAACATGTAAGCTGCAAATGGGGGGCTAAGGTTTTTTGGAACCCCCTTATACAAAGAGAAGGTGCTAAACAGAGCATACATAGAGAGGGATAAAACCGTGGAGTTCCTGGTAAGAGGGTCACTGAGACCAGAAGATGAACGGCTGGTGGTGGCAGCACAAGACCAGGCACTACGGACAAACTTGTTCAAAAGAAATATTGAGGGCAAAAATGAAACTGAGATGTGCAGACTGTGCTCAAAGAGCCCAGAGACTGTGAGTCACATACTATCTGAATGCGAAGTACTCCTACACAGAGGAAACTACACAGACAGACACAATACAGTCTGTAAGCTAATCCACTTCAAGCTGTGTAAAAAATATGAAATAGGGCTAGAAACAGAAAAGCATTGGAACATATTCCACAAGGAATAGAAGACAATGATAAAGTGCTCCTCCTATATGATCATGAGATATCAACTGACATCAGAGCAGTGGCGGCTCGTCGGTAGGCACTGCGGAACTGTAGTACCCCTAAATTTTTGATTTACAATTGAAATAATCAAGAACAATATAAGGATGAGCTCACTGAATAACTTTTTCAATAACTTTTGAAACTTTTATTCATTGCTCAATGCTCATCCTTTTATTTCAGTAATTATTTCAACCCATTCTTAGAAACAGAACCCCTAGAATTTTTAGTCACGAGCCGCCACTGCATCAGAGTATCAGGATGCAGGCCAGACATAGTAGTGAGAGAGAAGGAGGGTAACAAATGCCTGTTGGTGGAAGTAGGAGTCCTAGCGGACTGGAATGTGGCTACCAATGAAAGGGAAAAGATCTTCAAATACCAGAGACTCAAACATGAAATACGGAGGGTGTGGAATGTAGAACCTGAGATCACCCCGATAGTGGTGGGAGCGACAGCAGCAGTAAAAAAATCTACAGTGGAGTTCAGTAGTATAGCCGAAAAAGGGGAGAGTGCAAGAATGTTGCAAAGGGGGGTGGGGGTTGTTGCAAAGGGGGGTGGGGGTGTTGCAAAAAAAGGAAAAAAAAAGAAAAAAAATTCCCCCAAAGGGGGGATGCTGCAGGTGCAACAAAGAAAACTTGGAGGCGGCGTTATCCCCCAAGAGAAAGGAGAGAAAGGAGGAGAGGTGTTCACCTGGCAGGAGCCAAGTGCATATTAAGACTTCAGCCGAGTAGGCGTTGTTTTATAGGCTCCTAATCAGCCAGCTGGCTTAGAAGGCGTAAATGGCTTGAGTTGCCAGATAGCGCCATGTATTCATTTAATTCTAATCGAAGACTGAGTTGCCAGATACCACTTTTCAGCGATACCATTGTATACATTATTATAGACTCCTAATCATCCAGTTGGCTTAGAAGGCGTAAATGGCTTGAGTTGCCAGATACCACTTTTTAGCGATACCATTGTATACATTATTATAGACTCCTAATCAGTCAGTTGGCTTAGAAGGCGTAAATGGCTTGAGTTGCCAGATAACACTTTTTAGCGATACCATTGTATACACTATTATAGACTCCTAATCAGCCAGTTGGCTTAGAAGGCGTAAATGGCTTGAGTTGCTAGATACCACTTTTTAGCGATACCATTGTATACACTATTATAGACTCCTAATCAGCCAGTTGGCTTAGAAGGCGTAAATGGCTTGAGTTGCCAGATACCACTTTTTAGCGATACCATTGTATACATTATTATATTTCTTAAAAGTTGGTTTAGAATACCGGTAGTAGGTTTAGAAGCCGTAACATGATATAATTAAGTAAAACAACATTGCATCATTCTGTTTATTATAAATATATAAAAAATAAATATACATTTCAATAATAATTGAGGAATATGCATATAATCATAACAGTACAGGAAATATATACACACAATTATGGTGATATATAAAATAAATATACATTTCAAATAGAAATAAATATACATTTCAATAATAATAGAAATATGCATATAATCATAAAAGTACAGGGGAAATATCACGCAAAATATATAAATACATTTCAATAATAATAGAAATATGTATATAATCATAACAGTACAGGAGAAATATCACGCAAAATATATAAATACATTTCAATAATAATAGAAATATGCATATAATCATAACAGTACAGGAGAAATATCAAGCAAAATATATAAATACATTTCACTTTTTTTTCAAAATACTAAACACGGTCTTAATCGAGTTTACAATTACATCATTATTGCTCTGCATTACGCAGTATATGCGGCTTAATAATATTTCACCGCTTAAAGTATAGGGAAACCTGTATTCGATATGAAGGGCTTTCATATCGTTCAGTACTATTTTTGTTCCCACTTTACAACCGGTTGGTAAGTCATCTTTAAATACGTCTAGAATACAATCAAAAGCACGCACAAAGAGTTCATCGTTAGCTACATTATTAAACACAAGTTTATAAACACGCTTTTCCAATCGAGGGTTTATTTCTACCGACTCGAGCTTTTCAATCGTGAACTCACTCAACATAGCGGCAATTGAAATAATCTTCTAAATCGTTACGACAACTGCGCGTTATATAAAGAAATAGTTCTTCAGGGTGAACGGTGTAGGTGAGCTCAGCCTTGTACCGATCAATTGCTTTGTACCAAAGTTCATGGTATTTCAAAGAGTCTAAACTTTTTAAATAAACATCCAGCACTAGACCATTCTCACCAGCCCTACACTCGGAAAACCCATCGAGCAGAGCGGTGTAGGCGTATTCAAGTACTGTATCAAAATAAAGCATGTCCGTAACACGCGCGTCTAATATAGGTTTCAGCTTGCGGAATCCGACGATTTCAAACATTCTGTCGAGGATGAAACGGTTTCGCGTAGGAACAAGAGCGTTATTATCAGAAGCATTCTTCCACATCAGCCGTATATCAATGCACGGCCGATCGTTATTATACACAACGTACATACAACGGCGTATGAGGGTGCGTCACTAATCTGCTCTCTTCTTGTACCTACGTTAGCAGGTATTTTATAACGATCTTCACTCCACTTCTCAACTATCACGAAGATTCTATTCATCTCCTCGACACTTAAATAAACCCGTTTGTTTGTTTGTCTACACTCCGTTTCCAGTACATAGCTAATGGTACCGGAATTACGCCTGAACACGCGCAACGATTTCGTCACGGACACATCGTACGAGGCGTTGAGAATGCTGCTCAAAGGAAGTTCCATCGTATTCGAGGAGCGCACGTCCACTCGGTTCAAGCTCTGAGATAACTATGAGCCGTGTGAGGCACGCAGGTAGGCAGGAACGGTTCGACGGGCGGCTGACTCGATGATACGTGAATGGGCTTGTTCGTATGATCCGCGAGTCGTACCGAATTGTTGTACATATTTGTTTTTCCGGTACAAGAATTAATTTCATCACTACCAGCCTACGCACCAGACATTTTACCTCAGGATAAGAACTAGGAACATTTTATGTTTTACTAAACATCTTCACACTCCGGCGCACTATTTGAGAGGAACATATGCTCATATTTTTCCTTTCTGCCCATCAAACGATACTCGTCTCTAAAGTCTGTTAAAAACTCACGCAGGGCACTAGCCACAAACTCACTACGAACCTCATCATGATATACGTTAATATAGTGATAAAAATACTTAAGATTGTCCATGATCACGAGATTCACATTTTCACTCGTAGGGTATGAGTAATCGACATGGTGTAGCATGACGTAATACCGCTTGTCACACCACCCATCCGCAAGGCTCATTATCCATACCTGCTACTTCTCTTCTGCACGCGTTGTTTCTTTTACTTCACGGTGTATGTGAGACTTTATAAAGTTTAGCTCTGCAGTATACTTCAGCACATCGTCTGTGCAACGAAAGCCTTCAACGATCTCACCAGAACATCCGTAGAGTATTTGTACATCTTGGAACTTCGCACAATCCAATGTGTTTTTAAAAGAGGTATAGGAGGGAGGAATAGGAAGGCTTTCGGTATCCACCACATCCTGACACTTTGCTGAGTACCATTTCATAAACGTTGTACAAGCAATATTAAAGGTAGCCATTTGAATACACGTCTGATCTGAATACACGTCTGATCTCTCGGGCTTACTGCAGTCGACTGACCACGCAGGGACTCCCAGATAGTAGCATGACTCACGGTCTTACAGTGGGCGGAGCTTAGAACTTTCACACACACACACACACACACACACACAAGGAGAAAGTGAAACGCTAATTGAAACATGATTTATTTAATAAACGAGATATTCAAGTTATATATATTTACAAATACGATTTAATAAACGAGATATTCAAGTTATATATATATTTACAAATACGTGTAATAAATCAATAGATACTTTACAAATACGATTTAATAAACGAGATATTCAAGTTATATATATATTTACAAATACGTGTAATAAATCAATAGATACGATTATATAAAAGACAAATACGTGTGAGTTAACAATAGAAGCATCATACGTTATGGTATCCAAAGGGTACGGTATCATAGGTACCAGGTAACTGGTAACGTTTCCTATAGGTGTTACGGCACACCTTCGTACCCCTAAGTTCCTTCACGCCCCCCAGCTTCTGCGCCCGAAAATTGTGGGTGCCTACAATTAGTTGGGAAGGTTGTTCGCCCTCATCATCGTCCAAACATACTAGATCCTTCAACGATTCAAAGTTAACAACCCGCCGATTCGCATGGTTGAGCGTAATACCCTTTGCCTTCACGATATATTTAATTTCCTCCCCCACCCTGACCCGTACCCTATAAGTCTTAGGTCCTGTTGAGACAAAAGAGTCGGCGTAAGCGTTGTCCCCATACTCGTCCTTGATCTCATCAGTGAGCTCGCCGAGGAACTCCCCAATAGCGGGCATGTATTCACCCTCCCTCTCTGTGAATATCACGCTATCTGTATCGGCATACAATACTCTCCGCCCAAGAGAATGCAATAGACCCCAAAGTTTTATACGGGCGTAGGCTGTTGTGAAGCTGGCCACAGGTATGTTTGTAACCCTTGAGGTATCTGTGGCAAATTCAGTGTTGTTGTACTTTATTATGTAAGTATTACCTACATTCACGATCTCCATGACCTCTTTATCGGGAGCATTGGCATAATCCCAGACATCGCTATAACTTTGTGCCAAATGAACGCTCCCTCTGCCGGTATTCTGCGCAAATTTTCCCCATAGACTGTTTAGACACAACTTTGCACTAAAGCGCTTGCCAGGATTCTTTACAATTTGGACACGATCAAGTTGTATACCTTCGCGGTCGCGGTAACGTTGAATATAGGCAGACTTTTCATCTTCGGTATCAACTCCTCGCGGATACCCTGATGCCTCAACCTTATCCTTCAAAAAGGCGTTTATATATGGTGTGAAAAGGTTGTGTAGCTTCTGAAACCGGTATCAGGACAAAATCCCCCCGTGGACAAAATCCCCTCGCGGACAAAATCCCCCATGGACAAAATCCCCCCGGACACAACCCCCCCCCGGACACAATCCCCCCGCGGACAAAATCCCCCTAAGGCTTTATTAAAAAAAGAAGAATACGACTGACTTTATTAAAGAAGAAAAATTAAAAACAATAAGAATAAGAATAAGAATAAGAAAAGAGGCTTACAGAACCGGATTACAGAAACACGGATTACAGAAAAAATATCAAGATGACAATGATTTTGCCTTAAAAATTCGAATGATACCTGCTCTAGCTTTTGTGCCTCCAGAAAAAGTTGTTGATGCTTTTGAACAATTATACGATTTTATACCAGTGGAAGGTTTGCCAATTCTCGATTATTTTGAAGATAATTATATTGGAAGGCCATGCCGACGAGGACGAAGAGAACCCACTTTTAGCATTTCTATTTGGAATATGTACTCAAGAACAATTACAGAACTTCCACGTACAAATAACTCTGTCGAAGGCTGGCATAGACGCTTTGCATCTCTAACAGGATGCTCGCATCCAAACATATGGAAATTTTTAAAAGTTTTAGGGCAAGAAATAAGCTACCAACAGGCATTTATTTCTCAAATTAACGCTGGCTTGCCGACAGAACCGCAAAGGAAGAAGTATAAGTCTTCTTCTTCTCGCATTTTGAAAATTGTACAAGACTATAACAACAGGTCTATTTTTGATTTTCTTAAGGGAATTGCTTTTAATTTGTCTTTTTAAATTTTGAATTTTGTTTGACTTTGTGTTTTTAATTTTTCTTCTTCAATAAAGTCAGTCGTATTCTTATTTGTTTGCCCGGTTAGGTAATTGTAGGCCCTTGACGATTGGTTAGGTTAAGTCGTGATATTTTTGTTAAAACTTTAATAAAGTCAGTCGTATTCTTATTTTTCTAATAAAGCCTTAGGGGGATTTTGTCCGCGGGGGGGATTGTGTCCGGGGGGGTTGTGTCCGGGGGGATTTTGTCCGCGAGGGGATTTTGTCCACGAGGGGATTTTGTCCACGGGGGGATTTTGTCCTAGAAGCTCTGAAACCTCCACACCTCATGTATCTTCAGTATTCTATAACCATGGCGTACGGCTAGGGCCAGCTCAGGACTTGTATATACGCCTCTGATCTTACGCTGATGGGGTATATGGTTACAATCGCCGTTATCCTCTTCCGCGCACTTCACGCACAGGGGAAACATGAGCTTGTCGTCGATAACGACAGGTAAGATCGGCATCCATAAATTGCGTGGGGGGAGTACGTCTACGAAAGAGAGCCCAAAGTAACGATCATTCAAATTTTTTGAAAATTCATTGATGGAGGGTAGGCTAGGTCCCACCAGTTTCTCAGGAGCGCCCACGGGGTACGGATTGCTCTTCATCACGTATGGGTATAAAGAACAGAAATCGTAGTAATGGAGCTTCACGCCCTCCGTAGGTGGAAAGTATAGTCTGAAAGGATTTGTACGTCCTCCAAACAAGCTATCACCACATTTGAGAGGATCCAGCACCATTCAACGCTTGATCGTGTTTATTTCCTCACGGTACACCTCGTCTGTCTCCATCCGTGCATCATATTCATGCTCCCACAAGACTTTGTGAGTGAACTGTGATCCTATAAGTTGATCGTGGGTGCGGGTCGATGCAAGACAGTCGGCAGGAGACCTACCGTGGATATCTCCGGTGATTCCGCACTCAGGACGGGGGCATCCATGCCACCAGCAACCGTTAAAGGAGTACACAGTCTTCACACCAGTGACACGGTTTTCACTTAACCCATCAACCCAAAAAACACGTCCATTAATCTTAATGGGTACTTCACCCGTGTTGCGGGCGTGCTTTATGTATACACCTGTCTGCTGCTGTAGGTGTATGAGCCAGTAAATAGCCTTGTGCCCGTAACTGCGGGGATTGTTTCGGTGAATAATGGCTAAGGTGTCTTTAGGCATGAAGTTATTCTTGAACACCGTAAAACATAATGATGCGATGGTGGTTGCGACTTGCAGTGGATCGCATTTGAAACGGGCTATGTACATCCTTCTAAAGGCCTGGAAACATACTCTAAGCACGCGCACATCATTCACGCAATAACGCTCACATTCATCAGCTATATTATAAGGGTTACTTTCATTAAAACTGTCGTAGTATCGATCAAATTCTTCACGTTCATCCATACAGTCAAAATAATGTTTGGGGGGTGGTGGGCCTACGTAGTTTAAAGTCTCGCTGGTGAGGAAAGTGTAAGGGAAGTATCCTTTGGAAACTTCAGCTGCTACTCCCATCACCTTGGGTAGCTTTGCTAATTTACAAGGTGTGAATAATAAAGTATCTTTAAATTGTACATTGCCTCTTATCTGCATCTGTATTAATTTGTTGCCTCTTTTCGATGGATCACCTGTAAATATCTCAGAGGATTCGTGTTCAAGCAACTCCTTATAAAGGAACTGCGTGTCAAACTTTGCCCCGTTATGGGCGAGAATATACAGTCATTTTTTTGAACTTGTCGGCTAACTTGACAATATAGGACACAAATAGTTTCACAGGACTATCGCGGACATTCGTTTTAAAAACGTTTGTCCGTTTACCGCATTTGGGGCACTCGTCACATTCGATACCCATACACTCATCACAGATGGTCTGGCTCACAAGTAAATGTGGAATTACCGTACCTCTTTGGTTTCAGCGTTCGTATATGTTTCTATATCGTAGTATACAGTTATACAAGGGTTATTTTTAGGCTTAGCATCTTTCATATAACACACATGCTTTACTCCATCCGCCTTATATTCCTCCTGGCATGTAGGACAGTGAATTACGTCACACTTGTGCTTAAATTTTCCCCAATTATCCATTGTGTGAAACATACCACATTCACAGATTCTCATTTTCCTGCACGTACCAATTGATTTATGGAAATCAAAACAGCTATTATTGAAAAATGTGCGTCTACACACATCACAGTCTCTCTTCTCAGCTTCAACTACACGGCTTTCACATTTGGTGCTTTTACACTGCTCACATACCATGTGACATTCTTTACAATGTCTCACTATATCATCCGCAAACTCGAGGCACCCCTTACACAAATCATGATGTCTCCCATATTTTCGACTTTTGTCATAACTCGCGTAAAGCCACCTTATATTACGGATGGGGAGATACGTCCCTGACAATCCTAAAATAAGTAGGGGTCTTGTACGATCTCTCACACAGCTTTTAAAAACATACACAGTCCTACGACGATCATCCAACCCAAACAACTATGCGGACATTCATTTCCTGTTCTACCCTTCTCAGCTCTTCAGGACCCATATTACAGTCAAATTCAAGTTCACAGTCTACAGCTAGTTTACGGGCACGCTCCACGACCGTAGGCAACCAAATTTTTTGAGTCCGTGTATTTTGTACAGTAAACATACGTGCTAAGAGTACTGCTATAAAGCCGCAACCACGATCGACGTTTATATGCTTTGGTAAATAGTCGGAGAATTGAAGTTAAGAGTATACGGTATGGCACTATGACCCGCAACACGGAATACATGGTCAATATTTACCGTGAAGTTGTCCATATTGAAGGCTATACTACTTTGGGCGGCTTGCATTATACGTCCTAATATATATTCTACATCTTCAGCCGCCAAACGTCTAAATGGCACTATCACCCAATAATCGTCTACATCACCGTCATCTGACCCGAATCCAAAGGACAGACTCGTCCTGACTTCACGCTCGTCACGATTCTGAAGAGCAAACTCTACAATATGCTGTACAACCCGGCGTAGCCCGCGCTCAATTCCATTGCTATACATGGCTCTAGGGTCGACCCTGACTCTATACCGATTTCTAGTCAAGGCTGGGGTGGGGGCTGCGGATCGCACCAATTCGAGCGTTATTCATCCTCAGCAGAACGGGGGGCGGAGATGAATTAGGGGATATATTAGCGGAAGGTGCTGATGGGGGGCCTGTTGCGTAGGAGGTTGAGGGTTGGGGATCTATTATTGTAGACTTAACAGAACGGGGGGCGGCGGATGAATAAGGGGATATATTAGCGGGAGGTGCTGCTGGGGGGCTTGTTGCGTAAGAGGTTGAGGGTTGGGGATCTATTACCGCTGCAACAGGCGCGTATTTCGGGCGCTTTATACCTGACGTGGGGTTCTCACACCTCCGCTTTGGACGTGCTACCGGTATCGCTGGTGAGGGTTCGTTGGCAGGGGAGGAGATCACAACTACACTGTCGTCGAGGTCATCCGTAATGTCAATGATGGGGTGCTCTACCTCATCGTCATTCACGGTTCTGTGGGAGAAGAAAGCAAAATATAAGGAACAGCACTCAAAATTTGTAATATTTTGTAAATGACCCACTTAGGAGTGTGACGTGTTAGAAATGGACTCTGTAGAAAAATTCAGATTCACGAGCCCATCCACATGTATTATATCTGGACCTACAGGATGTGGTAAAACTGTGTTTATGCTTAAAATCATTAAAGAAAAGGGAGAGATGTTCTCGAAATTTGTGCATAAAGTTATATGGTGCTATTCGACGTATCAATCAGTGTTCAACGAGTACCAAGATGATATTTTGTTCCACAAAGGCGTATATGACGTTAATTCGTTAAAGGGAAATGAACATACAATCATTGTAATTGACGATCTCATGTTGGAGATGGATAAAACGTTTGCCGAGACATTTACAGTATTCTCCCACCATCTTAACATAAGCGTGTTCTTCATCAATCAGAATCTATTTTTCAAAAATAGATACATGCGCGATGTGTCGTTAAATACGCAATATCTAGTCTTATTCGCGCAACGTAGAGATGTATCACAAATTGGGGTATTAGCCAATCAAATGTTCCCGAATCAGCGTAAGGAGTTTTTGGAAGTTTATAAAGAAGCTACAAGCACGCGTTACGGATATTTGCTTTGCGACCTTCATCCGCGAAACACGTTTAGAGTGCTTCTGCGAACGAATATATTTCCAAACGAGCCTGAAACGGTGTATATTCCAGAATGACAAAGAGACTAAAGAAATACCGTGAATTAATAAAAATCTATCATCGACTGCCCCGGGCAATGCAGCAGATGTTTATTAAAAATATCGACGCCGACTTTTTAAAATGCATCTGTGAAATCTGTCTTAACGTTATAAATTGCAATGTATCAATGAAAACCCATCAGAAGGCTCGCCTACGCCGCTACAAGAACATAATACGTGCACTCGCTCGTAAAAGTCAAACTGTAGCGAAGAAAAAACGAATTATTGTACAAACAGGAGGGTCATTTCTCCCCATCTTATTTTCAGTTTTGGGTCCTTTACTGACTAGATTAATATAATGAAGAAAGTGGTAGTGATTCCCACGAGGTGTACGCTTCACTGCAAAGGAATCCAGACACGGATCTAGATCCCCGTAAAAGCAGACTTAAAAGAATGGAAAGCGAATTGCTAGCCTATTAAACAGTGAAAAAACACCTGATGAGAAAAGAATCTTATACCAAGAAGCTCTGCAGAAATTTCTTCACGAGTACGAAAATTATAAGAGCCCTACAGAGATTCCTGTGGTTATTAGGCACAGCACGGGGGACGATGGACATGGCGACATAGGATCTGAGCCCGACGATACAGCTGACCAACCAAAAAGATTAGCCACACAACATATCGAACATGTATTAAAAAGCACCCTCCCACATACATTGAGGTAAAGGCTTAAGTCTTTATAATCTATTGAATGAGGATCCAGCCATACAATGGACCGATACAGCGAGCTCATTGTGGAAGGATCAAAGGTACAGGGATCGAATATCGTAGACATTGTCCATGATCTGGTGAGAAAGTGGGATAGGCCATCACCATCAGGATGGAAGCATATTAAAGCAAGACTACAACAAATAAATGTCCCTAAAACGTTGATAGGAAATCTGAACAGGTTAAAAGACTTGGAACATGCAACGCATGTGACACAATTGAAGGCGCCGTCACCCCCGGCGGTAACACCTTTGAAGAGGAGCAAGAAGAGGTTAAACCAACCCTACCCACGTGCCTCTAAAATACGCAAATGGCTAACGTATTAACTAAACGCTATTATGACATTTCTAACCCATCCTCTTACGGCGGCGTAGATAGACTGTACAGAAGTGTTTACGGAGTAGGAAAAAAAGATGTTGAAAGATTTTTGAGGGAGCAGGACGCTTATACGCTTCATAAGCCTGTGAGAAAAAGGTTTAAAACAGCCAAGACAACGGCTTCCTCGATTGATTCTATTTGGCAAGCAGATTTAACAGACATGCAAAGATATTCTGTGTATAACGATGGTTACCGCTACATTCTATTCATAATAGACGTATTCTCTAGATATCTGTGGCTAGTTCCTCTGAAAAATAAATCACCTGAAACAGTTGCTAAAGCCACCAAAACGCTAATGTTAAAAGAAAACAGGGTTCCTGGCTATTTTTGTACGGATATGGGGAAGGAATTTATAGGCCGTGCTTTTCAGAACATGTTGACAGAGTTTAATATCAGCTATTACACAACCAATTCTATACATAAGGCTTCTTTAGCTGAAAGAGTTCAGCGCACCATAAAGGAACGCATGCACCGTTATTTTACACATAAAAACACATACAGATTTCTAGACATTCTGGAATCATTGGCATCATCCTACAACCGCTCACACCATCGCACGATTGGGACAACACCTAACGAAGTTTTAGAAAGAGGTACGCTCCCGAGAAGATGGATCACCACCACCACCACACTCTGCGCGCTTCAAAATCAATGATTATGTAAGGCTGTCGCGTTCGGGGAACAAATTCGCAAAGGGTTTTGAGCAAGGATGGACACGCGAGATTTTTAAAGTTAGGGCTGTGAGACCTAAAGGTGAGATAATGATGTATTACATTGAAGATTTGAATGGGGAAGAAATCTCAGGAGGCTTTTACCGCGAGGAATTGCAGAAAGTTGCGTTTAATTTAGGAAAAAATGTGTTTAAAATTGAGAAAATTTTAGGAAGCAAAGGTTCAGGAAAGAGAAAAATGTACCTGGTGAAATGGCTAGGGTACCCAGAAAGCTTCAACACCTATATAAAAGCTGATGCAATAATGAAGCTTAAATAGTATGCAACATGGCTCCTAACCATTTCTACGTCACACTCCCGTCCTCCTCGTCCCTGTCTGTACACCCTAACAACACACTAGCCAACTTTGTAACAGAGCTCCACGGGCACATTGAATTGGGTCGTGATTCGTATGAGGTGGGGATATGCGAAATTCAGCTGGACACCATCTTTTTAAATATTGAACATAA
This sequence comes from Bathynomus jamesi, assembly GCA_023014485.1. NCBI lineage: Eukaryota > Metazoa > Arthropoda > Malacostraca > Isopoda > Cirolanidae > Bathynomus > Bathynomus jamesi. Next base: position 322,146 of record JAJOZX010001728.1, on the reverse strand, counting down.
AGAAACCGTTTTTACGATTCTTAGAGACATTGACGAGTGTGAAAAAGCTGGGGTAGCTATGGATGAAACTATGCGTATCGCTCGGACTAAGATTGCACGGTATTACAGTACAGAAGTAAGACTAGGACCGGGTCAATATGGTTCGGCCGAGGATGTTGTGAGAGGCTTAAACGTAAGTTTAAGAAACTCAAACCTTACGAATGATTTAGTATACGAAATCGTAAACAACCCTGCACATACACTAATCCTAAAATCAAAGACTAACAGACGTATTAAAGACCATAGAAAGTTCCAAATTCTAGCCAATGGCCGATATAGCGCAGCCTTCCAAAGAGACACATTTCACGAGACACAGCATGACTTGTCCAGATTAATGTATCAATTGAAGATGGAGAAATTGGCTGAAAGGTCCCCAGACATGTGCTATATTTACAGTAATATAGTGGAGCACCAGTTTGTTGGGGATACCCAGGCACGCCTGCTGCGCATTGCTCACATCCCCAACCATAGAGGAAGGAGTTTGAGTATTACATATGACAGACCCCATTATGTGAATGTCGCAACTAATTTAATAACCAATATCTCAATATATATAAGAACGATTGAGGGTGAAAACTTCCCATTCGGTAACGGGAGCTTAACAGTGAAGCTACACTTTCGACGCACTGAGTTATAATGGATAGAAAGCCTTTCACCGTCTATCGAGGGGTGCGATACCAGCGCGGTAGTGGACTTGGGTCCATTTTTTCATCCATACTACGTACGGCTGTTCCTTTGCTGAAGAGGGGTGCCAGATACCTTGGAAGGAAAGCGCTACAATCAGGTATTAACACTGCAGAAGACATATTGGCCGGGGCTAAACCTAAAGAGCTCTAAAAAAACATTTAAAGCGTACACGGGACGAAATCATCAAAGATGCAAAGAGAAAAATGCGTGGTGGCGGGAAGAAGCGGGCTGCCCGGAAGAAGAAGGGGTCACGTGGTATTAAACGTAAAAGGCTATCAAAAAAGAAGTGCTGTAAGCGAATGAAACCTATGGTTGACCACTTTTTTGACTGATATAAGCTAAGGACATTGATCTCATGAATCATAGTTTGTTTACCACTTGTCGAGAGAGGAGTCACTATTTCGCCATGGCACGCTTCATCCACCCATGTAGTTCACAATGCTGTAAATCGGAGCTGTCCCTTTTTGAGCTACCTCCAACCCAAGTTTCTATTGAGCACAGTGACTTTATTACAATTAACCCTTTAAACACAATTAGTTCCCCGAGTGCACCTATAGAATTCGTGATACCCAGCTCAGGTCCTTACTTTTTTGATCCAAGCTGTGTGCACATGTACGCTAAGCTACGTATAGCCCATTCTGATGGAACGGTCTGCGATGACAAATATGCTGTATACCCTGAAACAAACTTTCTGCACTCCATATTCAACCAGTGTGACGTATATTTAAATCAGACCAACATATCGGCAGGCACGGGGTACTATCATCTACGAGCCTATCTGGAAAATGTCCTCAACTTTTCCAAAGAAGCGAAGGCTACCTTTTTAAGTGCCGAGGGATATTATCAAACTAAAGATGAAAATAGTATAAAGGACAAATTTAAAAATTCTAAAAAGAAAATATACGAGTGTTTTGGACGGTTGCACACAGATTTCACTTTCCAGGAGAAGTTGCTTGTGAACGGGGTGGATATGAAAATAAAGCTCACCCGCACGAGTCCTGAGATCTGCTTAAATCTGGATGCTGATCAAGAGAGGGTGCAAAGCCCGTTGTGGTTCACATTATGGACACATACCTCCGCGTACGGCGAGTGAAATTAAGTTCACCAAAACAACTAGAAATTGAGAAAAATTTACTAAACGCTACAGTGAAATATCCTATTAACAGAGTGCAAATCAAACTATATACGGTTCCTGCAGGGTTGGCATCGAAGCAGATAGAAAACATTGCCCTGGGAAATCTTCCTAAAAGGATATTAATCGGCATGCAGGACCATGCTTCGGTGAATGGAAAATATAAAAAGAGTGCCTTTAAATTCGAGAATTTCGGACTTAAAAATATAACTCTATACGTTAATGGCACTGCTTTGGGTGGAACAATGGGTACGGACTATTCATCAGACGCTGTGTTACCTCTTTGTGCCAGAGCCTATAGTAATCTGACCCATATTGCAGGTGATTGTGATGAGCTTGGTAATGGGGTAACGCAGGAAGAATTCATTGATCAATTTAACCTTTATCCGTTTGACATTACACCTGACTTATCTGCTAGCGTAAATACCCATTTAACCCCACAGCAGAGCGGAAACATCTCAGTGCGGCTGGAATTCGCCAAGCCTATAGACGCTCCTATTAGTGTACTAGTATATCTCGAATCGCAAGCCCTAATAGAAGTAGATAGATTTAGGAGCGTTATCACTGACTTTTAAAATGGATGCTAATACACTTCAGAAAGTAATGGAACGAGTCACACGTTCCAAATTTATCGGCGTGTTTGCGAAGAATGAAACATTGAGTTTGCCAAGTACGCGAGAATGCGGTAGTCTTATTGTGAACACAGATGTCATCGGTAATGAAGGGATTCACTGGATCGCTGTCTATTTTAAAAATAGACAGCGCCTGTACTATTTTGATTCACTCGGTACTCAACCCTGGAGTGACCCTATTATTGTAAAATTTCTCGCTCAGTTACATATTCCCGAAGTTGTATGGAACCCATTTCGTATACAAGGATATTTTACTAATGTTTGCGGAATGTACTGCGTCTCATTTCTCATGCATATGTCATGTGATAAAGAATTTATAAATTTTTTAAATTTATTTGACCCGTGTCACACTCGCCGAAACGATGAAATGGTATGCAGACAGATAAAAATCCGTTTCCAATTGTACGTACTCGTTGTATAGTATAATGTTTTTGTTCGTATATTTGTAACGGTATATTCTGTAGTTGGTTATTGTACTGATTTCTTTCATTTAATAAATTTATGAAAATATATTGTCTTCTTACCCAAAAAGATCGAAAAACACTTACATTATTTCGGTGTGACATTGTTGACTGATCAGTATATCCTCCGTATTCATGACACGAGATTCTTCAAAAGATTGTATAACACGTGTCAAATCCTCATCGGACCTTAAAGGAATAATGTTCATTCTTTTAAAACATATACAGAGTATACAGACAGATCCCCATTATGTGAAGATATCTTTGGTTCATTTAAGAGGAATAACATTGATTGCCATAAAAAATTTCGATTTTAGCATAATGGGGATAAGAGTAAAACCAAATAACATTGATTGACATAAAAAATTTTGGCGAGTATCTATTTGACGAGATACTACAACCCATCCATATATATATAAAATCGAATTATAGACACTTACATTTCTATGGTAGTCCCTTGCGTCGGATTGTAAGGAGCGTCACTGCAAATATCTTCTACGGTTTGCGTTGGAATAATTCATCACGGTCAATCGCGTTAAAAAGACTAATTGCGTTAATGCTGCAGTATCACTTTCTTCATACAATCTGGGGAGACGTACAGGTCCATGGTGGAGGGAATGATTATTCACTGACGCGAAAATAGCTACTGTTACTCCCAACTGAAAAATATCCCCTTTTATATGCACAATCGCCAAGCTCCGCCCCAAAAGACCAGATGTTCGTAGTGATTGGCTGCCGATGTAGCTGGGTGGAGCTATGATGTGTACCAATCCGCTATAACGGGACCGGACGAGTAACATATATATAAAATCGTGTTTCTTGTGAATAAATTATAGACACTTACATTTCTATGGTAGTCCCTTATATTATATTTTTATTTTTACTTACAAGTTATTAGTATTGTTTTCACAAATTCTTGTGTTAACATAATTTCAATTGTTAACATATTTTATAATAAAGAAATATAGCCTAATTATATTTTTAAAAAAGCATTCAGTTTCCACGTTAAACTGGGTCTAAGGCGGAGTGAAAACCTTTCCAATTCGGCACAAACTCTGCCATTTTAAGGGTGGTTTAACTGCAGCACTATAAATGTTATAGTTTAAATGAAGAGGCTAACTAAACACTGCATAAATAAACACTAAAATAAAATTAAATGTTATAATATGAAAAAATAAATAATATATATATATATACATATACCTATCATAAGATGTTTAAAAGAATGTATATATATAATTATAGTAAACTTACGTCAAGATAAACTAGTTACCCATAAAAACCTAATTGTTTTTTTATGATTCTGTTTTCTATGGTTGGTTGAATTATGTGTAGGCTAACTACGTTATTTGTTTCGTCTCCGAAAAGTTTAACTTCAAGTTTAATGAAGTTCAAGTTAATGTTATATTTGTTTCTAATCGTTAAACACTATATACATCTATTGTAAAACACTATATACATCTATACATCTATAGTGAAACACTATATATATCTATTTATCTATCTTCAAAAATTATAAAATTTTTATCGTTTAATTTTGCTCATGTTGTTTGCAAAGTAAATACATTCAAACTTGTTTTAAATAAAGAAAAAATTAATATATATATATATATAATCACAAGATGTTTAAAAGACTGTATATATATAATTATACTAAACTTATGTCAAGATAAACTAGTTATCCATAAAAACCTAATTGTTTTTTATATTCTGTTTTCTATGGTTGGTTGAATTATGTGTAGGCTAACTACGTTATTTGTTTCGTCTCCGAAAAGTTTAACTTCAAGTTTAATGAAGTTCAAGTTAATGTTATATTTGTTTTTAATCGTTAAACACTATATACATCTATTGTAAAACACTATATACATCTATATATCTATAAAAATTAAGTGTGTAAAAATTATTTATTTAATAAACAGAATTTAATTGGATTCATCTACCGTCATATATATTGTGGTACACTATTTAAATGGATGATTAATATATGTTTTTTGTTATCTGGAATACATGGCGCTATCTGGAATACATGGTGCGATCTGGCAACTGAGCACCCGAATACATGGCATGATCTGGCAACTCAGCAACTGCATACATGGTGCGATCTGGCAACTCAGCAACTGAATACACGGCGTGATCTGGCAACTCAGCAACTGAATACATGGCGCTATCTGGCAACTCAGCCAGAATAGAGGTTTATAAAAGACCGAGAGACGACTAACGGAGTCATTCAAGCTCGGCTTCCAGCCGAGCAAGGACCTCTGGTCCTTCTCTTTCTGGCCCTTTGGGAAAATCCCTTAGAGGCCTCTTAGGTTAGGTAAACGAAAATAACTTGGGGGAGAACTCCTCCTCCAAGTTGCATGCCTTGCAATCAAAGGCAACTACTCTCTCTCTCTCTCTCTCCTTCAGGTGTACCCCTCCCCCCTTGGCTCAGCCAACTGACTGATTCAGCCAACTGGCTGATTAGGAGCCTATAAAACAACGCTTACTCGGCTGAAGTCTTAATATGCACTTGGCTCCTGCCAGGTGAACACCTCTCCTCCTTTCTCTCGTCCTTTCTCTCCTTTCTGGCCCTTTCGGGGGAATAGCTTGGGGGAGAACTCCGCCTCCAAGTTGCATGCCCCTTGCAACCCCGGTTGGCAACAAAGGCCAGTACTCTTTTTTTTTTTCTTTTTTTCTTCCTTTTTTTTTTTTTTTTGCAACAACTCCCACCCCCCTTTGCAACAACCCCCACCCCCCTTTTGCAACATTCTTGCACTCTCCCCTTTTGCGGCTATACTACTGAGTTCCTGGACCAACTGCCCATAAGTATAACATGTGGAGAAATTGTAGGGGAGATATTACGATACGGCACCTGTATCCTACACCTGGCTAGGTTGTGCCTAAATATTCCTTAGGGTTAAGGTTTAACCCCGGAAGTAAGAAACTCTCTCCAACTTGAGTAGAAAGGAAAAAACAAAAAGAAAACTACACAGACACGCATCTTACACACTACATAATCTTTGCAAAATAAAACAAAACAATGGCAACGACTTCAAGAGACTCGGAGTCCCCTTGGGAGGGGACTATAAATGTCCACACTTCTAGCTCTCCCGCTGCCGATACCGGGAATGCAGACCGGGCAACGGGGCTGGTTCTGCTACTGCCCATTCGAAATGTTCTAGCATCCTACTCGTAACCTCGATCGCCTTGGGGATGGGCCAACATTCTGGATTTATTTCCTACCTCTCATCCTTCTTCTTACTCTGTGAAACTTTTTCTCCGTTAGGCTCCTCCGACCACAATCTTATATCTGTTTCCTTTCCTATCGTTCTAATTTGGCCTTTGGATTCTCCGAAGAGGAGGCGCCTTTGGCACTTTGGCGCTGCTGATTGGGAGGCCCTTAGGCAGTACTTCTGTGATTTCCCATGGAATAATTACTCTTCTGTGGCCGGGCCCTTCCGAGTGTGCTGAGCGCATCACGGAGGTGATTCTCCCGGGAATGGAGGCGTACATTTCATATTCTATTCCTACTACTAATGCAAAAAACATTGGTCTAACTTTGCTCGTTACAATGCTATCCGCAACAGAGAAAAGGCTTTCAGAAGGTACCGTCATCATCCAACTCCCGACTCTCGCTTAGCTTATATTTCTGCCAGAAATCGTGCAAAATCTGTTCTTCGACTCGCTAAAAATTCCTTCATCAGAGAAAAATGTGAAATCCCATCTAATTCTAATTCTTTTCGCTCTTTCTGGCATCCAAGACCCTCTCACCAACTTTACTTCTTCCTCTCCCCCTTCTCTTTTCCATTCTGACGGTTCAGTTGCCGTCTCTTCTCCTGATAAAGCCCAAACTTTCGCTTCCAACACAACCATGTACGATTCCGGTGTTGTTCCTCCATCTCCTCCTCCCTCTGACTTTATTATGTCAGAAATTAGAATCTCTTCGAAAGATGTTTTTTCTGTCCTATCTGGGCTCAACTCTAAGAAGGCGTACTGTCCTGATGGTGTACCTCCTGTTGTTCTCAAGAACTGTGTTTCTGTGCTGACACCCTGCCTAAGCAAACTCTTTCATTATCTTTCATCTGATACTTTTCCTTCCTGCTGGAAGTTCGCTTTTATTTAGCATGTCCCAAACAAGGGTGACTGCTCTCAACCCTCCAACTATCGTCCAATTGCTTTGATTTTTTGCCTTTCCAAAGTTTTTGAATCTATCCTTAATAGGAAGATTCTTAAACACTTCTCTTCTCACAATCTTCTTTCAAATCGTCAGTATGGGTTCCGCAAGGGACGCTCTACTGGCGATCTTCTTGCATATCTCTCTTATTCTTGGTCATCCTTCTTTCGGGATTTGGTGAAACCTTTGCTATTGCGCTAGATATATCAAAAGCTTTTGATAGAGTCTGGTACAAATCTTTAATTTCGAAACTTCCCTCCTTCGATTTCTATCCTTCTGTTTGTGCCTTCATCTCTGAGTTACTTTCTGGGCCGATCTATAGCTGCGGTTGTAGATGGCCACAGTCAGAGTTGGAAACGGGTCACCAACCTTGACTCGTGACCCGTGTGACCCGTCCAGCACCTGACCTATGACCCACTTGGTTCGCCACCCACTGACACGGCAAACCTGCTGACCTAAACAATACACTGAACAAAACGTTTTTCAAAATACATCAGAAAGTAAACTTTGTTTCAAAATACAAAATCATTATTTTGATACACAAATACAAGCTGACTCAGACATGAGCTTCTGTTTCATAAAACAGTAATGACTATTTCAGTGAAAAGTAATTTGGAAGTTCTTGTAATACTCCAAAGCTATGCACAGTGATTCTACTGTTTCGGGTGCCACCAATGCGCGCTGTGGACTTATGATATTACTTGCGTTGAATGCGCTGAAATGCCTCTCCCACTCGCTGCTGCATGCCTATATCACGAACACAGACCTAGCTACTCCACTAAGTACAGGAAGAGCAGCGTCCTTCAACTGCCACCAATCCAGTAGATCATCCCCTCATGAACACGTCTGAGATTTGTGAACACTACTCGTCTGGTACACATCAGTGTTGCAATTACTGTTTTTATGGTGTAATCTTTACTGTGTAACTGAATTTTAAATTTTAGTGTAAAACTATATCAGGAAGCTATGACAAACTGACACTTAACTATAACTTCAAACTGTCGACACGCAAAAACATACGAATTTTTAAAATTCGACTGGAAATTTGTGCCCAACCAAATCACAGCATTGACTCACCTTGACCCGCTCCTGGGTCAGGCAGTCAACCTCAGGACCCGTGACCCACCTCGACCCGTCTTGAATTCACTCCCAAGTGACCCGCAGACCCGTGAGTTATATATATATATATATATATATATATATATATATATTATATATATATATATATATACACACATGCGTTCGAAAAGTCTCTCTGCAGTGCAATGTTAAACGCATAGGAAATTGAAAAACTACGTTTTCATTCAACCATGATTTAGTGATTTTATTACATAACCTTTTGATTTTACAGCATGTGTTGAAAGTGTTTTCCACCATTTTGCAGGCACAGAGCAACTCGTCTACACTTGTTGTCAAACACTTTTTTTAAAGTGTTGGTTGATATTGAAGCAATGTAAGTGGATATTGCGGTTTTTAAGTTCTGAATTGTTTTCGGGCGGTCTTTATAAACAACACCTTTTGCTGCTCCCCACAAGAAATAGTCGGGCGGCGTAAGGTCTGGGGATCGTGGAGGCCAAAGCCCCCTTGAAATTATGCGATCCCCAAACACATCATGCAGTAGCTCCATCGAAAGGTGAGCAGTGTGTGCCGTGGCACCATCTTGCTGGACGTATGCATTCAGTATTTCCATTTCGTTTAGCTGTCCAATAAATGGATATAGAATTTCTGAACAGTATCGTTCAGCATTTATCGTGTTCTCAAAGAAAATGGGACCGACAATTCGCTTTCTTGATACTGCAACCCAAACGCCACGATCCCAACTCTGTCACAGTACTGACACGATCGAGTTTAAACCGGCTGAAACCGGCTTAGCGCGCATATACTGGCTATAGCACGTTGACTGCGGAGAGACTTTTCGAACGCACTGTGTATATATATATATATATAACCTTTGGTTAGCTTCCGCCCGAATTGTTCATTCTGACGAAGGTCAAGCTTTTCACTCCACCTTAGACCTACAGTTTAACGTGGAATCCGAACCACGCCCCATCAGCAGCCCAGCGTCTTAACCACTAGGCCACCTAGGGTACCCATTTATCTACCAACCACTTTCTTTATTGTGTGGAAGGATGAACAGCTGGGTTTTGCTGCGCGCCGGCTGCCGTCGGGTCTCGAACCCGGGGCCGATAGTTTCGTAGTCAGCGACGCTAACCACTACATATATATATATATATATATATATATATATATATATGTGTGTGTGTGTGTGTGTTATATATATATATATATATATATATATATATATGATCCGTTTCCAACTCTGGCCACAGTTCTTCTCCTGAAGCTATTCACAGTGGTGTTCCTCAGGGCTCTGTCCTGTCACTCAGTCTGTTCCTTTCATTTGGTAACGATCTATTAAGTCGCACTCCCTGTCTTATCCATTCCAATGCCGATGATACCACTCTTCTCTTCTCCACCCGCTTCACAAAACGTCCCTCTCAACAGTCACTCCATGATTCGCGGAGGACGGCTATGATGCACCTGACCTCTGCTCTTTCTACTATCTTTGACTGGGGCAGAGAAAACCTTGTGGCTTTCAATGCCTCAAAACTCAGATCCTCCATTTGTCTACTCCTCACAGTCTTCCACACGACTATCCCCTTGCCTTCAACAATACACAACTCAATCCTTCCTCTTCTCTTAATATTCTTGGCGTTTCCTTCTCTTGTGATCTTTTCCTGGAAAGATCACATATACTCTCTTTCTAAAACAGCTCGTCTCATCAATTCCCCGCCTCTTACTGATTGTCTTGAATCCCTTTCTGTTCGCCGCAGTGTTGTCTCGCTTCCTCTTTACCATCGCTATTGTAACGGACACTGCTCTTCTGAACTCTCTAATTGCATGCCTCCTCCTTTAAGAAGAGCATACAGTACCAGACTTTCGATATATTCTCATTCTTTTTTTGTCCAACTCTCTAACGCAAGGGTTAATCGGTATTTTCAATGTTTCATCTACTCAACCGATGAATTCTGGAACAATCTTCCTCAATCCATCTTTCCTCCTGTCTATGACCTCCAATCTTTGAAACACAGAGTGTCCAGGCATCTCGAAAACCCTGGACCTTGATTTTCGCTCTCTTCTTCTTCTATTGCAGTGGGGCGTTTTGGGGGGGCGTTAACCTTGACCATCTTTCCTGCATAAAACCCCTATTTTACTGCATTCTTAACAAATTCTAAACGTTTGATCAAAGAATCCGATACGAAAATTTATTCCCACAACACAGTGGTTTCCCAAACTGTGGGGCGCACCCTCCTAGGGGGCGCGTACTGTTGGCTAGGGGGGCGCTTTTTTTTGGTTACCTCAAAAAATCTGATTAATAATACAAGTACGAATAATTATACATGCCATTTTAGTTAGTTGAATCATTGATAATGGGGGGGCGCAACAATAATTTTGGGGAGTTAGGCGGTCGTCGTAGCATAAAGTTTGGAAAACATTGCCATAACAGAATATTATTACTAGATAACAAACATTGTTTTACAGAATTCGAAGTTTTTACAGAAATTTTACAGTAAACTAGCAATTTCTTTTACAGAATTCTTCTATATATATTTCACAGCCATGCGACCGACCATTTCTATGGTTGAGCCGTATCCATGTTTGTGCCATTAGAAGTTCGCTGTGAAAAGCGAATGTCCCTTAATTTCATTCCCTTAAAGTACAAACAAGACAATCGACGGTTTAGATCGTTCAACATTCCCATCAGAATATTACCCATATCTCCATTTTCCATTTGTTATAGAATTTATTATAATTAATTATTGTTGTCTTGCATCTAACCCTTATCCCTAAATTTTATAAATTTTATTAGATTATGCATGCACATTGAATGTGGCATGATTTGGACCCTTGTTTGTACTTTATTCATTTACTTAATTCTTCCTCAAATGTACCCAATTCCTTAATATTTACTGTATACTCGTATAAGTGTATATATTTAATTAATAGTTTCACTCACTCTTGTACCATGGCTGTAAACCCTTCATTACTGTCTCTCTAATTCGTTTCCTCTAATTTCTCCCAATAATGACTTATACTGTACGTACGAATTAAATAACTATGGCGTATTAATTATGAATTAACGTATTGCATGATTTGATAAACTATGACGTTATAAAGTAACAATTCCCTTCACATTTTTCATACCATGAATACTGAATCAAGTGTTTAGTATGTGGATATCTTTCGTATTCAATGTATGGTAAATTCTTTAACATAATAATAACTTTACAATCTATACGTCATTATTTACATGTTGTGTCTTGTCGGGTGTTATGCAGTATAAATATATTCGACCATATTCATTCATACATCCATGTCCTTTCTTGACCGCTATCCTTTATTAATTTTATTACTTATTCATTCATCTACTTATTGTCTACTTATGCCCTATCAACCTATCAGTCCATGTTTACTCATGTCCGACTATATTACGCACACAACCTATTGTGTTACGTACTGATATGTGTACAATAGGCATTCGTACATGTCCGCTGATGATCATGATTACGTACGTAGTTACCTTACATGTAAATACGTTCACATGTATTTTTTTTTACTTTTTCTTTTAATTATTTCACCTCTCGCAAGATATGCGTTAATACTGTTTTACTCGGATGCTCTACGGCTAAGGCCGAGCTTAACCAACAAGGACGCACCTTCGTTGGATTGTCCAAAGTGCGTTCATCATAAAAGTCGTAAACGGGAAGTGGCTCGCACACGCGCGACATATATATATATATATATATATATATATATATATATATATGTAAAGAACGACGCTTGTGTAGAAGAGCGTTCCGCACAAGATGAGGAGGGAGAACAAACAAATGAAAAATGAGGTACCACCCTGGAATCGAACCCGGGATCATCCGATTGCCGGTCAGATATGCTATCCACTACACCATGGGCCTCGATTAATCAGAAGTCGTAATTCTCCTACATACGAGCAGAAACCAATGCCCTGAGGGGGCACCTTCGCATGCTGTACATATATATACACATTTTAACTGCAAACAGCACACGGTATGTAGGAGAATTACGACTTCTGATTGATCGAGGTCCATGGTGTAGTGGATAGCATATCTGACCGGCAATCGGATGATCCCGGGTTCGATTCCCGGGTGGTACCTCATTTTTCATTTGTTTGTTCTCCCTCCTCATCTTGTGCGGAACGCTCTTCTACACAAGCTTCGTTCTTTACATTAATTATACTGTGTGTTGTTTGCAATTAAAATGTATATATATATATATATATATATATATAATTTAGGGTGTCTCTTATTGGGTAGTCAAAAATTGAAATGTTGAATTATTTTATCTGCGCCCCCTAAAATAGTTCGATTTAGCATAAAAACTAAAACTTGAAACTTTGACACAAATTGGCTCATATTTAGGGGTCGCCCCCGGCTAATAAAAATGGTGACCATGGCATAATAGCTCCTGACATATGATTATGCTCATTATACACATAATTCCTTCCTTCTTTTTTAGTTTGATTCGTTTTTATAAGTATAGGCCTTCTTATTTATCATTGATCCTTTTCTAACCTATCCTTGATGTTGTTATAATCCATCCTTTGGTCCTCAATCCTTCTTTATCCCAATCCTTTTTCTCCTATCCAAAATCCTTCCTGGCTCTTTTTTATATACAATCAGCAATGAAGCATTGCTACAAAAAAAAACCATTAGTTTATTATATAGAGATAAATTCAAAATGCCAGTGCTATTTACATACTTTAATTACTTTAATTAGCATTATTTCCTTATACAACATTTATTTAATATACAATGATTATACAATATGGTGTATTTTAAGGTGCGACCTCATTGATGGTTATTTTTTGAGAAGAACAGTTTTTGATGGAACTGGGTGACTCTGGCGGTGTTTTGCAACAATTTGGAGCAGGAACTGGAGCTGCTCTTCCCCCACTGTCAATTTCTTATTCAGCTCTTGAACTAAAGCTACTGCACGTTCTGCCCGGTCATTTACAACAGATAGAGCTGCAACAATAGCTCTGGCCCTTAAATATTCACAGTTGGATGTCCAAGTGCTGGGTGCCTTGTTCAGAAATCCTTCTGGAAAATTCAGCTTAGTAAAGAATTCTCTAGTATTTCTTGTAACAAGTTGGTGTAGTCCTTCACCAGATGAGTAATTCGCTCATCAAAGAAAGCAAGACCAACTGCTTCTTCAGACAGGTACCATAAGTGGTTAGAGAGCTTTTTTTTAGTTGTATCAGAAATCTTTTTCTTAGGATAATTAATCAATGACCTCATAAGGAGCCAGTCATTAAATGGGGTTTCAATAGGGAGTGAGGATGTTGTCCAAGCCTTCATATAGATGAGAACAGAAAAAAGGGAAAGATCTCGAATTTCTCGTTCTTCAGTCTTAGCTATCTTGAACTGGTTTCGAAAAAGCCACATCTTGATAGAATAGAGCGCTTTGGACATCCAGCGAGCTCGATGCATGGCACCTGGTGCACGAAACTTGATGCCTTTATTGGGGACACCTCCAAGAAAGATGATGGACAGATCCAAAAGTTCTTGATAGTCATCCCGTAGCATAGGTGCCTGGGATCTAGCAAACTGAATTAGTTCAGTTTTAGACTGGATAATTGCTTCTTTAGTAATCGTGTCTGTCTCACCTGTTTGGAACTGGCTTTGATCAACAGAAGTCCAATTGTCACGAAAACGCTTAAAGATCAATATCTCTGGACCAGTTGATGTAGATCCCAATGTTGCTTCAAATGCAGCTCCCAACAATAAATCTAAAACATGGTGTCTACAAGGCAAGTACAAAACATCATGTCCCAATTTTGCTTCGATGAGAGCACAGGCTCCACTATATTGACCCGTGTTTGAAGCTGTTGTATCGAAACAAATTGCTTTTACTCTCTCTGTAATTCCCCATTCATTCAGGCAGTTAAAGACGGCTTCAGCTTGTGCTTCTCCAGTTGAGTTTGGGATTTTGGGGACACCAAGCAGCTGTTCAACACCAGGTCCTGACACAAGTACTGGGAGACGATCAATGTGCTTGTGCGAAGTGAGGTCCTCCATCATCTTGCCATCCCAGTGGACTGTCATAGAACATTCTCCATGGAAATGCTCCTTAAGTTCTTTAGCATGACGAGCTCGGTTCTTATTTCGAAGGCGATGGATAGAATGTTGGTTTATGTTGTAATCTGAAGCGTCCAAACCAAAGCTTTTAGCTGCCTCTGCGAGGATAAATGTTGCCTTTCTAGAGGAAATTTGTGTACGATCCAGGGCAGCAGACATCTGAATAGTCATGATGTTTTTCATGCCTCGTTTTTTCTTAGATTTTGGTAGAGCACAAGCTCCTTTGGGCTCCTCCTCCTCATTCTCACTTTCATCAGTGTTGCTGGAAGATGTGGAAGATGTGGGCTTACGAAAAATGTTTTTGTTGTTATAACTAACTACAGGGATATTTTTATAAAAAAATAATAAATTTCTGCTCAAACACTGCACAAAAACCCCCCGCACCCCTCTAGTGACGCCACTGATAGAAACACAGATCATGAAACACGTCAGGTAAAATTTCCATTGAACTAAATTAAATTCTTTGTGACAAATAGCAACATTGTTTAAAACTTCATAATATGTGTATAAGAGCATAAATTCTAATTTTTTCATTAAATTCATTAAATTTTTTTCAAACACTAATAACAAAATCAGTATAAATAATTGTAAAAAATATAAATAACATAGTTTATTATCTGATAATAGCAAAAAAGAAGTATAGTGATACACAGTTACACACCTTTTACTTATGACAGCAGAACACTGAATGATGACAAATAAACAATTGCAACATAATCTGGAGCATTCTTGATGAAACATGCTTAAACAGGTTGATCTTGTCTTATCAAGCAATATTTTCAGCTACAAACTTGACAATTATCTCTAATATATTCATTTAATTGAATTCATCATAAATATGATGATTAATTAATTAAAAACATATGTTTAGTATACTTGACAACTGCTAGTAATTTCAAATATTAATTGCATAAATAATAGCTATATTTTATGAACTTTAATAAGCGGGGGCGACCTCTAAAAATTGTTCAATCCAAACAAAATTTTATATGTGATGTTTTTTCAACCAATGGAAGTGGTTGAGGGGTCGCAACCTAAAAAAATCAACACTTCGAAAATAAGAGACACCCTAAATTATATATATATATATATATATATATATATATATATATATATATATATATATATATATACACAGGGTGTTTAAAAAAATGTTACTACTTGTATGGAGTTAATATGTCATTGCTTACCAATTATAGTTTGTGTGTTTTTTTTGTTTATGTAAGTATTTGTGTGTTTATTTGCGTGTTTTTTAATAATAATGTCGTTTTTTTCAGGGATTGTGTAAATGATTAATGAGTAAACTCCATTGAATGGAAATGGCTACAAGGTTAATCCGTGAAAAAAAAGACATTATTATAAAACAAGCAAATAAACACACAAATACTTACATAAACAAAAAACCCACACAAACTATAAGTGGTAACATTTTTTAAGCACCCTCTCTCCTCTCTCTCTCTCTCTCTCTCTCTCTCTCTCTCTCTCTCTCTCTCTCTCTCTCTCTATATATATATATATATATATATATATATATATATACACACACAGTATACCCTATCATATTTGTATTTTTATCATAAGTGAGTTCTGATGAATTTTATCTGCAATATTATAAGTGAAAATTTCAAGTAACAAGATTTTTGCAGGGTTTCAACAGATGTAACAAAAATAATAATAAAAAAATCATACTATAAATTCACTTAAATAAATCCTAATGGAATCCTAACAAAATCCTAACAAACTCCTAACATCTAACATTTTGATTCAGTATTGACCATTATCCTAATTAATTCTTAACAAAATTGAAATAAAATGTGAACAATTCTCTAAAAATGTTTTCAAAAGTTCAAACATTGAAATTTTCAGTTTTTCATTAAAAAAAAAAAAAAATCGCAATAATTACACTGTTTGCTATCCTGTGTACGTCTTATTCCAAACGTACACATGACCAGAATCCCTTTACATGGTCATATGTTCCAATACATAACTTTTAAAAAGGTATAATAACACTTGATTAAAGTGGATCAATGAAAAAACCCCACTTGAAAGACACTTGAAAGCTTTTCACAACCAAAAATTTCAATTAAATATAATTTTTGAAATATATTATCATTAGATTTAACAAATACAAGAGTTAATTATTGTATTTAAATCTTCTTCTTCTTCTTCTTCTTCTTCTTCTTATTATTATTATTATTATTATTATTATTAATTAAGGCTAGTGATTGCTAAAAATGCATAATAGCCATTCAAAGAAAACTGTAACAGAAATTAATTGATTCCCAATATATATATATATACACACACACACGAGGGGCGGTCAGTAAGTTTACACGGCGTATAATTTCGTAACTAAAGGACCTACATTGATTATGTTTGTATCAGGTGAATTCGTTAATCATTGTTGGCAACACTGCACGTCGATTCGGCTGCCATCTACCGTACATTGGTTATACGAGTCAGTTGAACATGGCGGCTCGACTGGAACAGTGCCCTGTCATTTCTGCAACGATATTCCGAGTCTGTCAATGGTGAAGAATTTCTCGAGCGCATTGTCACGGAAGACGAGACATGGGTTCATCACCGTACTGCGGAAACAAAACGTGCCAGCATGGAATGGAAACACCCTGGGTCCCCGCGACCAAAGAAGTTCAAGATTGTGAGATCCGCTGACAAAGTGATGGTTACCGTGTTTTGGGACCACAAAGGCGTTTTGCTCGCAGACTTCATGCAAAAAGGTACAACAATCAATACAGCTGCATATTGTTCAACACTGAAACGTTTATGAGCGGCCATTAAACGTAAACGTCCTTCACTGCTCTGTAGGGCAGGGCACTGTTCCAGTCGAGCCGCCATGTTCAACTGACTCGTATAACCAATGTACGATAGATGGTAGCCGAATCGACGTGTAGTGTTGCCAACAATGATTAACGAATTCACCTGATACAAACATAATCAATGTACTGTAGGTCCTTTAGTTACGAAATTATACGCCGTGTAAACTTATTTTCTGACCGCCCCTTGTGTGTGTGTGTGTGTGTGTACACATGTATATATATATATATATATATATATATATATATATATTAGTGATGGACCGGATGCCAGTTTTTCAACATCTGCGGATGCGGGTGCGGATCTTTAATTTCAATATCTGCGGATGCGGATATTTAGTTAATCTATTATAATATAGAATTATGAATATATGACATAATTTTCCAAATTTCGTGATATTACTATTATGGCAGGCAATGCAGAAGATTTAAAATTAATATTAATGTTTTCATTATGATAAAAATAAAAACTTTCTCAAAATTTCAGCCACAGAAAATTGAATGAAACAAGTTTCATTCAATTTTCTGTGTTACCAGCTATTTATAATTTATTTTGAGGTTTATATATTTGTTTGTTCATTAATAATAATTAATACTTTACATGAAATGTACATGACTGGGCTGACTGGGCTTTATAAGCTACTCTATAAGCTAATTTAAATGTAAATTGCATAATTTATTAGAGGTAATATCCGCATAACATCCGCAGTCAGAAGTGCGGATGCGGATGTTAAAATTGATGCTGATATCCGGTCCACCACTAATATATATACACACACCAATTTCGAACTCAATTTTACTTACAATAAAATCCAATCAGATGAAACTGGGAGGAATATTCTTATTCAACCATTGCTGTCGAATCTATTTTTCATTTTTAGGTTTTATTTTATAAGATTCAATAGCAATGCCTCAAGATATATATATAGAGAGGTAGAAAGATGGATATATATATATATATGAGAGAGAGAGAGGCTAAAAACTGAGAAAACACACCCACACACACAAAGAGAGAGAGAGGCTAAAAAAATGAGAAACACACACACACTCATAGAGAGAGAGAGAGAGAGAGAGACATTGAAGTTTGATTTCCCGTCATGTCCAGAGATAGGAATTCCCCGATGAATAGGCAACATTAAAAGGACTCACAAAAACTGTGTAAGAATTTCTAAGCAGGTCTTTTGGAACGTTTAAGTAAATAAAAGGTTTTTTTTAATCTTTTCTCCGTTTTTTAACGTTTTCTTTCATTTTATCCGGTTTTTCTGTCGTTTTTTTAATGTTCTTTAGGAATATTTTAAAGCTTCATTTCACTCATTACATTCGGAAGCGTCTTTGTTTATACAAGTCTGCATAGTAGGGCAGCTAAACAAGTTGAAGTGGACAATCCGGACAAAAGCACCAAACTTTCCCTACTTGTATATTTTGGACCAACAATTAAAAATATCCCCGGAACCACCTTCAGAGACCATTACTTGGCCGCCATATTGGATTTCAAGATGGCCGCCATAGACAAAATGGAATTTCTGATATAAGTTTCAATAGAGAATTCCCTTGGCATGTTTGGCATCAAACTATATGTTTTTTGGCATGATCAGATCAATAAAACAACTTTTAAGCTGATCAGAAGTATGTTTACTGCAAAAATCACACTTCGTACAACATATACAGTGAAAATCGTGAATATTTTAACACAAAAACCATGTTCAAGAAAACCATGTTTAAGAAAAATCAACGAAACTATAACAATTGAAGATTTCACCAACGTGCGTAATTCTGGTGGTCAAGAGCAAAGAACCAGGGAACTACTTTCTTCAAGCTTTCTACATACAATGGAAAGTCTCCTGCACGATGTGATCGTATGAATATGAGGCCGTCTATCTCCATCTGAAGAATTGTCTCCCAGTATTGGAATGTTGGACTGACCTGAACCATCTTCTTCTTCCACTCTTCCTTTGTCTTGTCATCATAGGGACCAACAGTTTCCATAAAGGCTTCATGCTGCAGCTTTGCCAATGTCAAAGCTGTTACCTGGTGAGCATGTCTGGTTCTTGTAAGATGAGAGGCTTTAAGAAATGAGTCAACAGTTCCTGCCGAAGCAATGCCTGCTTGTGTCAAGGCATTTGTCCACCCAGATCCCTCTAGATAATCTCCATACGTTCTCCACATGGCCATCTCTGTATGTAGACCTCCAAACATGACGATGACCTTGTCTTCTCCGTGGGTGTCTGGCCACTTCCACTGAATGAATTTACCAAGGGCATATAGGGGTGCATCGAATGCAACAACTGGTATTTGCCCGGGGTTAAGGAATTCAGTAGCAGACCGAACAACATTCATTCCATGCTTGATCATCGCTGGAGTAGCGGCCTTTTCATGGAATAAGGGAAGGAGGTAGGAAAGGGTTTTCATTTGATCTTCATCTTGTTCTTGCCTTGTAGCGTGGTATGCTGACCATGATATAACATCACCCTTCCCTATCGTGTCTTTCTCCAAGATCCTGAACGCTTCTTTCATCCACTCCTTTTCCTGGAAACATGCTTCATGGTAGTGTCCCTCAATAGGGTCAGACACATTAGACAACTTCAGGACTTCTACCTTGGTTTTGTCCATTGCAACAGCTGGTACAATTGAGTAGGACATGAGTAACTCCAAGTCCTTTGAACCTAGAGAAGGTAGCACAAGATCACCTTGTTTGGTTCCACAGTTTGAGACAGTTGGGAACTGAAACAGACTAATCCCTGTACCATGAAATGATCCAACGGCAGTTGTACTAGATGGGTTGTAATCCAGATTGTCAAGTGCCCCAACAATAAATGGTCCATGACGAAACTGAGCTGGTACAACCACTCCTTTGTCTTGAAGTTCTGGCACACTGCTGTTGCAAGTTGGCTTTCGACTTGAAGAATTCGGTCATAACTCACACTGAGACCCAATTCATATAGTTGTGTAATTAATGATTTTGACCGAATTTCAGTATGAATTTTCAGACCAAGATACAGAGGCAATGGTGGTTCTCTTTCCAAAGAATGGCGAACCTTAGATGATGATGTATGCTTGTTCCTAAAATTAAAAAGGATAAGTTGCGAGACAGTGAGAGTTGCAGGGGAGTCTTCTGGTGTTTGGTCCTTCACGTCAGCACCATTTGTGATCATAGATATAAGGGTTTTCAAGGTTGTAGGTACCGATTCCTGTTGACAACCAGATGGAAAGGCACCTGCAAACTTGAATCCAGTAAAGTTGACGATTTCCTTGCGTATGATTCTAGCAGCTTTTGCAAGAATCATAGTATCTCCTTCAAAATTCTGTCTATTTGTCTCTCTGAGCATTTCCTGAATTCCCTGCTGAAAAACTAAGATTTTGTTCTTGCCATCACTCACTTCCTGGGCATATGGGAAATACTCCAGAATCTTCTCTCTGAATCGTCCTCTGTTCATTTCCTTATTAATACCTAAGTCCCGAAGTCTTTTTTGATACAGATCAAATAGCACAGAAAACTTCATTTGAAAGATTCCTTCTTCCACGCAATTTTCTACATGATTAACGACCTCAACTATTGCCTTTGCTTTCATCAAGTTTTCTTCATAGCCTTCTTCCTTGCTCTGTTTTTGTCTCAAAAGTGAGCAGTAACGGTTCCGATAAAATGTCAAGCATTGCAGATGATACTTGGCTTCAATGGCCATGAGATCACCACCTCCTATTCTAGACATTAGTTCATCCGCCCTTTCTCTCTTTTTTGTAGCCCTTTCAAGCTTTTCTTTACTAAATTTAACATGGCATGACTTGTGCCACACAGCTTTATTCTGAACCAGATCTTCAACAGTCACCTCTTCATTGAAAAGAAGAGGAACTGGTAGTCTTCCAAGATTCTTGAATGCGTTGACATTCTCCATAAATGTTGCATATGCTTCAGTTTTTTTACCACTCACAGCATTGAGTGGACATTCAAGAGTCTCACCTTTGCTCTCTTGACAAACCATGCATTTGCTCCAATCCATGTTCACAAATCACCTGCAAAACAGAAAAGCACATATTATATAGTTAATTATTAAATATTTTACATTAAATAAACATTTAAGGGTAATTCTGATTATTTTATAGCAATCCTGGCATCGAAATATGTAGGTTTAGGGACTATTTATTTACAATTACTCCTCACAATAGTTTGTTGATTTCTAGCTGGCAGCCATCTTGGATTTCCAAAATGGCAGCCAAGCTAGGGTTGTGCGTCTTGGTTCCGGGGAAAAATTGGTAGCTAAGGTCCTGAACAACATTTGAGCCAAGTTTGGTGCTTTTGTCCAGAATGTCCACTTACTTCAAAAATCAGGGTCTAAGCTACTGCACTAGCAGGGATGGGATAAAGATTAGAAATTCTTAAAACCAAATAGATAGACAGAAGCAGGTAGACAGACAAACATAAAAAATGGAGCAAGTGTAGTTTACGTCCACCTGTGGTGCCTAATGTAGTTTACGTTCCCCTACATTATCCTAGTGTAGTTTACGTTCCCCTACATTATCCTATTGTAGTTTGCATTCCCCAACTTTGTCCGCGTATACCTAATCAAATAAAACGTTAAAACTAACGAAAATATTACGTCTTAACCTAACCAATCGTCATATATATATATATATATATATATATATATATATATATATATAATATATATATATATATATATATATATATATTCACGATTAGTTAGGTTAATTCGTAATATTTTCGTTAGTTTTAACGTTTTATTTGATGGATTCATTTAAAAAATGTCTCCTAAAGGTCCTAGTGTAGTTTATGTTTCCTTTTGCGTCAGGGGGACGTAAACTACACTTGCTCCGAAAAAAAAAATATATATATATAGTATATATATATATATATATATCAATAAAGGAACAAAGAAATCCAAAAATGGATCTTTTCCATTTGGCGGCAGGCGGTTTTTTTTAACAAAATTTTCACGAGTAATACTTTTTTGTGTGCTAAATACGAATCTAATATTCTTTTTTGAGAGAAATGAAAGGAAAATATCGAAAAAAAGATTTTAAATACGAACTACTTTATACCGCGCACGAACTATTTACACTGCGAAATTCTATATATTTTTGCAATAATATAATTATAATATTGTATTATAATATAATAATTTATTAATTTATATTATATTAATTATTTTATGAATATTAATTATTTGTTTATATAAATTTAATTATTCCAAAATCTGTAGAATAATTATGGCAACTCGATATGTTTAAGCATTCCGCGCGATTCATTATTGTTTCTGGAAATACGAGTAAATCATGGACGTGAATTATAATTTACAGTGGATTTTTGTGAATATTATATCAGAAGAAGATGCAGTGAAATTTTTTCAAGAATTTAACATCATCCCAAGGAAGAAATTATGTAAGAAAAAACACCAAATGCAAATAAAAGAAGTCGGGAAGTCTGTCAGCTGGACCTGCCATAAAAAGATGTGCAACACGAAATTACCCGTAAGAAAAAACACGTGGCTAGAGGGAAGTAGGATTTCTCTAAGAACAATTATAATATTCATTTACTCCTGGTCACAAGAATATACAAGTATGAAGTACTGTGAGAAAGAGCTTGAGATATCCCACACTACAGCAGTTGATTTCAATAATTATTTAAGAGAGGTAAGATCTACATAATATAACAATTATAACCTAACCTAACCTAATCTAACTTAATGTAATCGGCTCTGTTTCAGATATGCGCTGCGTCTTTACTCGCTACCCCTGCAGTTATCGGTGGGCCAGGACTAACTGTAGAAATAGATGAAACCTGCTACAGTAAGCGGAAGAATGCTTCCGGCACAATGGGTATTCGGTGGAGTATGCAGAAGACCAAAGAAGTATTCCTGTATGCCGTCCCTAGAAGAGATGAAAAAACGCTGTTGTCCTGCATTAAAGCCAACATCCGCCCAGGGACTACTATTATTAGTGACAAGTGGAAAGCCTACCAGAACATAGGAAAACTAGAAGGCTACAATTATTCGCATGAAACAGTGAATCATTCAGAAAATTTCGTCGATCCAAACAGTGGTGCACATACCCAAGGTATTGAAAGCATGTGGCATATCATGAAACACCGGAATAAAAGACATTGTGGTACACACCGTCAGATGGTAGACTCGTACTTATGCGAATTTGGTACTTGTGGGTTATCTGTCGCCACTTTTTAATATTTTTTTTATTTATTTATTTTTATATATTAAGAGAAGAGGATTCTTTATACTGTACGGCATTGACGATTGGTTAGGTTAAGTCGTGCTAGTTTGGTTAAATACCGTTTTATTTAACCAAACTAGCACGACTTAACCTAACCAATCGTCAATGCCGTACAGTATAAAGAATCCTCTTCTCTTAATATATAAAAATAACTAAATAAAAAAAATATTAAAAAGTGGCGACAGATAACCCACAAGTACCGCGAATTTATTTGGCGGAAGCGTAATGAAAACGAAGATATATTTAGAAAAATATTAAAGGATATAGCTGATTTCAAATAAATAGTTCCCTTTCGTACGCCGTATAAAGTAGTTCGTATTTAAAAAAAATTTTGTCGATATTTTCCTTTCATTTCTCTCAAAAAAGAATGTTAGATTCGTATTTAGCACACAAAAAAGTATTACTGGTGAAAATTTGGTTAAAAAAAACCGCCTGCCGCCAAATGGAAAAGACCCCCAAAAATTAAAATTAAAAATATATTTTACATTTTTAAAATGAAAATAAGAAAATAATGTTCTCTCGTACAATTCAAATTTAGTGGTTTAGGCCTACTTTAATTTGGCGTGTATTATAAAGTATACATGTATTGTTTTTGTCTCATTTTATTCTTGTCACTTGAGATATATCGAATACATTTCCATTTTTTATATACAGACTAGTAATGTACCGATTCCAAATTTTAGCCGATGCCGATGCTTTGCCTAACTTTAAAAAAATAAAGTTCCTTCATAAATTTTACTACTCTAATGTGAAAACTTTAAATTTTTATATTTTAAAATTTTAAATTTGCGCAAATGTTTTTCTTTAGCTCACTCCACAATATATATTATTAGAATTTGTTACTCATATACCGAAGCTAAAATAATGTTAAATATTTTTATTTTCAGTAAAAGTATAAAATT
This sequence comes from Bathynomus jamesi, assembly GCA_023014485.1. Taxonomy (NCBI): domain Eukaryota; kingdom Metazoa; phylum Arthropoda; class Malacostraca; order Isopoda; family Cirolanidae; genus Bathynomus; species Bathynomus jamesi. The sequence goes on along the minus strand of JAJOZX010001728.1, from coordinate 297,891 downwards.
ATTTTATTTTAGTTTCGGGATCAATGAAAGAAAGCCACCCCCAAAAGTTTCTAGTAAACAACGCCACCCTAAAAAAATGATCAAGTAAACAATGCCACCCCCCAAAATCACTAAAGTAAAGAATGTAAGTAAAAACACCTCCATGAGGAATTGTTTATTATTTATTACTGTATGCCCTTGATGATTGGTTAGATTAAGTCATGATATTTTCATTTAAACTAACTAAAATATCACAACTTAACCTAACCTAAATAACCTACCTACCTAAATAACCTACCTACCTAAATAACTTACAGATCAATGAAAGAAAGCCACCCCCGAATTGTGTCAATGAAAGAAAGTCACCCCCGAATTGTGTCAATGAAAGAAAGTCACCCCCGACCCGTTTGGGGGTGGCTTTCTTTCATTGATCCTAGTTTCGTAACTTGAATACCAATATTTAAAGTAATTGTTTTTCCTTATGTTGAAGGTATTTTCTTTACAGAAGCCCTTAGAATGAATACAGAAGAGCGTGTGGCAATAGTAATTTGGCGAATCGAGGGAAAGAAATACAATGACATCAGAGAGAAGTTTAGAAGGAGATTTCATAAGCCGGGGCCAATAGACAAGACAATACGAAAATTGGTGAACAAATTTAAACGAACGGGATCTGTAAATGATGAAGCAAGATCAGGACGACCGTGTATGTCAGATCTTACCGTGAATGCAGTACGCGGAATTATCACTGAGGAGCCACGTACGTCCGTTCGTGCTGCATCACACAGACTCGGCCTCCCGACGTCATCTGTGCACAAAATTCTGAAAGTTAATTTGCAGAAGAAAAGCTATCATTTGCAGGTTTTACATGATTTACATGAAGATTTCCCTCGACGAAGTGCTGTGTGTGCTGATCTCGTAGAACAAATCTTTAGTGATAATTTAATGGACAACATTCTCTTTAGTGATGAAGCCACTTTCCATACGTATGGAAAAGTAAATCGCCATAACTGTCGAATTTGGGCAGATGAAAGACCGAATGATTTCGTCCAAAATTGGGAAAGAGACTCACCTAAAGTTAATATCTGGATGGGTTTAACAAAATCTAAGGTTTATGGTCCTTTTTTCTTTGCTGAAGCTACAGTTACGGGGCTTATTTATCTGGACATGTTGCAGCAATTCCTTGAACCTCAGCTGATTGGGGATAGGATTGTTAGTACCGTCGTCTATCAACATGATGGTGCTCCTTGTCACTATGCCAAAATTGTTCAGGATTATCTAAATGGACGTTTTCCAAATCGCTGGATTGGACGCGGAAGCAACAGACCTTGGCCAGCGAGATCACCAGATTTAACCCCATTAGATTTCTTTGCATGGGGCTTTATCGAATCGCACGTCTATCAGACTAAGATTACGAGTCTTGAAAACTTACGTACACGTATACGAACTGCTGCAGATAACATAACCCCGCAAATGCTCCAGAATGTGTTTAGAAATGCTGCGGAACGATTTGAGCTGTGCAGGGATACTGATGGGCGTCACGTCGAATCCTACTCTTAATTATTTAATAAATGTTACCACTTTATCGTTTTATGATTGAATTCCATATAATTTCCAAGTGTTTCACAAAAATAGATCCTGACTTTATGTACACCCTGTATATAAATGACATTCCACTTTCATCTGATATACTGAACTTCCTAATGTTTGCAGATGATACAAGTGTGTCTTTTTAGGATCACCTGAAGATCAGGGCCCCCAGCCTTCTTTAGTTAGCTTTATAAGGTTAACTAACGAAAATATCACGACCTAACCTAACCATCTGTTAGGTCAACTGTACGCCCTTGACGATTGGTTAGGTTAGGTCGTGATATTTTCGTTAGGTAGCCTTATAAAGCTAACTAAAGAAGGCTGGGGGCCCTGATCTTCAGGTGATCCTCTTTTTCTTGTAAAGATGTCAATTCAGCTAAGAATATACTGTATGTAATTCAGAATTCATTAGTAATGACATGGTTGACCACCAATAAACTCTTACTAAATATCAGTAAAACAAATTTCATGATATTTACTAATAAAAGAAATGTATATCTTCATGAACTTAATGTCAATGAAACCGCTGGAACAAAATTTTTTGGTGTAATACTAGATAAGAATTTGCAATGAAGTGATCATGTAAATTATATCGCGAAAAAGATTTCAAGGATCGTTGCTATAATGTTTAAACTTAGAATTGTAGTCCCTAAACATGTTTTATTGGCTCTTTATCATACTGTTGTTCTTCCTTATATAACGTACTGCACCCTTGTTTGGGGAAACTCCGCTTTAAACGGTATCTTTGTCATCCAAAAAAGAGTAATAAGGTTATTATCTGATGCTCATTTCCTTGATCACTCTAGTGCATTATTTAAAGAGCTAAACCTACTAAAGCTCAATGATATAACTAAACTGGTACATTTTATTTTTATTTACGAGTGTAAGAACAAAATCATTAATTTACAATGGGTAACTAGTAGATATTTTGTAACTCATCAAGAAATCCACTCGTATCAGACCAGAAATTGATCAAAGCACGTTATACCTCAATTTAGATTGTCTTCATCTCAAAAACTACCCATTTTCATTAGATTGAAACTGTGGAATGATTTACAGTAAACGCTGATATAAGAATATTGTGAATGTAAATTCGTTTAAAATCAAGTTGAAATCCCGGTAAATAATGGCATACTAATAAAATTCTAGGATTAATGTATATTACTGTTGTTTATTTATTTCTCCTGTGTAATCTAGGATTAAAGACATTACTTGTGATTGTTCAGTTCTTATCTCTCGTGTATAATATTGATTTCTTTATTTTGTATTCGTATAATACCTTCAATAATGTCCCTGCATTTGTCATATCAATAATGATAATTTAAGAGTAATACATACTGTACCTTAACTATTAATAATACTTATTTATGATTTATTTGTTATTAATAATAACTATCTGTTTTATTTTGAATAAGAGCCCAGTAAAGCCTCCTAAAGCTTAAGGCCAAATAAAATAAAATAATTAGTCCAGCTTCACAATTATTTATGTCATTGTAAATTGTAAGACCACTGTATTTATTTTATTATTAATAAAGGTTAGTCAATTCAATTTAATAAAGTCAACATAATAAGATGGTTTAATATAAAAATTATAAAGTACAACTTAATATAGAATTATTATTATTAATATAGAGTAGGAGATTAAAATAGTTTATAATATTTAGAGGTGAATGTAAAATATTTTTATATTATTACACTTTGAAATGAGTATAAATTATCATAAATAGTATATTTTTTGTCTGTTCAATTTTCTATAAACATAGATTTTAGTTTGCAATGGAAATTTTAAAATTTCAAAGAATCGGTAAGAAAATTTACTAAATTTGGTCGATGCCGATGCCCAAAAATTGGTCAATTCTGGCGGTGCCGATTAATCGGTATACCACTAGTACAGACACAGGTAGATGGTGGAAGTGGATTTTATTTCTTACCGGTACTGTTGGCTAAACTCTCAAACCTCACTGTTATGTTGCCACATTACCTAGCCCTCCCCCCGCCCCCCCATCCACCATCATAAGTTGACACAAGGCTTTATTTTTCTATAATTAACTAATAACTTCTCAGAAGGAAAATAAGGCAAAACAAAAATATATAAATACAGAATTACAACTTATTTTGAGAGAGAGAGAGAGAGAGAGAGATTTCCAGGTTTTTAACGGTACCAGTACCGAATGCTCATTTTTTCCATGCAGGAAGGAGGGGTCAAAGGCGAATACCTGCAAAAATGCACCCCCATAGAAGGAAAAGGAGAGAGTCGAAATTAAGGCCTCTCTCTGAGGCTGTTAAAAACTCCACCATTTTTTTTTAATTTTGAAAAGAATATACAGTAAGATGCATGTATGTGTAGTGAGGAATAGAGGTAGAAGCGTGTGTTTGAGAGCATGCTCTGCTCGCAAGGTAGACGAGACACGGAAAAAGATCAGCTAAGGAGGAGAGTGACAGGAGAAACGGGAGTTCCAGCACTCCCTGTCTCCTGCTTAACGTCCCCTCCGGAGTACTCCCCTGGTCGATTGGTATCTACAATCTCCTCATATTTATTTCTGGTTTTGCGTACCGGATCGCACCGGCCTGCTTTCATCATTGTATATACATATACAAATGTACAGTTTATATATATATATATATATATATATATGGATGATGACGATGATCATGATGATGTATGTCTGTCTGTTCTACATTCATTTATACACGCACCCAAACAGCAAGGGTAATCTACACCAAATTTGGTATACACATTGAGGGAGAACCAGGGAAGGTTTTAGTAACACACTCGCCCCTACCAGTCTCTCCCAACCCTGGGGGTAACTGGGAGGAGGCCCCCTAAACGGCTAGAGTAATCTGCACCAAATTTAGTTTACATATTAAAGAAGAACCACGGAAGGTTTTCGTAACAAACTCGTCCCTCCAGTTCCCCCATAAGTTGTGTTTTGGAGACTTTTGCTGTACAAAGCAGAGCGGATATTCTACACTCGATTTTATATATATATATATATATATATGCACTAAAATCACAGAATAACACGTGATCTTATTAATAAGCAAACAACCACAGGGAAAAGGAAAAGGAAACACGAAGTCCGAGTGCTTTCGTGATATATTCACATCTTCAGGGAGAAACAAAATAGGCAGAGATTACAAAGTAAATGAGTTAAATACACAAGCAAAAAAATTCCCAATCCGCAACTCAAATTAAAGACCATAAAACCCTCTAAAGATTTTTTCAATAGATAACAATCTGTAGGCTGCTTATATATATATAAATATATAAACCAGGTGTCCCATTCGAAATGAAACAACTTTGAAACTCTGTAATTTTTAAAGTATTAATGTGAGAATGTTGAAACTTTGCCAGTTACTACATCATATGCATAAGTTTTTGTCATAATGTTTTTTGTATGTTTCAGTTTGAATTATGTTTACCCCACAAGAAAAAGCGAAATGTGTGTTATGGATGGCTGAGTTGAAGTTCCCTACTCTGGTGCAACGGCGATTCCGTACAACCTTTCACAAAGAACCACCCACCAGAAGAGACCTATATGCATGGACCAAGAAATTTGAGGAGACTGGCAGTGTTCTAAAGGAACACTCTGGAGGGCGAACAAGATCGGAAGGTGATGTTGAACGAATACGCGGCTCCTTTGGTAGTAGCCCGAGAAGGTCCATCCGTCGTGCCAGTGTCGAACTGCAGATTCCTCGTTCAACTGTGCATAGAGTCGTGCGCAAGCGGCTGCAGCTCTCTCCATATAAGCTTCAAATTGCTCAGCATATAACATGTGAAGATCTTAACAAAAGGAAACATTATGCTATGCACAATGTATCTAATATATCTAAATGTTATAATTCACATAACCATATGAAACTTTATGACATTGACTGTTTGCTGTGTGAATATTACATTGTTTGCATCATTCAATAAAAAATTATAAGGTTTCAAAGTTGTTTCATTTCGAATGGGACACCCGGTGTATATATATATATATATATATATAGAGAGAGAGAGAGAGAGAGAGAGAGAGAGAGAGAGAGAGGGTGAGGCAAATGTCAGGAGTCAAAGAAGCCAGAGATTATAGATCTTTTCCGTTCTATGGCCGCCACTATTTTTAAAGAAAAATTACTTTTTTAGTTAAAAAATTTATAATTTAAAATTTATAAATTTTTAGTTGAAAAATTTATAATTTATATTTTATAAATTTTTAGTTGAAAAATTTATAATTTATAAATATTTAATTGAAAAATTTATAATTTATAATTTATAAATTCTTAGTTAAAAAATTTTGTAATTTATGCAATGATGCTGTAAAGGCAGGAGGGGAAAGGAGATAGAGGAGCATCACCGGACTCGTCCAGGGTTGAGTTGGAGGTAAAAGTTTTGGCAATGAGTTCGGCTTTACCAGATGAAGAGACGCCAGCTGAACCGTCAGAATGGAAAAGAGGAGGGAAAGAAGAAGACGTAAAGTTGTTGAGTGGTTTTTGGCTTGGTACCAGAAAGAGCGAGAAGAATTAGAATTAGATAAGTGTTTACATTTTTCTCTCATCTGATGAAGGAATTTTTGGAGAGTCGAATAACAGATTTTGCACGATTTGGTCGTTAATACAATGTTAATACAAGTTTGGTCGTTGCGTACATATGCGCAACAGACACCTTTGGAATGAAACTGAGTATAGAGAAAGCAGGAAGGTACAGAAAAGGGATTGCTGTAAGTCGTTTCAGACACCCGAGTTTCAGTGAGGAGAAGTTGAAGTTTATTGGAGTAGAGGTGGTGTTCAACAGTTTAGAAATTTGAGGAAAGGTCACAGATATTGCAGAAGTTTATAAACAGTGAATCAGACAGAGGCCCAGGACATCTCGAATGGGTAGTAGCAGAACCAGCCCTGCTGCTGGGGTCTGCGTTCCTGGTACTGACAGCATGGAAGCCAGAAATGTGGGCATTTATGTTCCCCTCCCAAAGGAACTCCGAGGCTCTTAAAGACAGTGCCATTTTTTAAATTTTGAAAAGATTATGTAATGAGTAAGATACATGATGTGTAGTGAGGAAAAGATGGAGAAGTGTGTGTTTGAGACCATGCTGGATTCCTCACAGGGTAGATGAGACACGGAAAAAGGTCAGTTAAGTAGGACAGTGATAGGAGAAACGGGAATTCCAGCACTCCTCTCTCTTGTATTGTCTAGCGTTCCCTATTCCCTGGTCGATTGGTGTCTCAATATCCTCCATACTCGGTACGTTGCTCTGCCACGTGGGGACGAACTCCCCTTTGCAAGGCATACACGTTTTAGTTCAATCTTCATATAAAACCAATATACGGTTACTATGTATATATATATATATATATATATATGATGAATAAAACCACGAAGGAAAGGAAACACAAAAAGGTGCTCAAGCGCTTTCGTCTAATGACATCCTCAGGAACACTGAAGTACATAAAAGGTTACGGCCTATATATAGGTTACAGAAAAAAAAAAAAAAAAAAAAAATTAATAAATAACATACATACACACAAACACACATATATATATATATATATATATATATATACATATCTACACACATACATATATATATATATATATATATATATATATATATATGCAATAAACGGAGAAGTAAAAATAAAAATTAAAAATTAAAGATTAGAGGATTAACCAAGAGGCATACAGATTTGTAAGGAAAAATATCGATTTTTAGCACAAGATCAAATGAATTAAAAATACAAATTTATACTGGAAATCTACCCGAATTGGAAAAAATCAACGGTATTGGAAGTGATCTGTGTTACCCATCTGCGTTTATGGAATCTTGTCTCAACAAGGCAAAACGAACTTTCTATCGTGCCAATAATAACACTCGTACTTTGTCAAAAAATATTTTAGTACTTCCATTTTTCCCGGGCTTTTTAGGCATTGCTAATGTACTTAAACTTTTTGATATTAATGTAGTATTTTCAAATAACAATATTGTGAAAAATATCATAGTAAAAAATAGCCCTACCAATAATTCAGGCATTATCTATAAAATTGGGTGTAAACAATGTGATTCCTTTTACATAGGTCAGACGGGAAAGGATTTGCACACACGTATAAAACAGCATCAATATTCCGTTAGAACAGGACAGTTGTCCAGTGCTCTTTTTGTCCATTTGTCAGAGTTATCTCACTGTATTGATTGTGTAGTGAATACTCTTATTTTAGTTTCAAGATAAATGTTAATTTTACCGTCTTGAATTTCGGAATAGTTATAAATTCATTTTAAATTAGTTACCCCATTATAATTCAATTGTGAACCACATTAATACTAATTTTATGTATACTATATTATTTTATTGTATGTAAACATAATTAATTATATATCACAATTGTCAGTTAATTATTTATATTCAAATATTTATTTTAATCTAATACCATGTCCATTTTACAAATAAATAATAGAAAACCAATGGTTATATTTTCCACCTTTGGTACTGTCGCAGTTTCGCCTAACGGACTCAATACGGCTAGTGAGATAATCACTGGTTGGCACTTAACTAGCGGCAGTGCTTATGGCTACATCATCCAGGTTAACCTATACCGGATAGATGCGCTACGGTCCCAAGCCGTAGCTTGCCTAGGCCAACGACGACGACGTAAACCAACAATTGGTGACCCCGGAGCTGGATTCCCCCCTTTTACCCGAACGACTAGGACTAGACTGTAATGTCGTTCGTGCCCATCACCCCCTTCACCCGAACGACTAGGACTAGACTGTAACGTCGTTCGTGCCCACCACCCCCTTCACCCGAGCGACTAGGACCAGACTGTAACGTCGTTCGTGCCCATCACCCCCTTCACCCGAGCGACTAGGACCAGACTGTAATGTCGCTCGTGCCCTCTGCCCCTCACCCCTGCCCGTGCGCTCTGTGCCTGCGCTCGTCTCAACCTCCACTCCTTCGTTGGGAACTTGTCTTGCTTGTACGTTAGCAAGCATAGGAGAAGATGCCTGACGACGCTGGTGCCATCTCCCACTTGAGCGTAAAGCTCCCCGTCTTCTGGCCGGGTGATCCATTTATTTGGTTCCACCAAGTGGAATCACAATTCAACTTGGGAAGGATCACCGCTAGCAGGACGAAATACGATCATGTTTTGTCCTCTCTACCAGCGAGCATCATCTCTGAAGTCCGTGACGTCATCGTATCTACTTCCACGAGTGAGGACCCGTACAACGATCTGAAGTCTGCCATCCTGTGCCGCACCACTGTCTCCGAGCGTGAGAAACTACATCAGTTAATCTCAAAAGAAGAACTTGGAGACCGTAAGCCCACTCAAATGCTGAGGGCTATGCAGTGCGCTCTAGGCGAACGCGCACAAACCTTCGATAAGGACATCTTTAGACAGTTGTTCTTGCAGAAACTTCCTCCATCAGCTCAGCGTGTCTTGGCCACTATGGATCCTGCTACTCCAGTTGATAAACTAGCAGAAACTGCCGACAAAGTAGTGGAGATTGACACAGCTCCGGTCAACAACGTGAACACACAATCGGAACTGGAGTTGAAAGTGGAAGAGTTAAGTCAACAACTCAACCACGTTTGTTCTCTGCTACAAAATCAACGGCAAAGAAGCCATTCTCGGTCAAGATTTACGAAGAGGCATCGTTCGAGTTCCGGGAAGATCTGCTTCTACCACTCGAAATTTGGAAAGAAGGCTAGGAAGTGCATCTCCCCTTGCAATTTTTCGTCGGAAAACCCCAGCAGCGAGTCCTAATGGCGTCTAGTACTCGCACTGCCAACCTGTTATTCATAAAGGACAGGAACTCTGGTGTCAATTTCTTGGTCGATACCGGAGCGTCAGTCAGTGTATTCCCTCAAAAATCTGGTCATACGCACCCGGAATCTCCGCCTCTATACGCTGCTAACGGTTCACGCATACCCACGTACGGTACTCAGTCGCGTGAACTAAACTTGGGCCTTCACCGATCCTTCAAATGGATTTTCATCTGTGCTCAAGTGCGGCATCCCATAATCGGCGCTGACTTCCTCCAGCATTTCAAACTCCTGGTGGATCTTGACAAGCGACGCTTATGCGACCAGGCCACACTGCTTTCTGTTCTTGCCAAACAGGTTGCCCTTCCGGACGCCTCGAACTCTGCACTTTCCCTCGTTCCCCCTAATTCCATGTACCAGTGCCTTTTCCAGCGATATCCAGGAATTCTTCAACCGATGCAGATGGGTGATACCATTAAGCACACCATTACCCATCACATTACAACAAAAGGTCCCCTGTGTTTGCAAAACCCAGACGTCTTGCCCCGGACAAACTGAAAGCTGCCAAATCGGAATTCCAGCTTATGCTGGATCTTGGGATAATAAGACCTTCCAAAAGCAGTTGGTCCTCTCCCCTACACCTGGTCCAGAAGAAGTCAGGAGACTGGAGACCATGTGGGGATTACCGGTTTTTGAATTCGACAACCATCCCGGACCGATATCCGGTACCAAATGTCCAAGACTTTACTTCTCTTCTCCACGGCAAATCTATCTTCAGTAAAATAGACCTCGTTAAGGCTTTCCACCACATTCCCGTAGAGCCTTCGGATATTCCCAAGACTGCAGTTTGTACACCATTTGGGTTATTCGAATTTTTGAAGATGCCGTTCGGGCTACGGAATGCTGCGCAAACCTTTCAGAGGTTTATAGATGAGGTCACCAGAGGCTTAGACTTTGTTTATGCCTACATCGATGATTTGCTTGTGGCCAGCTCAACGGAAGAGGAACATAAGGAACATCTTTCACTCCTCTTTCAACGCTTAGAACAATACGGTGTTACTATTAATGCATCTAAGTGTGTGTTTGCACAGCCAACCTTGGAATTTCTTGGTCACACGATTTCGCAGCACGGAATTACCCCCCTTCAGGACAAGTGTGAAGTGATAAAAAATTACCCTATGCCAAGTAATCAGCGTGAGTTACGTCGGTTTCTAGGTTTGGTAAATTATTACCACAAGTTCATTAAAAACTGTGCTAGTGTTCTTGCTCCTCTACACGCTATGATCACACACAAACGCAAGGTAACGAAATTGTTATGGTGTAGCGATAGTTTACAGGCGTTCGACAATGCCAAAAATGCTATCAATAGTGCATTGTCTCTGTCATTTCCTATCAGTGATGCCCCCCTAACTCTGACGGTCGATGCCTCAGATGTTGCGATCGGTGGGGTGTTGGAACAAACCATTAACGGTCAACAAGCACCCATCGCGTTTTACTCGAAAAAGCTGCAGCCAGCCCAAACGCGTTATAGTGCTTTCGGACGTGAACTTCTTGCTATTTACTTAAACGTGAAGCATTTTCAACATTTCCTTGAAGGCCGAGAGTTTTGTGTTTTTACCGACCACAAACCTTTGGTCACTGTCTTCAATAAAAACAGCTGTAACCACTCTCCCAGAGTCATCAGGCAACTCGATTATATCTCGCAATTTACCACAGATATCCGCCACATCAAAGGTGTCTTGAACACTCCAGCGGATGCACTTTCAAGAATAGAGATTACTTCTGTTACCCTCAGCTCTACACTGTGGAATGCTATTGCACAGGATCAAGATAAGGATACGGAACTACAAGACCTGCTCAGAGAAGACTCCACTCACTCACTTTCCCTCAAGAAAATGAGTATGCCAGGATTGTCTGTGCCCCTCTATTGCGACGTATCAACAGCTGCTATTCGCCCTTATGTCCCTCCATGTCACAGAAAAGCAGTCTTCACGGATCTTCATAAGCCCTCCCATCCTGGTATCCGTGCTTCGCAACACCTGGTTACCTCTCGCTTTGTTTGGCCCTCGATGCGGAAGGATGTCAAACATTGGACCAAAACGTGCCTTGCCTGCCAGCGTGCCAAAGTCCAAAGGCACACCAGGTCCCCCTTTGACGCATTTCCGCCCCCATCCCAGCGATTTGAAGTAATTCATGTAGACATTGTTGGCCCTCTTCCAGTGATTCAAGGCCAACGTTATCTGCTCACCTGTCTCGACCGCTTTTCCAGATGGCCTGAAGCCATCCCACTTCCTGATATCCAAGCGGACACTGTTGCAAGAGCCTTTCTTCATGGATGGGTATCAAGATTTGGATTGCCGACAAAAGTCATCACTGACCAAGGTCGCCAATTTGAGTCTTCGCTTTGGAAGAAGTTTACTAGCTTGTTGGGTACAGTACATGCGCATACCTGTGCGTATCATCCGCAAGCTAACGGCCTCGTCGAACGCTTCCATCGCCAGCTGAAGTCATCCCTTATGTGTCACGAAGACTCCCATTGGATGGATAAACTTCCACTCGTGTTGCTTGGTATTCGCTCTGCATTTAAGAGTGATCTGAAGACTACAGCGGCTGAACTAGTCTATGGAACAACACTGCGGCTACCAGGTGGCTACTTCACTGCAGGGGATAAGTCATGCGATCCTACGGAATTCGCTCAAACACTTTCCTCTCACATGCAGTCCCTTCAGCCTGTTCCCCCTCGATTGACTAGCCAACAGAACATCTTTATTTCCCCAGCCCTCCAGTCTTGCACCCACGTTTTCGTTCGTGTACCTGTCCCAAAACGGCCTCTCCAATGTCCATATGACGGACCCTATGAAGTTCTCCGACGTACGCGCAAATCATTTCTCATCCAGCGCGGTTCCAAGGTCGACAAGGTTTCTATCGATCGTCTTAAGCCTGCGTTTTTGGAATCAACCTTAAGTGAGGTACATGTAGCTACCAAAAAGGTCCAGAGGAAATCAGTGTCGTTCGGAACTCTTTGAACTTCCTCTCTGGTGGGGGAGTGTGTAGTGAATACTCTTATTTTAGTTTCAAGATAAATGTTAATTTTACCGTCTTGAATTTCGGAATAGTTATAAATTCATTTTAAATTAGTTACCCCATTATAATTCAATTGTGAACCACATTAATACTAATTTTATGTATACTATATTATTTTATTGTATGTAAACATAATTAATTATATATCACAATTGTCAGTTAATTATTTATATTCAAATATTTATTTTAATCTAATACCATGTCCATTTTACAAATAAATAATAGAAAACCAATGGTTATATTTTCCACCTTTGGTACTGTCGCAGTTTCGCCTAACGGACTCAATACGGCTAGTGAGATAATCACTGGTTGGCACTTAACTAGCGGCAGTGCTTATGGCTACATCATCCAGGTTAACCTATACCGGATAGATGCGCTACGGTCCCAAGCCGTAGCTTGCCTAGGCCAACGACGACGACGTAAACCAACAATTGGAATAATGCTTCAGTTTTATTTCATTCTAGTAACATTGTCAATAGAAATATTCTTGAGTCTGCCATTATCCAACTTTCAAATAACTTCAACATAAGCAAAGGTCTTTTTCAACTCGATCCTGTTGTTTTGAATTCCTTCAAAACAAATTTAGATAAAAAGGGTAGGACGCTAAATCTTTGGTAAACTTGTACGCTACTTTATTAACTTTTAATCTTCATTTTATTTTTTTTATATATATCGAAACTTGACTCTAAAAGGCAAAGTGTTAAAACCCGGGTAGATTTCCAGTATAAATTTGTATTTTTAATTCATTTGATCTTGTGCTAAAAATCGATATTTTTCCTTACAAATCTGTATGCCTCTTGGTTAATCCTCTAATCTTTAATTTTTAATTTTTATTTTTACTTCTCCGTTTATTGCATATATATATATATATATATATATGTATGTGTGTAGATATGTATATATATATATATATATATATATATATATATATATGTGTGTGTGTGTGTGTTTGTGTGTATGTTATTTAATTTTTTTTTTTTTTTTTTTTTTTTATGTAACCTATATATAGGCCGTAACCTTTTATGTACTTCAGTGTTCCTGAGGATGTCATTAGACGAAAGCGCTTGAGCACCTTTTTGTGTTTCCTTTCCTTCGTGGTTTTATTCATCATAAATATTTTTCACGTGTTACTTTCGTGAAATAATTTTCATATATATATATATATATATATATATATATCTATGAGGTTGAGATGTTTCATCCCTTTGGGACTGGCCCAGCTGCGTAATCCCTATCAGATTGAACTTAACATAATACAGTATTTGTCATTTTCTACAGTAGTATGAGACAGTTTAGATATAATAGTATAAAAAGATAAAAAAGGTAATTTTTATCGCTAATTCCCTAAGTGATAATAATAATAAGGACCTTTTCCAGTTTGTGTACCGTTCTTCGGTTAGCCTTATAAAGCTAACTGAAGAAGGCTAACTAACGAAAATATCATGACCTAACCTAACCAATCGTCAAGGGCGTACAGTTAACCTAACGATTGGTTAGGTTAGGTCGTGATATTTTCGTTAGTTAGCCTTATAAAGCTAACTGAAGAAGGCTAACTGAAGAACGGTACACAAACTGGAAAAGGTCCAATAATAATAATAATAATAATAATAATAATAATAATAATAATAATTATTATTATTATTATTATTATTATTTCTATTTTTTGTGGACAATTTGACAGAAATGAGAGAGATAATAGAGAACTCGCAGGAAAGTTTAAAGATAGTCAGAGACTAACCGGTTAAAAGTGTATTTTAATAATATATCATTTAAAATTTACATTATATTTAAAATTTTTAAACTAATTGCGTTCGTGTTATTTCGTTCACCCTCCGTTGCTCTTTATTAAAAGTCTTTTAAACCCACACTCCCTAATTCGGTTCTCTAAAACTCCTGTGAGTCTCTCCTTACTTCTATCTCCCTCTGCGTGAGAGCCGGACTCCCCTCTGCCCCAAATATTAATCAAGAAATGTACTTCAATCCATTTGCTTACCAAAACTGATGAATTCAAGTTGAAAATCCTGATAGATAAACACAATAGAACCTCTGGAGCGAAAGATGAACTCAAAAGCAGAAGTTAACATCGTTTTCTATTATCTAAATCATCCTTCCAGGGGTATCTCTTCTATAAAATTAGAATGGAAACGAAGCTATAATGTAAGTATGGAGTACGTGTAAGTTTGGTGCATATACACACATGGAAACAAAACATGATCGGTTTTATACATACACGAAAAACATACTGTATATTTTACTTAGTGTTATATGAAACCTATTTTTACCCCTATCGGAATTTTTATAAATAATAATAAATTTACAAAAGCCAAATGTTTTTAGATTTGTACTCTTCATACAGGGTGTCTCAAAAGTCCTTGTACACCTATATATATATATACATATGAAAAATTATTTCACGAAAGTGACACGTGAAAAGTATTTATGATGAATAAAACCACGAAGGAAAAAAGAAACACAAAGGGGTGCTCAAGCGCTCAGTGTTCCTGAGGATGTCATTAGACGAAAGCGCTTGAGCACCCCTTTGTGTTTCTTTTTTCCTTCGTGGTTTTATTCATCATATATACATATATATATTTTTCCGTCCCGTTGTACATATGTATGATATATATTTTTGTCATCTCGCCTTCTCCCTTCATTCCCTGACGAGGTGTACTTCTGAATACACGAAAGACTTTGGAATCATTTTTCTTTTTCCTTGTGGGTTTGCATCATTCATTCATTTCACGTGTTTAATTGTGAAATTCTTCCCATATATATATATATATATATATATATAGCGAGGAATAGGAGGACGAAGAGATGGTACATGTTTATTAACAGACGTTTCGGAAAAATTCAATTTCCATCATTTTCCATCATCATATATATATATATATATATATATATATATATATAATATATATATATATATTTTTTTTATTTTTATTTTTTTTACCCCTATGTTTTTATCCCTGCGAACACTGTATCGATAAGAAAGAATTGCATATAGATGTATTCAACTTACTAAGAGTGGATAGAACAGCGAGACGTAAAGGTGGCTGTGCTATTTACGTACATGAGAGGCATATGGCAGAGACGGTAATAAGTAAATCCAACAGCTTCGTGGAAACCCTTGCAGTGAAAAAAGAGAAACTAATCGTGGTACTGATAGTCATCTTTTGACCTCCAAACTCTCCAACTGAAAAATTTTCGGATGCCATTGATGATATCAGAACCCTAATAAAGTCCGTAAACTCTCCATCCCCTAATATAATACTCTGCGGCGATTTTAATTTCCCATTTATAAAATACAAAAAGGCGGATAGAAATATATTTATGCAGCAAGATAAGGGGCAAGCAAAAATGCTGATGGCTCTCACAAACGAGTTTATGTTGACACAGGAGATAACAGAAAATACCAAAAAAAATAACTGCCTAGATCTGGTATTCACGAATAACACGAACTTGAATGCTGATATAAAAATAACCCCAACTATTATCTCAGACCACAACATAATCGAGTTATCGACAAATATGGTGATAACATTAAAAGACTACACATACGGGAGGAAGAAGCAAATTTGGGGCTTTTATCTTAAACTCCAAGACCATAAATTGGGAAGAAATCAGATCACACATTGCCCAAATAGAGTGGAGAACAGTCTTAGAGAATAAAACAACGGACGAAATGCTAACAACCTTGGAAGAAAAGACGCTGAAAGTTTTAGAAAAATATGCTCCGAAAGCACAGCCAAAAGGAAAGAGGAACTGGATAGAGAGGCAAAAGAGAAGAATATTCAGCAAAGGAAAGAGAGTAGCGGCGAAGTTAGCTAATTGCGGAGACAACAATGTCAGAAAAGCAATACAAGAAAAACTGGAGAGTATCGATAGGGAAATACAAACCCTGATTAAGGGCCATACAGAGAGGGAAGAGGAAAAGGCGGTAGAAGCAATAAAGGAAAATCCAAAATACTTCTCCAGTTATGCGAAAAGGAAAACAAAAACCCGCGCTACCATCGGGCCCTTAAAGAAAGGAAATAATGAACTAGCAGACGATCTAAAAGAAATATCTGAAACATTGAGAGCCCAGTATGAATCGGTCTTCAGTACCCCAAAAAGTGACAAAGCGATACCTGACATATATGCATTCTTCGAAGAGAAATTGCAAGGAGAATGTATAACAGACTTTGATTTTACCCGAGAAGATGTGGCGAGAGCTATAAGACAAATGAAATTACATTCAGCTGCAGGTCCGGACAAATGGAACGCACTATTGATTAAAAACTGTTAAAATGAAAGAGCTACACCCTTATACTGGATATGGAGAAGATCCCTAGACACTGGGGAAATATCGAGCATCTTGAAAAGAGCGAACATTGTCCCTATATATATAAAGGAAGGGATAGATCTCAAGCAAAGACCTATAGACCAGTGTCATTGACGTTCCACCTCACCAAAATATTTGAAAGAATAATCAGAGAGAAAATCTATGACTTCTTGGAGACACTGGAAAGATTCAACGAAAATCAGCACGGATTCCGATCAGGAAGATCATGCCTATCACAATTTATAAAGCGCTATAACAATATCTAGATGCATTTGAAGGCAATGAAAACTATAGTGTCATATACACAGATTTTGCTAAAGCTTTCGACAAATGCGATCATGGTATAATAGCACATAAAATGAAACATATGGGAATAACAGGGAAAGTGGGAAAATGGATCTACAGCTTCCTCAGAGAACGTCTACAGGTCGTCAAAATTCAAGGTGTATCATCATCAGAATCGGAAGTACGCAGCTTAGTACCTTAAGGTACAGTACTGGCCCCACTCCTGTTCATTATTATGCTAACAGACATAGACAGTGGGGTAAACAGCAACAGTATAGTAACATCCTTTGTGGACGATACAAAGATCAGCAGAAATGAAGTGGAGGCCTTGCATAAGGACACGAAGAAAATATACACATGTTCAGAAGACAACAATATGACATTTAACACCGAGAAATTTCAGCTCTTGAGATATGGTAGAAATGAGGAACTTAAACAGACTTACATATCATGCTCCAAATAGACAGGAAATTCAAAGGAGCACGAAAGCGGTCAACTTGAGGGTAATAATGACCGATGATGCCAAATTTGAGACACAAAATCAGATAGTGATAAACAAAGCAAAAAGAGTCGCCGGGCAGGTACTAAGAACGTTCAAAAGGAGGGACAAAACAGTAATGATTCCCCTGCTGAGAACACTGATCATACCCAAACTTGAATACTGCTCAGTTTTGACGTCCCTATAAAAAGGAAGAACTTAATAAACTATAAGAAACGCAGAGATCTTTCACAGCCAAGATTGATGGCTGCAAGGAGCTCAACTACTGGGAAAGACTACGTAAACTAAATCTGTACTCCCTGGAAAGAAGAGAGGTACACTAAATCTACATATGGAAAATGATCGAAAAACTGGTACCAAACATAAAACTAAACCTAATTATCATCCAAACAACGCTGAAAAATAGGAAAGGCAGAATGTGTAGTGTTCCCAAATTAAAGGGCCGACAAGGGACCTTTTCAACACTGAAGGAAAATAGCTTGGTTGTCAGGAGGCCAAGACTTTTTAACCAGCTTCCAAAGGACCTCACAAACGTTACAGGGGTCAAAGTTGAAGTCTTCAAGAGAAGACTAGATGCCTGGCTCAGGACGGTACCAGATGAGCCGGGTGTACCCGGCTATGTGAGGTGGAGAGCGCAAGAGAGCAACTCGCTCCTCCACCAAGCCAGGCCTAGAGGCGGAGCTACCAGCTTGACCTTCGTGTGAAGAGAGACCAACACACGGAACCTGAACGAGGTTAACAAAGTTTTATATATATATATATACACAGCGTGTCCCAAAGAAATGTATACCCACTTTGTTCGATAATACCAGCTATGAGGATAATAAATATATTACTTTTTATATGTTTTTTAATAAAGAATTTTCTCTTGAATCTAAATATGTAATTATTTTTATTAAAAATTGAAGAACAAAAAAGTTACAGATGTTTAAATTATAATTATTATTTCGAGACTTCATGTGCGATATTTTCTAATATTTTAACCGACTGTTTTGAGATACTTATGTTTAGTGTTGATATTGAAGCATAAATGTTGTAATTATTAGTTAATTCAAAAAATTTACAAATTCCATGGTTAAATGACACTTTATCTAAGATGTTCGACGTCTTCCAGAACGTTGTTTTTGTAAGTTTTGCACAGTGCCGTCGGTTTCAAACTTATCTCGTATACGTGCAAAAATATTAGAAAATATCGCACATGAAGTCTCGAAAATAATAATTATAATTTAAACATCTGTAACTTTTTTGTTTTTCAATTTTTAATAAAAATAATTACATATTTAGATTCAGGAGAAAATTCTTTATTAAAAAACATATAAAAAGTAATATATTTATTATCCTCATAGCTGGTATTATCGAACAAAGTGGGTATACATTTCTTTGGGACACGCTATATATATATATATATATATATATATATATATATATATATATATATATATATATATATATCGAAGTTAAGCGACATTGGGTCTGGGTAATAGTTGGATGGAAGACCGTCTTCCGCGCCCAGATTATGTAGCGACTCCTGGTTCGGATCCCACGTAAAGCTGTAGGTCCTCTCCGTCATATGACCTTAGATGTTGCGAACCCCAATTATATATATATATATATATATATATATGTATGTGTGTGTGTGTGTGCACAGGAACGTTTGAGATACCTGTATAATTTGAAGAAAACTACTTCCCTCTGAAGGTAGGTTTTAATTTAGTTATATTTCATTTCATTTTATTTAGAAATAAATACTGGTGTTTCGGGTTTAATTTAAGCACGTATCTATTCCTGCTATTTCTACTACTACTATTACTACTACTACTACTACTACTACTACTACTACTAATAATAATAATAATAATAATAATAATAGTAATAATAATGCCAGTTCTAAATAATTTCGTATCTTTTGGGACAGCACCCAATTTTCCGCTACATTCCCTCGTATCCTATTTTAAAAAAGAATCCTTTGACCCTCAGGATAACCATGAAAAGAGGGGAAGCGAGGTAAGCAAGAATGGAGTAAGGGGGAAAAAGTGAGATAAAGAGTAAAAGGAAAAAAATGTATGAAAAGTGTGTATCAGAATATTATAAGATTAAAGTTTGGATATACAGTTGTGTTACAGTGTCAAAACTTATACAAGGAGGTGAGAGTTATAAATAAGAGGTGAGGGTTATAAATAAGAAGTGAGGGTTATAAATAAGAAGTGAGAGTTATAAATAAGAGGTGAGAGTTATAAATAAGAGGTGAGAATTATAAATAAGAAGTGAGGGTTATAAATAAGAAGTGAGGGTTATAAATAAGAGGTAAGAGTTATAAATAAGAGGTGGGGTTATAAATAAGAGGTGAGAGTTATAAATAAGAGGTGAGAGTTATAAATAAGAGCAGGGGAGAATATTATAAAGGTTTTCATGAAGCGAGTTAAGCTACAGAAATGTACTACATACTGTACGTTATGCTTTTAAGTTAAAATTGTTTTAAAGCGAGCTATATATATATATATATATATATATATATATATATATATATATATATTATATATATTATATATATATATATATATTATATATATATATTATATATATATATATATATATACTGTATATACAGTATATATATATATATATATATATAATATTTTGAAAGAAAATTTTTTGAAAGGTTAGGTAGCTATATCTAATGCTCTTAACTCAATGCATCAGAAAAACGAATCTCATTTTTTTTTTTTTTTACATATTTTCCTTATCGTCATGGAACTTTGCTTAATCATGATAAAAGTTTTTAAATCTTTATGAAACGAGAGTTGAAAAACAATAGATGTTTTCTGAAGATTTATCGGTTTTTAAAGCCAAGTAGTGTTTTTCAAAGGGAGGTACTGATTTCAATTTGTTTAATGGAACAAATATGGACTAAAGTTTTAAAGTGAGGTATTATCCTATCTTTACTCTGTAAGGGAATAGGGAGGTACGGATAAGAAGAAAAACTACTGAGGTAGGAGAAATTTTCAGATGTAAAAAATGTTAAAATATGTAAAAAATATGTAAAAATGTGTAAAAAACATGTAAAAAAATTATGTAAAAAAATATGTAAAAACGACCTCTGAAATAATAAGAAAATATATAAAAATAAAATTTGATATAAATAATTACGCGAGTTTATTTTTTTCTTTATTTTATTAAATAATTTATTATTTATATGAATAACTAAGTTATTTATACAAAACCTTTAGGATTTCTTTCATTTCCGCCCCCATAACCCCCTAAAAGAAAAAAAGGAACGCAGGAGTGTTAAATTCGACTGTATGCATGTGATAATATCACCTCTAAAAATGAAGAAAACGCAAGAAAACCGTAGCAAGAAACGAGAAAAGAAGAAAATAGATGAACGTAAGAGATGGAACAAGAGATCTGTCTCTTAAGGTCTCTTAAGGTCTCTAAAGAGCTTAAAGTCTTCGTCTATCTTAAGACAATCAGACAGAGTCATTTGATGCTCCCTTTGAGACTTCCAAAAGATCGCCCAAATATCGCCCAAAGAAAATCGCCGATGGAGAAATCGCGTCAAATAATCGCAAAGGAAAATCGCAAAACTTAAATTAAAAGCGATCAATTGTAAATTTTAATTAATAGAGAAGTTTTTACATTGCGTAATTTATATAGTAAATTTATAGATAATTTGTAGTAGTGGGTGAAGTGTTTTCATAGATAGATTTTTATTCTGAAGAAACGGTTTTATTAAAATTAAAACGTTATTCGTTGATGTAGATGTCAATAATTTTAACTCCTATTTTTTTTTATGCAAGTAACGTTATCAGATGTTAATACTGTATTATCAAACAACATTCTCTGTCTGTCTGTCTGTCTGTCTGTCTCACGATATATATATATATATATATATATATATATATATATATATATATATATATATATATATATATATATATATATAAATAATAATTATTGTTGCATATCCTGCAAAATGCAGTACTAAGATAAACAAAGGCGATAAAATTAAATCATAGACCAAAGCTGTATGTTAACTTAAGTAAATTTGTTAATATAGCATTTTTGCCAACAACCTTCACCAAGCGGACAACACGGTGAAAAACATTACATTCAAATGCCAGATATACTGCAAATACTTCTATAATATAAAATACTTCTATAATATAAAATATAAATATAAAAAAATCTCACTATAGTACGTCACTGTTTTAATTTCTGCGTTTCTGCGTTAATTCCCGTGAACTAAAGGGATAACATTTCGCTCCCACACCAAATCTTGATTATGAGAAAAGAGTATATCTGTTGGTTATTCAGTATTATCAAAAAGCGATATCATTATAAAAAAATCATTAATATTACAGCTATGATTTTTATGTTATTTGTTTTTAGCCACGGACAGTTATTCAATAGTTCACAGTGCTACTTAATTTAAAATATTACTCCTAATTTCAGAGAGAGAGAGAGAGAGAGAGAGAGAGAGAGAGAGAGAGAGAGAGAGAGAGAGTGTGCGTGTGAGTGTGTGTGTGTGTGTGTATTTTGTTTTCAGTTCTTCTTTATTCTTTTCTTATTATGATACAAATTTTATATCATACAAACCTTTTGTTCTTTCCCTTAAGAATGTAGAATGTTGCTTCTCTGACAGCAACCATCAAACCTGAAATAAAAAATGCTCGGCTGAAAACTCTACTATATACATTACGTATAAGAACTACGTCAATAAAACTTCCAAATTTTCTTTCCTTCCATTCATATCAAAACTAAGCGAGTAGGAATATCACCTTTATAAACCAGGGATTCATTTATTTTTTTTCGTGGAAAAGATGTTATATTGCGTTCGTTAGCCGCGAAATAAGATGAGCCGACGAGGGCCATTTCGGAAAGAAAAACGGCCGAAGACCAGTTTGGAAAATTTGGCTTATATCCTTCTCAAATATTTGTAGCGCCGAGATTTCGGGATGTATTTTTTTTTTTCCTTTATAGAATGTCGATTTTCTTTTCAACCATTTTCCCACTACCAAATATTTTTTTGACAATTTTTTTCAACTTGTTTTACAAAAAGCATTACGCAACGTGCCAAAATTTTAAAGCCGAGTGGTGCGGCACATATTGTAACCTACCAAATTTTCCACCCGAGTCTGGAGGCACATATTGTCGTTGGCCAAATTTTCCAAGCGGATCTTCTTCTATCGCGTATCGTAGAGACTATCAAATTTTCTTTTATGAATCGTTAACTGCGTCAGTTATTACGTTAATATCGTCCTTGGGAAAAAAAATCCTTAACTTAAAAAGCAAAACATGATGAGAAAAGTTTTTCGTTCTTTCTGACATGATTTTTAGCAACTGGAAATAAAGAGTAAAATTAATATTTCAGTTTAAAATTTATATTAATTAATTGGCTACAAAATTAAAGCAAATAAGTAAAATATATTATTAAGATTCTAGCTTTTATCTTCATTATCTTGATAACATATTTTATTATCGTACGTCCCCTACTACGACACACGATTTAATGGCAGCCATAAAACAATTGAAAAATAAAAGTTGTACGCTGGACACAATCCCAAACAAAATTTAGAAAGAGTGCGCGAACTTAATTGCGCCCAAGCTGTCAAAGCTCATAAACCTATCCATTCAAAATGGTGTCTTCCCAGCCTGCCTAAAAATTAGGCTAGACTCTAGCCTAATTTTTAGGCAGTCTGGGAAGACACCGCTAGAGTATGCCATATTTATAATTCAGGAGATAAAACTTCCCCCTCAAACTACAGACCCATCTCTGTCCTCCCAACCGTCAGTAAACTATACAAGAGAGTAATATATAACCAAATCATAAAATTTATTTTAATCCTTTCATACCTGAATTATGAAATTTCTATTTTAAAATTGTTCCTGTTCAAGCCAAAATAACCTCTAATATTCAGATCGTAAGGCTCAAAATCGATTGTCACGATCATGTTGTCATAAGGCAACGGTCGGCGTTAAAGGGTTAAAACACAAAATTATATGCAAATACCAGTTTGGCTCTCCGCGAAAAACGCGCCCAACGGCGCAATAACTGCTATATTAGAAAAACTCTGTAGTAATCTGAACAACAAAAGAACATCAGTTATCATCCTTTAGTACAATACCTCATGACGTACTCTTAAAAAAACGAACATTACGGCTTCAAG
This sequence comes from Bathynomus jamesi, assembly GCA_023014485.1. Taxonomy (NCBI): domain Eukaryota; kingdom Metazoa; phylum Arthropoda; class Malacostraca; order Isopoda; family Cirolanidae; genus Bathynomus; species Bathynomus jamesi. The sequence continues at coordinate 274,229 of JAJOZX010001728.1, read as the reverse complement.
GTTCTTAAGATGCATCTCTCACGGGGTGACCCAAGGAAGCATTATGGCACCTATTCTGTTCCTCCTTTATATAAAAGACCTAAATCGGTCGTACAGTTGCCGTCTCTTCTCCTGACAAAGCTGAACTCTTCGCTCAAACTTTCGCTTACATTTCAACCTTGGACGATTCCGGTGCTGTTCCTCCATCTCCTCGCCCCTCTGACTTTATTATGTCTGAAATTAGAATCTCTTCTAGAGTTTTTTTCTGCCCTATCTGGGCTCAACTCTAGGAAAGCGTATGGTCCTGATGGTGTTCCTCCTGTTGTTCTTAAGAACTATGCTTCTGTGCTGACACCCTGCCTAAGCAAACCCTTTCGGCTTTGTCTCTCATCTGGTACTTTTCCTTCCTGCTGGAAGTTCGCTTTCATTTAGCATGTCCCAAACAAGGGTGACTGCTCTCAACCCTCCAACTATCGTCCAATTGCTTTGATTTTTTGCCTTTCCAAAGTTTTTGAATCTATCCTTAATAGGAAGATTCTTAAACACCTCTCTTCTCACAATCTTCTTTCAGATCGTCAGTATGGATTCCGCAAGGGACGCTTTACCGGCGATTTTCTTGCATATCTTTCTTACTCTTGGTCATCCGGGGTTTCGGGGAAACTTTTGCTATTGCGCTAGACTTATGAAAAGCTTTTGATAGAGTCTGGCACAAATCTTTAATTTCGAATCTGCCCTCCTTTGGTTTCTATCCTTCTATCTGTGCCTTCATCTCTAATTTCCTTTCTGGCCAATCTATAGCTGCAGTTGTAGATGGCCACTGTTCTTCTCCTAAAGCTATTAACAGTGGTGTTCCTCAGGGTTCTTTCTTGTCACCCACTCTTTTCTTTTTATTTATTAATAATCTTTTAATTCGCACTTCCTGTCCTATTCACTCCTATGCCGATAATTTCACTCTTCACTTCTCCACCCGCTTCCCAAAGCGTCCCTCACAGCAGTCACTTCATGATTCGCGTAGGACGGCTATGGGACACCTGACCTCTGATCTTTCTGCTATATCTGATTGGGGCAGAGAAAACCTTGTGGCTTTCAATGCCTCAAAAACTCAGTTCCTCCATCTGTCTACTCCTCACAACCTTCCACACGACTATTCCCTTACCTTCAACAACACACAACTCACTCCTTCCTCTTCTCTTAACATTTTTGGCGTTTCCTTTTCTCGTGAGCTTTCCTGGAAAGATCACATATACTCTCTTTCCAAAACAGCTTCTAAGAGGTTAGGTGTGCTGTACCGCCTCCACGGTTTTTTCACCTCCACCCAGTTGCTGTCTCTGTACAGGGGTCTTGTTCGCTTCTGTATGGAGTATGCTTCTCATGTGTGGGGTGGTTCAACCCACACAGCCGTACTTGAACCGGGTGGAATCAAAGGTGTTCGTCTCATCAATTCCCCGCCTCTTACTGATTGTCTTGAAGCTCTCTCTCTTCGCTGCAATGTTGCCTCACTCTCTCTTTACTATCGCTATCATAACGGACATTGCTCTTCTGAACTCTCTAACTCCTCCTTTAAGGAGACCACGCAGTACCAGCCTTTCTACATTTTCTCATTCCTTTTCTGTCCAACTATTTAACGCAAGGGTTAATCGGTATTTTCAGTCTTTTATCTCTTCAACCGGTCAACTCTGGAACAATCTTCCTCAATCCATCTTTCCTCCTGTCTCTGACCTCCCATCTTTCAAACGCAGAGTGTCTAGACATCTCGATAACCCCGGAACTTGATTTTGGCTCTCTTCTTCTTCTTCTATGGGAGGGGCGCTTTTGCGGGCATTTACCCTTGGCTCCTTCCTGCATTAAAAAAAAAACCTCTTCCTGTTACCAGTATGCAGATGATGTTTCAAGCATACCCTCTAACAAAGAATTATTACCACATTAAACAACCACCAACAATGAACTTCAAAGAGTACATGTAAAGCTTAATGCCAACAAACTATCCTTAAATCCTTAAATATTAAAAAAGCTTTCCCCCTCTAAACCTAAACATAAATTCAACCTCTGTTCAACGAGTACAACTGGCTAAACATCTGGGAACTACCCTCGATTCAACCCTCTAATTCAAAGAGCACACTAAAGATCTATGCAACAAATTAGCCAAGATCTCATCTGGTGCAGCATACCCAAATCAAGTTCTTAGATTCATATAGTTCACCATGGTGTACCCACACCTACAATAGTGCATTAATGCTTACGGAAGTGCATGTCAGTATTTTATGCAGCCACTGGTGTAGTACAGAAAAGAATAATTAGGAAAATCTTTACATAAATCATACAAACATAATGAAAGTATAGAATGTTTTAGGAGCTAAAGATTCTAAAACTAGTAGGAATCTACGAGTACAAACTAAACATTGCCTTTTGTATGTACGAGTGTGTACACACCTCGTATGATAGCGTCCATAATACTTTACCAGAAAACATCCAAACCAAATATTAACTTCCCAAATACAACACCGATTTAATACAAGACAATTAAACACGTACATCAGAAAGCCAAATTACACTCTAGATCAGTGGTTCTCAAACTGGGCTACAGCGTACCCCAGGGGTACGCGAGGGAATCTTAGGGGGTACGCGAAGGGGTCCTGAAAATATAACCCCTTTAATTTTATATACGATTAACAAACGGCCACAGGTCACGCGGTCGTAAAGAAAATAAAATTCCCCTATCTCTCCCGAAAATCCAGAAAATTCCGTGAAAGAATTCAAGAGGTACAGAAGAAGAAAAAGTTTGAGAACTGCTGCTCTAGATCAAGGGTCGGGAACCTTTTCAGTAGTATGAGCCACATTGAAGTGATATTACATTTCAACGAGCCACAAACCTTCAGTTTAAGAAAATACAGGAAACAGCTTAATAGATAGATAAGTGTTGTCAAGTTAGGTATTTATTTGCAAATTAGTACATTACACTGTGCAACACGTTTTTGTTTATGTTGATTTTTCGATCTTTTCTATATGTTTCGGCCACGCTGATTACAGATTTGGCATCGGTTTTGCTCGGAAAACTATAGTTTTTACGATATGATCAAATTTAGAAGTCTTACTTTTTCGCCATTTTTAAGGCATTTTTCTGAGATAACAAAAGTAATTTCAAGTGCAAAATTCAAAATGTCTCCAAAACGGGTTTATTAGTAATGTTTTTATTGGTTCTGATCAGTCTTTCCTTAGAGTTCTGATCAGTCTTTCCTTGTGAACAGACGTGTTTTATCGAGTGTCCAGTGTTATCAATTGAATAAGTGGTTTTCGTTGAAGTGTTTTAAAAAAATAGTGTTCGGTGCATTCATAACTAAATTACTTCGTGCTACTAATCATTCATTAACGAATATATTTCATTTATTGACGTTATTCAATACTATATTTGATCAAACCAAGGCTACTGCACGTGGCTTGCCTTGTTTGTTTTTCAGATCTATCACAAAACATGGAGACATAAGGTTCATTTTTCCGTCCTTCGAGAGGTCAGGTAGAGTGTGGTCACACACCGTGTGAAGAAAAGGAAAAAAGTCGGGTCGAATCGCGGACAGATAAGTGTTATAAATACTCTTCTTTTACAGATCTTTTGTCGGTAGCTTAATTCTATATTCATTTACTATAAATTTGTGTTACAAGAACCTGTTTCTGCGTTTCAAAAACGCGTAGACCTAGGTTGTAATTTATTAATTTCCAAACGCTCGTTTTTTGTTTTTTGTTGTTTAACTAATTAAAAACATGGCACTCCCGTCAAGTACTTGCAGTCGCTGTGAAGGGAAATTTGCCGCTTACGCGTTTACAATGGTTAATAATAATGAACAATTAGTTTGCAGGTGGTGCTCAAACTTGAAAGTGCTGAGGAACGAGTTAGAACGTGAGAAGGAGGCCAGAGTAAGCCTTGAAGAAAGGGTGATGCTCCTGACGGCAAAATTAGAATCCCTTGAGACTCCAGTTACGACCCCTCCTGCCTCAGTTTCTACTAATAATATAAATAGTATTAATAGCCCTCTCTCTTCCCCTAGTTCAACACTTCGTTCGAGTGCGTAATGGAGCCCCATTGAGAAAACCTAAGACATATCTACCAGTAATAACAAACAATAAGTTTTCTGTTTTAGGTTTCGATGAGGCTGATGAACCGGAAATACGACTCGTTGGCGATTTCATTGTTCGAGGGCAGCTCGAGGAATTCTGTGGGAGAAACCCTCGTCGTAGGCGCCGTTACTGCTACCCTGGTGCAAGGGTGGAGGATATAACTAATAGTGTTGACCAATTTACAGATAGTACCTCCGAGGACACAACGTATGTTATTCATGTCGGTACTAATAACGTTTTAAATTCTAGATCGGAAGAACTGCTGGCTAGGTACAGGGACTTACTAGAGCGATTAAAGGAAAAAACTAATAAGATTGTTTTAACAGGTATACTTCCTCGAATTATCCATCGTAACGAGTTCTACAGCAAGGCGACCTATATTAACAATAACCTAAAGTCTCTTTGCCAACAGGAAGGAGTGCATTTTGCGAATTTTTGGAACAGTTTTTACGGCAGGAGGGACTTGTTCCTCGGAGATGGACTTCATCTTAATGACGTTGGAGCTGCGCGTTTAGGAAGACTATTTCATAATACTGTCTCTTCTTTTCAGGCTGCCGTAACTCGAACGGTCCCAGCGTAAATTCCATAAATTTCCACTGCGCTCGCGAAGGTGTCGCAATTACAAACAATTTGAAGGTTCTATCCTTAAATGCTCGTAGCCTACGAAATAAAAGAAACGAATTTTTTTCTTTATTGCTTGTAAAGACTATGATGTAATTGCGATAAATGAATCTTGGCTTAGCACTGAAACTCGTGACTTTGTAGGGGAGTATCAAATTAAAGGTTATAGACTTTTTGTTAAAAACAGAATAGTAGGCGAGGAGGCGGTTATGTTGTATATCAAAGATAATATAGCGAACGTTATAGAAGTAAAGCACACAATTCCAGAACCGATAGATTCGACTATAGCAGAACTTAAATTGAACGATTTCAAACTTGTTGTTGCGGTTATATATAGGCCCCCTAATCAAACAGCTGATACGGACGAAGGGTTATATCGTGAACTAAAGAGACTAATCGGTAGTGAGCAGGCTTTAGTTATGGGTGACTTTAATTGCGCTAACGTAAATTACGATACAATGCAGGGAGACGCGGAAGGTAATCGTTTAGTTAATTTTCTCGAGGATAGCTTTCTTATTCAAAAGGTTGGGGAACCTACGAGGTTGGACAGTATTTTAGATTTAGTAATAACTACAGATGATAGGCTAATTACTGATCTTCAAGTAATAGAACCGTTAAGCAATAGCGATCACAATATGGTAGAGTTTGTACTCTCAGTAAGTCACTCGAAACCAGCTAACTCAACTAAAATTCCTGACTTCCAGCACGCAGACTTTAGTAAATTTCGAAATAAATTGTCACACGTCAACTGGGAAAACATAATGGGGAATTCCAACGCAAAACTAATGTGGGAATCGTTCGAAACAGTATTTAGGACTATAAATGAGGAATGTGTACTGTACAAAATTAAGCGTGCGAAAGTAAACAATGGTTTACTTCTAGAGTAGGAGACATTATAAAGAGTAGAGATAGGGCTTATAGGCTACATAAGTGCGATAAAGACAATTTGTGGTTACGAAACAACTACATATCTCTAAGGCGTGAAGCGAAAAGTGTAATAAAAAAGTCCAAGCGCGAATTTGAAATCTCCATAGCTCGTGACGGTAAAGAAAACCCCAAGCGATTCTTTCAATACGACAATAATAGAAATCCAGTAAAAAGCGTCTTGGGGCCTTTGAAAATTGTAAACGGAGATCTAGTTTCTGAAAACAAGGAAATGGCTACCTTGCTAAACGAATTTTTTGCGTCAGTTTTCACTATAGAAGATGTAACGAATATCCCTATGGTCATAGACATAATACCTTTTGATAATGGTAATATTTTGGATAATATAGTGGTTAGTGAAGGGGAGGTAATGCGCTATATTGATAAAATGAAAACGCGTAAATCACCGGGGCCGGATTCCATATATCCCATACAACTAAAAGAATTAAAAGATAGCATTGTTGTGCCGCTAACAAAGATTTTTAATGCTTCTATTTCTGAGGGGTGCGTACCAGATAATTTCAAGTTAGCAAACGTAACACCTATCTTTAAGAAAGGCGATAAAGGTGCGGCGGGAAATTATAGGCCAATCAGTTTAACGTCTGTTGTAGGTAAGCTACTGGAATCAATAATTAGGGATCGTATAGTCTCGAACACTTAGAATTCCATAAACTAGTTAGAAATACGCAGCACGGATTTAGGCGAAACAAATCTTGCTTAACTAATATTTTAGAATTTTTCCAAAGCGTGGTTGACGTTTACGATAGACATCGGGCGGTTGATGTAGTGTATTTAGATTTTCAAAAAGCGTTTGACACCGTGCCGCACAAAAGACTCATTGAAAAAAATTAAGGCTCATGGAATCAGGGGTGTAGTAATAAATTGGATAGAAGAGTGGGTGCGAGGTAGGAAACAGAGGGTGGTCGTTGATGGAGCGGAGTCGTGTTGGGCTAATGTAGCGAGTGGCGTTCCTCAGGGTTCTGTATTGGGCCCCTTGCTTTTTCTTATTATATTAACGATTTAGATGTCGGCCTAGTCAGTACAGTTTCAAAGTTTGCGGATGACACGAAGCTGGGTGGTAGGGCGATTAATGACGAAGATAGAGGTAAAATCCAGGAAGATCTGAATAAAATCGTTGATTGGTCAGTCACATGGCAAATGAGATTTAACGTTGATAAGTGCAAAATTTTGCATATAGGTTCGCGTAACGGTAATTTTGCGTATAGTATGTCAGGGAAAGATTTAACAAGCGTAGAGCAGGAAAAAGATTTAGGAGTTATAGTCACTGGTGATTTAAAAGTAGCGAAACAAAGTACAGCAGCGGTCAATAAGGCGAACAAAGTGTTAGGTTTTATAGCTCGAAATTTTGAGTACAAATCGCGCGATATTATAGTTCCACTTTATAAATCATTAGTTAGACCCCATTTGGAGTACGCGGTCCAATTTTGGAATCCGCATATGCGCAAAGATATAGACAAAATCGAAAGAGTTCAAAGACGAGCAACTAAGATGATTCCGTCGCTTAGGTCAAAGTCGTACGAGGATAGGCTTAAGAGTTAAAATTGACAACACTCGAGACTAGGTGCTAAGGGGTGATCTAATCCAGGTTTTCAAAATTATGAATGGGTTCGATAACGTAGATAGAGATAGCTTTTTCGAAATATCTCAATATAATAGGACTAGAATAACGGGTGTAAGTTGACAAGTAGAAGGTTCGAGACAGCAGTTGCCAAAAACTTTTTTACGCATAGAATAGTAAATAGCTGGAATAGTTTGCCGGTAGAAGTAATTAGTAGCACTTCTATAAACATGTTTAAAAATCGATTAGACAAATATGTTGATAGATTGGGTATAGTTTAAGGTAGTAAAATTAAGGCTTTGTGGTGATAGATCCCACAGCTCAACACAAGTGTTGTGGGATATAGGGAGGCAGCATCTTGGGTTAGGGGATACTCTCTGTCCTTACACACCCCATTTAAAGAGATTCCTCTGCCGAGCGGTGCCCCCCATAGTACTGTGAGGTATTGAAAAACTCATGATCTTCACTTGCCCCACAAACACCTTTAAATGGGAGACCCAAAATGGGCGCACACACATTTCTACATTGCTGTACAGTCTTTACAGCCACACCTACACATTTCCTCCTAAGTATATATATTGTAATGTGTATGGTTGTAAATTTTGACTTGGTCCGCAATCGATATGGACCGTGACTTATTTTTCGTTGGCAAGGTACTAGTATTGATGGATACCGTAATGAAATTGACTGGATTCTTTGGATCTGATATATTTGCATGTCGGTTATAAATAAATATAGAGTGTAACATATTTGTGGATAGTAGTCTACTATGACTTGATCCTCTGGATCTAGAGATGCTATCTTTAGTTTTAAATCGATAATTAATTAGTTTTTAATTGATAATTATTTAGTTTTAAAAAAACTGGTCGTTGCGAATGTACAGGCAGTTGTTACATAAATTTCTTATGTTCTTGTGGTTTGGAACCCACGTAAAATTGTAGGTCCCCTCCGCCACCACGGAGGACATACACAATTACGAACACAGTTAGGTAGACCAGCCATGAGTGGATCCTAGGGTCTCTGTTGGTCTGAAACATTACATTATAATATTATTAAATATTTGTAAACATTTGGTTTCTTATTTCTGTTTATAAAATGTTTTTTTGTATTTTCCAGATATTACTGTAGAATTGCAGATTCATTTTATGTTTGCGGCTATTACTTCAATCCAAAGCAAGTAAAGCACAAAATTGACACAGGAACGAAGTTTTGTACAGCATATCACGCTTACTTTAGCATGCCCATGGGCGTTCAAGATAAATTATGGGCACCTCACTTTTGCTGTGAAAGCTGCCGTTCCACATTAGAAGGATGGCCGCGAGGTACCAGAAAAGGCATGTCCTATATCCAAATATCCCATCTTCTATTGCCCCAGTCCCCCATAATAAAGACTTACCCGTTCCATGCCCACCCACCATGGAGGAAATAGAAGAAACGCCTTTAATAGCCTCCGATGAAGATGAAGATGCTGACTTCGAGGCAAGCTCCAATACGTCACCCCATTTCCACAACCAGAAAGACATAGACGACCTAGTCAGGGATATGAACCTTACGAAAACCAATGCAGAAATTATGACGTGCCGCCATAAAGAGTGGAATCTTTTGGACCCAAGTGTCAAGATCTGTTTCTACAGGAATAGGCATTCGCGATACGCTTCTTTCTACTCCTGTTTTGCATCGAGCTCTCTTTGCTACTGCTGTGATGTGAATGGCCTTTTTGCTGAGATAGGAATTGAATACAGCCCTGCTGATTGGCGTTTGTTTATTGACAGTTCAACTAGAAGTTTAAAAGGCGTCCTACTACATAATGGAAACATGTTTCCATCTATTCCTGTGGCTCATTCGGTTCAATTGAAGGAAGAATATGAGAATGTAAAGCAGTTGCTAGACAAAATAAACTACAGTGAACATAGATGGGATGTATGTGGAGACTTCAAAATGCTAGGATTCCTGCTTGGACTACAGGGCGGTTACACTAAATATTCGTGTTTCCTCTGCCTTTGGGACAGTGAGCACTTTGAGTGGTGAACACTTTGTCAGAAAGGAATGGCCTGTGAGAAATGAGCTTAATCCAGGCAAACACAATGTTCTTAACGAAGCCCTTGTTCCAACAGACAAAATTTTGTTACCCCCCGCTGCATATCAAGCTTGGTCTTATTAAGCAATTCATCAAAGCTTTGGATGCTGAAAGCGATGCTCTTTATCATATACGTTCAATGTTTTCCAAACTTTCTGAAGCTAAAATCAAGGGAAGCATATTTGTTGGACCTCAAGTCAGACGCATGTTAGCATCTAAAGAGTTAGAAGAAAAAAATGACAGCTCTTGAAAAAAATGCTTGGCAATCATTTCGGCTTGTAGTCCATGGATATTTAGGTAACAAGAAGAACAACAACTACAAAGAGCTAGAAGAAAATCTACTCAAACACTTTCAAAGGTTTGGTTATAGAATGTCCCTGAAGTTACACTATCTGGACTCGCATTTAGAATTCTTCAGACCAAATTTGGGTGACGTAAGTGAAGAACATGGTGAACGTTTTCACCAAGATATCCGAACCATGGAGAGGAGATATCAAAGAAAATGGGACGAAGCTATGACGGGCGACTATATCTAGTGTTTAATACGAGATAATCCACGGGACTACGAGAGAAAAAGTCGCTCAAATGTACATTTTTAAGTATTATCCGTTTAGATTTGTGAGCATATTTGTGTGCATATTATATTTGGGTGCATTATATATACATTATATACGCATTATATATACACATTATATACATTATATATACATTATACATCTTTAAATATGAAATATATTTATTTTCCTTTCCTTTTCTTCATTGTGAGTTTGCTCTCTGATAAGCCACTAGGTACAAAAAATAGATTGTGGTTTTCAGAAGAAACTAGAGTTTTCACGAGAAAACTAATGCGATTTTTTAATTCAGCGCGCACCCAAAAATATAAAGAAACACCAAAAAAATAAGATAAACACAAATTTTCCAAAATTTTGTTACATGGTGAATTATTCGTTTTAACAATTTAATGCGACATTTGCTACTGTTTGTTTTTCAGAATTTCGTCGGTTTTCCTTTTGATGGTCGATAATCGTGAATTGTTTCCATTCACGATTCACTTTTCGATCTTCACAAAACTTTCGCTTCTTATTCTTACTTGTGCTCGCCATACTGTCATAACTTTTTATTTGAAGTTTAATATCTCTTATTACTGATAACTTTATTAACTTTATATCTTTTAATAAAGATCTACTATGTATCTGAAACAGGAACAAGATATCATTATGGAAGTACAATACTCATTCAGGTGTTTGAAAATTTAAAGAATATTTTTTATGATGGCTGGACGCGAGCCGCTCTCAACGCTTCGATGAGCCGCAGGTTCCCGACCCCTGCTCTAGATTGTGTAACTAGATCCTTATCTTCCACAGGACCAAATCTCTGGAACACCCTCGATCAGGAGATAAAAAAGTCTAGAACAGTGTTTCTCAGCCGAATTTGCCACACGACCCCCTTGTCAAGGTTTTAGATAGGCACGACCCCTTATCGTCCCTACAGGGTGAACAAACTCACGAAGCAGGTTTTTTCCGTACAAATCACAACTACAGGGGTAAACAAACTACGACCCGGGAGGATCGTGACCCACCGTTTGAGAAACACTGGTCTAGAACATTAAAAGCCTTCCAAAGAAACCTGAAAGCCAAATTCATCAAATCATACAAACCAACTTTTGTATTTCCATACTAATAAATTAATCATTATTCCTACACAGCAAAACAAAAACAATGAAAATCATAAATGATAAGATAAAAGTAAATATATGCAAGGTCAAGGTACCTAAAGTTGTTAAGATACTCATTTAGCAACGTATTTAACATCTAATTATTTAATTATTTAATATTTTACCTTCTTACATCCCAGTAGGAATGTGCAATCTTACCTGAATTTCTTTATATATATATATATATATATATATATATATATATGTATAGAAACGACGTAAGTATAGAGGAGTGCTCTGCACACGAGGAAGAGAAATAACGAACAAATGAAAAATGAGGTGACCGCCCGGGAATCGAACCCAGGACCTTCCGATTGCCGGTCAGACATGCTACCACTACACCACGGGCCTCGATCAGTCAGAAGTCGCAATTCTCCTAAATAGGGCAGAAACCAATGCCTTGAGAGGGCACCCTCGCAAATCGTGAATATGTACATTTAACTGCAATGACCACGCAGTATATTAATGTATAGAAACGACGTAAGTATAGAGGAGTGTTCTGCACACGAGGAAGAGAAATAACGAACAAATGAAAAATGAAATGAAAATTTTTTCATTTGTTCGTTATTTCTCTCCCTCGTGTGCAGAACACTCCTCTATACTTACGTCGTTTCTATACATTAATATACTGCGTGGTCATTGCAGTTATATATATATATATATATATATATATATATATATATATATTATATATATATATATATATTATATATATAAATATAAAAACTTTTGTCTGAAACTTACTACAGATAATCTCTTTGTGCTTTATATCTCTTTTCTTTATATCTTTAAAGTTAATGTAAATAACTTCATTACTTAATCTAATAAGATTCTATAATAAGATTTATCAAATAATTCCATTCTGCAAATAAAGCATAAAATTGTCTTGTAAATAGCAGTTAAACAGTATGTTATATATGTATAGGAGAACATTACTGTCCCATTTACCTGTATGTACATTAAGGCAGGTACAAACGAACAAACAAACAAACACTTTATTTCAGACTCAACAGGTACAAACATTATACAAGTGGTCCATAGAAGATTAAGAGATAGTTGTCTGGAGCACTGACTAAGTAGGCCAGTGAATCACTGTGCATAATGAATATACAGTTGCCTACGCCAATGCTTCCAGATTTGAGATTTATAAAGCATATTGGAGACCAGTCCACTAACCATGACTTCTATTATCTTATTGACTGACTCACCAAGCCTAGTGATAAGTCTAAATACAAAATTGCGAATGACACTGGCATAGTTAAGCACCTTATTGACTACAAACAGCATACTGGCACTAGAAGGAGCACCATTTATAAATCTTGGAGTTCTTAATAAACTAAAAATATTATTATATGCAACATATAATTTTCTCAAATTATACATCCTGTAGTTCCACCACAAATGAGCTGTATACATTGGAGTACAAAAAGGTTTGAACAAAATCAACTAAACATCTAATGTACAGTTGTACACATATGAAATTTTCTAATCAAAGTATTTCCCTGAGCATATAATTGTCTACATTGCCTTAGAATATCACAGTCATCTGAAAGACTATCAGTTAGTATGTGGCCAAGATACTTAGTCCGAGTTACTTCTGACAGCACCATACCATTCAATTGCAATTCAGGAAATTTTATATATTTGTAGGCCTTAGTCCTCATAATCATAACATGACTTTTAGCAGGATTATATGTTATGCCGTTATCCTTCCCATACCTTTCACACACCTTCAAAAGTGTACTGAGCCCTTTTACAGATGGAGAAGTAAGAACTAGATCATCTGCATACATCAGATGATTAACAATCATTGTACCAATATAGCAGCCTATTTTACTGGTGTTCAGCACAACAGATATATTATTCATATAAACATTGAATAAGTAGGGGGATAATATCCCTCCCTGCCTGACACAGGGAATGGCTCTGAATTAACCCCACCCCATCTTACAATCATTGTCTGGTGATTATACCAGTCTATTAATATACGGACCAAGTAACCAGGTGGCAAGTACATTACGATTTACAAGTTTCATGAATAATTTGTCATGATTAACACGATCAAATGCCTTAGAGGCATCCAGGAAACACAAAAATACATTAGCATCTAGAGTTTGGTATTTACAGACCATTTCCTTCACGGCATACGCACACATATCAGTACTGTGTTTCTTTTTTAAACCAATTTGGTTATCACTAATATACAGGTAACATTCAAGTCTATTAATGAGTAGACTTAGACTTCAAACACCTTTGACATAATACTGGCCGAGGTTATTGGCCTATAGTTATCTTTACTGTTGATTTTACCCTTTTTATCTTTTAGTACTGGCACCAAAACAACGGATAACATTGTATCCAGCAAAACACCATGTATTAGTAAACATAAAGCACAAAGCTAACAGAGGCACTAATCTGTCACTACTAAATTTCAGATGCTCAGCAGAAATACCATCAATACCACGTGATTTGTTACAATCTAAACATTTCATGGCCTGTTTAGTCTCAAATACACTAACTCTTATATCTGGACTATAGGTAACATCACAATTAACAGTATTGTTCTTATGTACAGAGTTGAATAACTCACTGTAGTGTTCCTTCCATAATTTGACTATATTCTCAGTCCCAGTTACATTTGCAGTATTAACAGGGAGGGACATTACATTATTATTCATTGTTTTTAATTCTTCCTAAAAGTTTCTTGGATTCTTACTGTCAAGCTTTCTAGCCAGAGCATCCCTGCTTAACTCATCCTCATGATTTTTTTATATCTTAATGCATACTTGAACCTGGCATTAGCCCTCTGTTTTTGTTGTAATACAGGGCCTTCCTTTGGTTTCCCTTGTTCGCACCACATTAAAAAAGCATCTCTGGATGCATTATGAAGTTCAGCCACATAATCGCTCCAGCCAGCTCTACATGTATATTTTTTTCTTCTAAAGGTATTTAAGTCTAGGCTAGCATTATTAAGAGAGGAAACAATTTGTTCATACATGTCTTTAAATTCCAAAATACGTGTTTGAATTTTACAGTTTATGTCCTGACAAGCTAGAGCATCATTAGGGATACATATATTACTTAGCAATACATCAGGCTTATTACAATACTGTTGTTTGCCCTCATCATCAACTTTGGACCAGTCTAACTTCCCTTTACGTGTATCATTAGGGTGTGTCAATTTTAGGGATCAAGGTGAAATCTTTAGATTTTCAAAGAATACTAGTGACCAAATGATGCATTTTTATGTGCTAAATCGAAATATGGCTTTAAAATCCAGACTTGACCACTCCTAGCTACTTATATTTGAAGTTGAAGTTTACGAAAAATCGGCCATTTTTGCAAGTATTTTTTTTATTGTATATAACTACATTTTACATACATTACATACACTTAAAGACATTTTGATTGTATTTCAATATTAAAACTTAGAAATATAGATAGGTTTCTTGAACTTTGCCAAGGATGCCATGTCTGCCTTGCTCTTGTTCCTGGACATGAGCTCCCTACTGGCCACCTGGCCACTGATGTACGCCTCCCTCCTCTCTTGTGAGTAAACATGTTGTGCTGCTTCAGTTATCATCCTTACACACCTCTCTACTGACTGTGTGTGTGAGGGCCATGCAGGAACTTCCATTGGTCTATCCAGAAACTCCTTGATTGCAGCAGTGGTGAGGGAGCAGGTCAGAGGAGGCTCAGTCACGCCAGAGTTCCGGTTAATAAGGTCCGAGAGTTTGGTGGCATCTGGGTTGATGTCAGGAGTCTTCCTGGGTCTGACACTGCAGTTTCGTACCTGTGTGCCCTCATCTCCTTCACCTCTGATTTCCAGTATCCTCTTCACTGCCTCCCTCCTCTCCTCCTCCACCTCACTGCACAGCATGGCCTGGAGCACAGCCTCAGAGTGTGCATACCAGGATGATCTCTTCACTGTAGGCATCACTATTCCTATCACCTCCTTCTTCTGACTTCTGAGCAGCTCCAGCTGGTACAGTACATGCCTGGGACCCTCCACCCAGCTGTGATTTAACTTGATGTTGAACCAGTTTGGCATGTAGACTTCCACTATGAATTCCACAGTTATCCTCAGATTCTTCAGGTTCCTACCCTTCAGCCCATGTTTGGAAATCCACAATCTACAGAACCTTAGAGCCGTGGTGACCCACCTACTGTGACAGACTGGCCCAATCTCCAGGAGAGCTGGACTCTGAGGTACCCCTCCCAATCTGATGGCAGTGATCATTCTGTAGTCATATGATTGGTCTGTGCTGAGGTCCTTGACTACCTCCTGACTGAGATGGGGTAGAGGAGGACCAACAGTGATCCTCGTGAAGTTTGGGTTGATCTCCAGCTCAGTGGCAGTGTCTAACATCTTCCCTAGGGGCCCAGACCACTTGTTGTTGCTCAATGTCTTGCCATCCAGTGCAGTCACCAGGTGACTGAGACTCAGCTCCCCAGTCTGCAAGTCACAGACAATCCACACCAACTTCCTGCTAAGCTTGGCCTCCACATAATGCATTACTCCTCCCTCCCAGCCAGTATTCACATTAGTACTATCACCTCCTATAGCCAAAAGGGTCTGGTCTGCAACTCTCTCTCTCTTAGCCAGTTCACCAGTTGATCAGCAATGACCTCAGCATGATTTCTCTCCTCTGCAGCTTCCTCTGGCACAAAATGCCACAAATATTTCCTACCTGGTTCATTGCACACTGTGTAGTGTTACTCCTTAATGAGGCCAGGAAACTGCCTGTCACTGCTCTCAGCTTCCATCATCACTTTGGTGTCATCTCTTTTCCCATCAAAGAAGATACAGGTGATGCCATTTCCCTAATCTCTTCATCAAACTTCTTGACCAGCTCCTTAGTCAGTCTCTTCTGAGCCCTCCTCACCTTGTTGTGGTCAATCACCAGTGCTGTGTCAAACTCTGTGATAAGACCAGCATCAACCCAGGCAGCAGTGGCAATCTCTGCAGTCTCTCTCAGCCCAGTGTGATGTCTCAAGCTAGCCAGAGCTATGTTGGTGATATCTTCAGTGTTGTATTTCTTCTTCTTAGCCACAGGCAGGGAAGAAGTTGTCGCAGCCTCTGGTATGAAGTCTTCGTCCTCCTCTATCTCCTCCCTGCCTCCTCCAGTCTCCTCCAACTCCATCTCCAGCAGTGACTCCTCCCTCAACTCCTCTCTTTCTTGGCTGACTCCTCTGTCTTCCTCCTCCTCTTCTCCTCAGCCTTCCTTCTCTGCTCCTGTCTCTGCAGCACTGCTTCTTGTCTCCTGGCCTCAGGGTGATCAGCTAGACCCATCTGGTGTGCCCCCACACTGCCCATCTTTTCTCTCTGACCTTTAATGAAGGGAAGCTCCTGCACTGGTATCTTCTGCTCGCTCCTGCAGCTGCAGTCAATGTGAACCTCACTGTTGCAGACAGGGTTGCACCCAAGCTCACTGCAGCTCCTGATCACACAGTGACAGGTCAGGATGTCCACCAATTTGTCCAGTTTCATCATGAACCTATCTTTGACCTCTAGCTTCACATTGCCAATGGACACCTTCACTGCCTCATCCCACAGTGCCTTCACTTTAGCCCTGATCCTGACCTCAGTGTTGATTGCAGGTCCTATGAATAGAGCGTTGGCCTTTCTCCACTGAGCCAGTAACCGTGGAACAATGCCGTTGTTAATCAGGTCATTAACTGGTTAATTCCTCCTGTCTTCCTCACTCATTTCTCTCCTCAAGAAACCATACCTCAGCAGATCTCTGGCCGTGGGCAGCTCAGCAGGGGGAAGTTCCCTCCCAGTCCCCACCAAATGACTTAGGTGACAACTTGATTTGCTTCGAGTTCTGATTTCTTTCTGACTCATCCTGTGGACCTGTGAACAAAAGAAATGCCATTGAAATTTGGATAGGCCTATTGATTATGATTACATAAAATTAAGTTAATTGAAATTCTTAATATCTTCCTATAAGCTCAGATAAAAGGTTGTGTTGTTATAGGTATAAGACTTAATTATTCAAAGTAATGACAATTTTATATATCTATCATATCAAAATATACAGAAAGTTTGGGTTACACATAACATTTCGAATAATTTGAATTACACAGTATTTACATTACGAAGTAATGAAAATTGTCAAAAAGGAAGGAAAACATGCATTCACAATAAAAACTCCAGCATTTGTGACTATGAAACTTAGAAACCATGCTGCACACCAAAAATAACCAAAGTTGATCACTCATATCAATGGCACATTGATATACGATGCTACAGTCATATTTAGGTTATATTTCAAACCTTTATGGTCAAATATAAGTAGGTAAATGGCTTTTTTAAACAACACTAAAGATATTTCTAAGTTTGCTAGATAATATGACATCATTTGAGCATTAGTAGTTTTTGAATTGTTGATTTTACTAAAATTGACACACCCTAGTGTATCATTTACCTGTTGATAACATTGGAATACAATTACTGTCAAACTCAATTAATAAGGGCATGTGGTCAGAACTAGCATAGGAGTACAAAACTGCCATATACAGAACTGCCTATTTGCATCAGGTGTACAAATACAATGATCCAACCATGAGGTGGAGTGCCAACTATCACTAACATAAGTAAAGCTCTCAGCAGGAAGACTACACATGGATGAAAGGGTAAAGTATTATCTTTACAGAAGGCTTTTAAGTGGTTGCTAAACAAAGAATTATCATTAAGCACATTAGCATTAAAGTCACTAATAATAGCTACACATGTCGTATCCAACTCATCAATAATACTGCTGACCTGCCCCAATTTAATGAGGTAATCTTCTTCATTATCAACTGCCTGAAAAGGCACATACTAGGGGCACTCAATATATTTTGCCCTACCCTTTTTAATCAACTAAATAATAGGCCATTTGGCTGAAATGTATTTTGGGCCGTAAGTTTGAACTTTCGGCGCTTCACATAACCGGATTTTTCCAGTTTGAACATCTCCTCCTTGTATAAAACTGATGGTTAACGCAGTTTCGAAAATGGCATCTGACAGTGATGTGCGTCGTAAACAGAGAGCTGTTATCGAGTTCTTAACCGCAGAGAAGGAAACAGTTGGAAATATTCACAAACGTCTACAAAACATTTATGGAGATGCTGTTGTTCATCGAAACATAGATGGACGCCGGTCTAAACGTGTGAGATCATCGGAGAGAGGGAGAGCCAGCCTCGATGATGAGCCACACAGCGGGCGCCCGGCATCGGCTGTGACATCTCGCACTGTGCAACGTGCTAAGAACATCATTCGATCAAATCGGCGAGTCACATACAAGGAGCTATCACTGGAGCTAGGAATTAGTGAAGGAAGTGTGAATACGATAATTCAGCAACTGGGATACTCAAAAGTGTGTTCATGGTTTGTTCCTCGCGAACTGACTGAAGATCACAAAGCCCAATCCTAAAGGATTCGATACGAGACAGAAGGGGATGACTTCCTTTCACGAACTGTAACTGGGGATGAGACTTGGGTATACCACTTTGAACCTGAAACAAAACGTCAATCCATGGAGTGGCATCACGCAGACTCCTCACGCAAGAAAAAGTTCAAAATGGCTCCCTCTGCAGGAAAGGTTATGGTCACTATCTTCTGCGACATGAAAGGGGTGATTCTGGAGGACATTATAAAGAAAGGACAAACACTCAACTGAGAGACATATATTGCTACCTTACAGAGACTCCAGAGACGTATAAAGCGAGTTCGACCGGGGAGAAAATTGGAAGACGTCCTTCTTTTGCACGATAACGCAAGATCACACAACAGTTTGCAAACAAGCGAGGCCATCATGAAATTGCGCTTGACTGTGTTACCCCATCCTCCATACAGCCCGGATCTGGCACCTTCAGACTTCCATTTGTTTTGGCCAATGAAGGATGCTATTCGTGGAAGAAAGTTTCAGAGTGACGATGAGGTTGTTGAGGAGGTTAAGAGGTGGCTCGAGCGGAACCCAGCGGACTTTTACCAGCAAGGCATAAAGGCCCTTGTTTCGAGGTGGAGGAAAGCCGTAGAAAAGATGGAGACTATGTGGAAAAATAAAAACTTGTAAAAAAGGTATGTAACTACTCGTGTACAAAATTTCTGGAACTTACAAGGAAACTTGGAAAGAAAAAAAAAAGGTGGGGCGAAATATATTGAGTGGCCCTCATATATATATATATATATATATATATATATAATATATATATATATATATATATATATATATATCGTTCAGTCGAGCGCTGGTTTTGGCGGATAAGTGACTCTCCCTAAAAAAACTAGATAATTAAATTTAAAAATATGTTTTAATGGTTTTAAAGAAATTCCTTGACTTAAATAACTAAAAACCAATTTAATCGCGCGCATTCTTGTAATTCGTTTACGAATTTCTCGTGCGTTGTTTTTCGATAGAATAACATTTAATATCAACAATCCATTCATATTAATTGTCCTTTTGTCATCAACGTTTAATTAACAATTCATTCACTTTTCTCACTGCACAAATAATCAAGCAATTGTAGCATTTATCATTTGTTCGTTTCATTAATTAAAATAAAAACCACGAACTTCATTAATATCTTCCAGTGACATTTATTTGTTTTGATCGAAAGCTCAAACGACGAACTAATTATTCTTTAATTATCTAATTACATTATACTATATATATATATATATATAATATATATATATATAATATATATATATATATATACACTTGTTCAGAGAGAGTGTGTGATATGCAAGAGGCTATGAAGAGTTTTGTGGTGGTGTGTGAAAGAAAACTGTTAAATGTGGTTAAAAGCAAGTTATGGATTGTGGAGAGTGAGGGAAATCCCAACTGTCATATGATGGTGAACGGTGAAAGACTAGAGGCGGTAGAGCCTTTTAAGTATTTAGGATGTGTTTGAACAAAAGAGGTACGAGTGCGGATGAAATTAATAGCAGAGTGAATCAAGGGAGAAAGGTGGTGGGTGCGCTGAAAGCGGTTGTGAGGAAGCAGAGACTGGATAGAGATGCTGCGAGATGTTTACAGGAACCCTAGTACCTAGATTTTTGTATGGGTGCGAAACATTTACATGGCGTGAAAGGAAGAAGTCAAGGGTAAGAGCAGTTAAGATGGATAACTTGAGAAGTATGTGTGGAGTGCGCCGAATTGATGGAATGAGAAACCGTGTGGCTCTGGATAAATGTGGTGTTCAGAAGTCAGTGGAATGAAAATTGAGGAAAATGGTTTAATGTGGTTTGGACATGTTGAAAGAATGGAAGATGACCAAGTTGTGAAAGAGTGTACAATGGTGTTTGCGAAGACAGAAGGAGGAGAGGGAGGCCGAGAAGAAGGTGGATGGACATGGTGAATGATCGCGTGAGTAAGCGTGAACTTGAGCTGGATGATGGATGAGAGGTGGCTGCAAGTAGATGGGAATGGAGGAGGTTTGTTAGAGGTATGTGAGTTCGGAACGCTGTCTCTTATTTCTGACAAATCTTGGAAGCACCAACTTACATGGCGTATGAAGCAACGCAGGTGTGGAATTTAGCCCCATGAGGGAGAGGGGGTGGTGATCCACCAGGTTGTCAGTGTGAATGACTGTGTATATTTTAATTTCTATCTTTTCTCTTCTTCCAAGCCTGTCTGCATGTCTGCCTTCTTATCTGAACTCGTTTCGGAAATGATATATACATAAAAAATTACAAATATATATATATATGCATGGGCATTTCACGTGTATATATATATATATATATATATATATATATATATATATATATATATATATATATATATATATAATAGGGTGGATCGATTTTACATTTTTTTCGATTTCCATATTCTAATAGAGACAAAAACTTGCGCATGCATGAGAAAATAGCCTCTGCAAAATCTTAGCTTAATAGGTAATCATCTTCTGCCCCCGGCAGAGCGATGAAAATCATATTTTAGTAGTCAAAAACGTATTTTTCTTATAATTTTTAAAATATTTCAATATGCATCAAAATTATTCCTAATAACTATAAAGTCGATGAAAAGACCTCATATGATCGTTTCTTCCAAGCGCGTTGTCCTACGTTAATATCTTTTGCCCCCAGCAACAACGTCAAAGTTGAAAAAATAGGTAATTTATATACATATTTTCAGATCGGCTCTTTGTCTTAAATAATGCATTTATATATTTCCCATAGCATTTATATCGTTGCTTAGGCATGAAATAACACACACGCAAAATTTTATGACTCTAGAGAAATATCTTCTGTCCCGAGAAAAGTCTAAATGTGGATTATAATTACGTTAATGCGATGTTATAAGTACGATAAGTACTAAGTACAGCTCCTCGCTTGCTAATTTTATAAAATTAGCAACCCAGAACTCACCACGAGGAGGTGGCTGTACGTCGATTCCACCCTATCCAGCCCCAACCACCCTTCCTTTGGCTGCATGTCGATTTACATACGGTAATCTTTCTTAGAATCAATCGTGGAATTTTTGTTCGGGAGTGAAGACGGGAGCGGATGAATCCGTCCCTCTCTTCTATTCCACTTACACTGGCAGAGGCTTCGGTTACTAATTTGAGGAGTCTCTCGACCGCTTGAGTATGACAAGGGAATAGTGGGATCAGTCCATCAGGCTGGTCTCCCGTCTCAACAAACTCTTTTATTCGGTATCAGGTATTGTTTTTGTAACGGGGGTTCGGTCACCTCAGCCGTTTGCCAGTTGATCATTTCGTAATAGTTTTGACTATCGTAGAGCAGCTCAGGCATGGCGAAGGCTCGAATTTCCCCCGCTGGTGATTGTTTTGATCGTGCTTTTAATATTCTTCTCCATCCCAATTCTCTTATGTGTTGCTCATCGGCATGTAGCATGGAGATCAAAATATTTCTGGGTGAGCAAAGAAGAATTTCTACGGAGGACTTTGTTGGCGATTGTCTTAGATCTTTGAGGCATGGTCTGAGAGAGACGCATCATTTCGAAAAAATGTTTTGCGCCCTCAGTGAAACGAGTTTTTCTTTATCTTAAACCAAATTGGTGCGTAAACTGTGATAATGAATCGCACAATTTCGTTGAAGGTGCTGGAGGGTTCACTGGTTGAAACATAGAGGCGCAGAAATCTATTTGCTGTTGTCAGCCACCTGGAATGCGCCAGCTTACCTGGATTTCGAGCCGCGAGAGCTGAAGAGCAGCTACCGCTCGACACTGCTCTGTAGATGCCTAACAAATATTTTTGGTCAGTGCTCAACTCGGCATCATCTATGTCAATGTCGGGAGATGGAATGGCATCGAATTCTGTAATTGGAAGTTTTTCGCAGTCGTTCAGTTGTTTTCCAACTGGTCCAGTAAAGCCCATTGGCCCAGTTGTTTTGCCGTCCAAGTCTTGAATGAGGTGTCGCAGTGATAATTCATTACCGTGTAATAGGCATATGATCCACTGAACTGGCCTTTGTAGTTTCATTTCAATCATACGAATGGCTCCACCCTTTCGACCCGTGTTCACTGCGGTACCATCACAGCCGATAGCCACAATGTCGTCCGTGCTAATATTGTTAGTCTCTAGAAAGTTGATGATACCTGATGTTATTGCAGTGGCAGAACCTGATGCAGGAGTGAAATGCCCCATGTACTGGGATTCTGGTTCTTGAACTAAAACTATATGCTCTTCTACCACAGTCCTTCTATGCTTCACATTGTCTATTTCTTCTTGTGTCATTGTTTTTCTTTACGTCCGTCAAAGAAAATGCCCTGTAATGGTAGCGTGATCTTGTCATCTTGCTGATGCTCAGAACGAACTCTTTTTCTGGCTCTTCTTATCTTATTTCGATCAATCACTGAACTGACATCATCTTCTCGTATCCAGCCAACATCCTCTAACAACGAAGAAGCAATAAATGAAGCAGCTCTGTCTGAGACGCCCGTACGATCACAAGCTTCAGCAAGTACCTGGAGTTTCATTCGTGTTTTTTCCTTCATGTCATGTTTATCTCTCGTGTTAGTTCATACGATGACGATGATTCTATAGATGTATCCTCGGTTTCACTAGAGGCTGACGAAGAAGGTTGTTCTTGAGAAGTTTCTTGTCGTTTACTAGTCGACGGCTCTTGATGTTCTGCTATTCCTTCTTGTTTCAATATCGCCAATCTTCTTGCAAGAGTCATCTCGTTTTTATTTGTTGTTTCAACATCCAAAGTTCCTATTGCCATTTTGCGATCACTTCTTTGGTCGAGTAAAAACTGTTGCTCTTTCAGTGGTACTCGTCGTTCACGAGGGCAGCTGCATTTTGTCAATCAGGGCATTTACAAGCCGATATGTCAAATAAGGTGGTCTTAGTTGATTTCTTGAAGGCCTCAAGATTTTTCTGTAACGATTCGTTCTTCTTTTTCGCGTTCAGTGATTTGATGATGTTAGCCATTTTATCACGATAACTTTTCAACATTTGATTTATCCGTGCTGTCGAAACTGTTGGAATGGAAGCTAATTTCCACAAGTATTCCAGTCTCTCCGTGACCACAGCGGCGATGTCTTTGAATGGAGGTTCCTTCTTTGATGATCTCAACTCAGTTCTCACATGATGGTAGTATTGCATCACATCTTCACATGTGGGAAAACATCGCAAATTCAAATCTTTCCCAGCACCAAATATTGGACACGTAACCGATCTTCTAGTTGTAGCGGTAGCCATCCTGTAAAGATTAAAGAATAATGTATTGTTCTGTTACGCAATAAAATCGAAAAAAAACAGAGTTATGAGAAAAACAAACAAGGATATGAGCAGAGAGATTGAGCACACTGAGGACTCTGAGTGAGGAGCCACACACACACACACACACACACACTGAGGACTCGAGGAGCCAGCTGCAAAATACACACCTGCCTTCGACGCTGTCAAAAGGCAACTGAGGGAACTGCGCAGTGCGTACTGGCGCGTCAGTGGCAGCTGCTGCTGGCAGCACTCACCAGAGATAACCTTTAAACCCTAGCCTAGAGTCATAAAATTTTGCGTGTGTGTTTTTCATGCCTAAGCAACGATATAAATGCTATGGGAAATATATAAATGCATTATTTAAGACAAAGAGCCGATCTGAAAATATGTATATAAATTACCTATTTTTTCAACATTTGACGTTGTTGCCGGGGGCAAAAGATATTAACGTAGGACAACGCGCTTGGAAAAACGATCATATGAGGTCTTTTTCATCGACTTTATAGTTATTAGGAATAATTTTGATGCATATTGAAATATTTTAAAAATTATAAGAAAAATACGTTTTTGACTACTAAAATATGATTTTCATCGCTCTGCCGGGGGCAGAAGATGATTACCTATTAAGCTAAGATTTTGCAGAGGCTATTTTCTCATGCATGCGCAAGTTTTTGTCTCTATTAGAATATGGAAATCGAAAAAAATGTAAAATCGATCCACCCTAAAATTTATATATATATACACCCTGACGAGGTGTACTTCTGAATACACGAAAGGTTTTGGAATAATTTTTCTTTTTCCTTGTGGATTTGCATCGTTCATTCATTTCACGTGTTTAATTATGAAATTCATCCCATATATTATACACACTATATATATATATATATATATATATATATATAATATATATATATATATATATATGAAAATTATTTCACGAAAGTAACACGTGAAAAATATTTATGATGAATAAAACCACGAAGGAAAGGAAACACAAAATGGTGCTCAAGCGCTTTCGTCATTAGACGAAAGCGCTTGAGCACCATTTTGTGTTTCCTTTCCTTCGTGGTTTTATTCATCATATATATATATATATATATATATAATATATAATATATACATGATACAGTGACAGTTAATGTGTTTCTAAACATGTAGCATAATAGGATAAAAATTACAACACGATAATAATAATAATAATAATAATAACAATAATAATATGGCCTATCCTCAGTCTTTTATTGTAAAAGAGAGAACAATACAAAATTAAATGTAAGTTCAAAAACTATGATCTCCTTCAGTAGTATATTTATACGTAATAAATGTAAATACTAATTATTATTTGATGTTATATTTAATGAATGAAGGACGTGACTCGTAATTAAATGTGTTGATAACTTTATAAAAATATAAATTTGTATAAGACGAGAGTGTAATAAAGGAAATTTTTCTAAATATGGATCCTCAGATCTTAAATTTGCGCCTAGATATTAATATGAGGTAAACAAGATATTATACAACTTTAGACAAAAGAGTGTTTGCAGTATTTTAATTTAAAAATGATAACACTCAAGATAAGAAAAGTTATATATATATATATATATATATAGTGGCCTAAGGATCACCGATTTGATGTGGCTAAGAAAGTAGGCTTACTATAATTACTGAATAAAATGATATGAAATTAAGGTCACCAATTTGGGCCTACTGCCCAAATAAACAATATTTAAATAGGAGAGAGAAATCACCTAGTTGTTTTGTGTTTAATTAGGAAAATAAATCAATTATTTGTTCACAGCGATTAACAGTTCAATAAAGGTATTTATAATGATTAACAATGATATAACTGCATTTATATTATGCTAAAGATGACTGGATATTAGCAATAAGAAATGGTTATACAGTCTAATTGTTAAGTACAATGATGATAAACACTAATTTAGGTAGGTTAATGACATGCCGAGTGAACACAGAAATAAATAACGAAACCTATTGAACAGAAATAAGGGAAATAACGCCCGTACGGTTGGTACAGTAAATGGATTAGGCTGTCAAGAATGAAATACATAAAAGAGCACATAAACAATAAAATGCACAATAAGTAAATTATATGAATGATCACAATAACAGGGTGATACAAAATTACGATATTGGTACGACACTTGAATAGGCCTACTGCGGTATTAATGAGAGAGTTAGTTTTCGGTTGCTTGCGTACACTTGGATATAGCCTAAACTCGACGCACGATTGCACTGTGTAGGCTTTGTGTGAATTGCTTAAGACGAAGGCAACGGAAGCTTACCGCATTGATGAATACTCTGGAGATTGAAGAACTGCTTGAAGGATGACCGTATTGCGTTGTTTAACACGAAGGCGAGGGTAGGCTTACCGAAATGATGAATACTCTGGAGAGTGAAGAGCTGCTTGAAGGTTGACCGTATTGCGTTCGCCCTTGCTGACCTTGGAGACTGTAAACCTAGGTGAAGGTTCACCGTATTGCGTTTGGCTGAAGGTGAACTTGGAGACTGTAGAAGGCCTGTTGGAATACTTGTTGAACGGGCGCCGATCGAGTTGTGGTGAAAGATGAGCGAGGAGCGAAATGGGTTTGTGACTTGTACCCTAATAGGAGGTTTATGGACCTGGGCCTCGAAGGGTGTTTCTGTAGTCAGGTTGGCCTTGCTGGCGAGAGGATGAATGTTGACAGCTGGTAGCGACTTGTGGTAAGAGGCCAACGGAACGCCTACAGCAGTGATGTTCTTTTTTGCAGGTTAGAATTGTAGAATCGCCTCAAGTGTTGCTTCGTTCTTGTTCTTGTATAGTTGAAATGTGACTTGGGACTGAGGCCGGCTGAGGTCGTGATGGCGCTGCGTGGTGAGAGTAGATTCACGAGGAGGCGGTAACGAGCGGAGTGAGGGCGAATTTCAGTGAACTCTGCCTTATAAAGGCTCGTAAGACGCTAACTTTTCACGGGCCTTTTTAGGAAAACACCAGCGTCCTCTGGTTTCTGTTTCCTTGAACACCACGTGTGTTTTTCGCTTCCTGATGATTCTAAGATGTCTGCAAAATGGCGAGGAAGAATGAAATTCTGTCTATTTCTACAAGAAATGTCTATTTCTATTTCTGCCCTCTGCATATATATATATATATATATATAGCTACCGCTTACCCTATGGATATACCCACACTGAAAAAAAAATATATACATATCTACATACACACCTTGGTTAACCTTAGTTTTTCTCCCGTCCGAATTGTTCATTAAGACGAATGTCAAGCTTGTCACTCCACCTTAGACCTACAGTTTAACATGGAATCCGAACCACGCCCCGCCAGCAGCAGCCCAGCGTTTTAACCACTAGATTACCCAGGGTACCCATTTATTGACCAACAATTTCTTTATTGTGTGGAAGGGTGAACAGCTGGGTTTTGCTGCTCGCCGCTTGCCGTACCGGGTCTCGATCCCGGAGTCAATGGATTCGTAGTCAGCGAGGCTAACCACACCACCACCGAGGCGCATATATATATATATATATTATATATATATATATATATATATATACGAACAAAGGACCATTAATCATGAAAGAAAAGGTTTAAAACTTTGTGGAAAAGGTTTAGATAATATATAATTTTATCGTCATTCTGGCTGTTTTTTGAAAAACACCCACCCACCCACACACACACACCATATATATATATATATATATATATATATATATATATAAGGCCAGAGGGAACAAATTGTTTTACTGTATTAAAAACTTTAAAAAAAGGAAAAAAAATCTGAACTGAAAAATTTTGGAGGGAACTTTCTTTGTTCCAAATGTTAACTTTTTCAACGATTTGGGAATGAAATGTTGCAGAAACCACAAATATTGACTTTAATAAATAAATAAAAGAAAAAATTAATAAAATGGAACAGATTAATATAATAATATATATATATATATATATATATATAT
Organism: Bathynomus jamesi; assembly: GCA_023014485.1. Taxonomy (NCBI): domain Eukaryota; kingdom Metazoa; phylum Arthropoda; class Malacostraca; order Isopoda; family Cirolanidae; genus Bathynomus; species Bathynomus jamesi. Next base: position 246,578 of record JAJOZX010001728.1, on the reverse strand, counting down.
ATATATATATACACAGTCGAGCGGCAATTATCCGCGTGTCAGTCAACCGCCAGCGCCAGATATCCGCCAGTTTTGGCGATGTGGCAAACGCGCGCTATTTGTGGCGATGTTTTGTATCTCCGCTTGCATTATGAGTTCTGTGAAGCGTAAAACATCCTCAGGTGGGTGTTCAAGTGGTGAAGAACTTCCTTCTAAAAGGAAACGTGTTGTGCTAACGATTGAACAGAAATTAGAAGTGGTGCGGCGTGTGGAGTGTGGTGAAAGTGCTATATTGGTAGCAGATGCTTTTGGCATAGAACAGCCTACTGTTTGTGACTTGAAAAAGCAGAAATTTCAGCTTATGACGTACTATAGTGAATGTTGTAATGCTCATCCTGGCAAAGATATTCAAAAAACATTACATGTCTCTTAGTTGCCTCTTGTTGACAAGGCTACATGGGAGTGGTTTAAGCAGCGACGCATCTTAAACAAACGTCTTAGTGGGCTAGGTTTTTCCATAATAATATGGCCATAGAAGAACCTTGTGAGTATAGTTCGGGTTGGCTTAAGCGTTTTAAGCAACGTCATAACATCAAAGGTTTAGAGTTTCACAGTGAGCGTACTTCGGCAGACAGTGATGCAGCAGCAGCAGAGGTTACTGTGAGTTTACTCTATCAGGATATGGCACTATGTTAAACAGTAATACAGTAAATTTCTTTAAAACCATTAAAACATATTTTTAAATTTAATTACCTATTTTTTTATAGGGAGAGTCACTTATCCGCCAAAACCAGCGCTCGACTGAACGATATATATATATATATATATATATATGAGGGCCACTCAATATATTTCGCCCCACCTTTTTTTTTTCTTTCCAAGTTTCCTTGTAAGTTCCAGAAATTTTGTACACGAGTAGTTACATACCTTTTTTACAAGTTTTTATTTTTCCACATAATCCCCATCCTTTTCTACGGCTTTCCTCCACCTCGAAACAAGGGCCTTTATTCCTTGCTGGTAAAAGTCCGTTGGGTTCCGCTCGAGACACCTCTTAACCTCCTCAACAACCTCATCGTCACTCTGAAATTTTCTCCAACGAATAGCATCCTTCATTGGCCAAAACAAATGGAAGTCTGAAGGTGCCAGATCCGGGCTGTATGGAGGATGGGGTAACACAGTCAAGCGCATTTTTGTGGTGGCCTTTCTTGTTTGCAAACTGTTGTGTGGTCTTGCGTTATCGTGCAAAAGAAGGACGTCTTCCAGTTTTCTCTCCGGTCGAACTCGCTTTATACGTTTGGAGTCTCTGTAAAGTAGCAATATATGCCTCTAAGTTGATTGTTTGTCCTTTCTTCATAATATCCACCAGAATCACCCCTTTCATGTCCCAGAAGGTGGTGGCCATAACCCTTCCTGCAGAGGGACCCATTTTGAACTTTTTCTTGCGTGGGGAGTGTGCGTGATGCCACTCCATGGATTGGCGTTTTGTTTCAGGTTCAAAGTGATGTACTCAAGTCTCATCCGCAGTCACAATTCGTGAAAGGAAGTCATCCCCTTCTGTCTCGTATCGAACCAACGACTCAGAAACAATTTCTTTTCTTTGGGCTTTGTGATCTTAAGTCAGTTCGCGAGGAACAAACCGTGAACACACTTTTGAGTATCCCAGTTGCTGAATTATCGTATTCACACTTCCTTCACTAATTCCTAGCTCCAATGATAGCTCCTTGTATGTGACGCGCCGATTTTATCGAATGATGCTGTTAGCACGTTGCACAGTGTGAGATGTGACAGCCGATGCCGGGCGACCGCTGCGTGGCTCATCATCGAGGCTGGCTCTCCCTCTCTCCGATGATCTAACACGTTTAGACGAGCGTCCAACTGTGCTTCGATCAACAACAGCATCTCCGTAAACGTTTTGTAGACGTTTGTGAATATTTCCAACTGTTTCCTTCTCGTCGGTTAAGAACTCGATAACAGCTCTCTGTTTACGACGCACATCACTGTCAGGCGCCATTTTCGAAACTGCGTTAACCATAGGTTTTATAGAAGGGTGTTTAAAAGCGGTTTTATACAAGGAGGGGATGTTCAAACTGGAAAAATCCAGTTATATGAAGCGCCGAAAGTTCAAACTTGCGGCCCAAAAGATATTTCAGCCCCATGGCCTATTATTTAGCTAAGAAAAAAGGTGGGGCCCCTAGTATATATGCCCGGTTAGGTTAATTGAATGCCCGGCTAGGTTAATTAAATGCCCGATTAGGTTAATTAAATGCCAGGTTAGGTCAACTACATGCCCAATTAGATTAATTGAATGCCCGGGTAGGTTAATTGAATGCCCGGGTAGGTTAATTGAATGCCCGGTTAGGTTAATTGTACGCCCTTGACGATTGGTTAGGTTAAGTCGTGATATTTTCGTTAAAGCTAACGAATATATCACGACTTAACCTAACCAATCGTCAAGGGCGTACAATTAACCTAACTGGGCATTCAATTAACCTACCCGGGTATTCAATTAATCTAATTGGGTATTCAGTTGACCTAACCGGGCATTTGATTAACCTAATCGGCATTCAGTTGACCTAACCGGGCATTCAATTAACCTAACCTGGCATTCAGTTGACCTAACCGGGCACATATTGTATATATATATATATATATATATATATATATACAGGGTGGGCCGTAAGTTTCCATACATAGGAAAAATAATTTTTTTTTTATGGACAACCATTTTATTTTTATAATATGCTCTACATGGTTGCCATTGTTTTGAAAACACATTTCAATACGTGTTCCCCACTGTTGATGAACACGCATTAGCACAGTTGACGTTATGCTTGTAATGGCGTTGGTGATACGTTCCTTTAGATGATTTATGTCTCGTATCTTTTCCTGATACACCATGGCCTTCAAGTGCCCCCAAAGATAGAAATCAAGGGGGGTGAGATCTGGGGATCTGGGAGGCCACTCCACAGGACCACGCCGACCAATCCAAGCATCCGGAAACTGCTGATCCAAATACCGACGCACGTGAAGACCATAATGAGGTGGAGCTCCATCTTGCTGGAAGTAAACTGGGAAGTTACCTTCCTCGTTTAGCAGGATGGGAAAATCTCTTCTTGCAACATGTTAAGGTACCTTTCGGCATTAAGATTTCCACTGACAAAAATTGGTCCAATAATTCTGTCACCCCATATCCCGGCCCACACCATCACTTTACCGGCACCTTGCATCTTCGTCGGACTCAGCCAGTTAGGGTTAGCATTACTCCAATAACGTATGTTTTGCCGATTAACCTCTCCATTGACGTAAAAATTTGCTTCATCAGTAAACAAGATCTTACGTCAAACGCATATTCTTAGGGTATCTGAAACATAAAAACAAACGTTTAATTTTTCCTATGTATGGAAACTTACGGCCCACCCTGTATATATATATTAGCGTTCAACACCCACCCGGCAACGCCGGGTCGCTCCGGTAGTTTTAATTATGTGAAGCTCAAGATTTTCATGACTGTTCTTTTCTATAGTTTTATTGACCACCAAATAATTAGTCATGAAAATCTTAAGATTCAGAAATCTCGACACAATGTGAACCTCAAAATTTTCACGGTGCGTTCTTTTCTGTAGTTTAATCGCGGTGCTGGGACCTTCGGGCCCAGTAATTTTAATTATTTAATTTATTAACACCCAGGTGCACAACCTGGGGACCTAATCAATATGTGTGTGAAGTTTCATGTTTGTAAATGCTTCCATTTTGGAGTTATGGCTGGAACACACACACACACACACACACACACACACACACACACACACGTCCTTTTATTGTTATTAATACTATAAACACCCAGGAATGTCTGTCAGTCTGTCACGCTCGATATACAGGGTGTCCGAGAATTATCTGTACAATGTTTGGCTGTTATTAAAAGTCAACCATGAAGTGTAGAAATTCCAGTTTTGTCCCATTTTACAGAGAATCTCATTAAGTTTTGTCTGATACCAAGTTTTGACAAGTTTTTTAGAAATTCCAGTGTGTCCGAAAATTATCTGTACAATTTCATCTTTTAATAAAATTCTTGATAACACACGTAAAATTCTTAAACAAGATTATTTAGAATCTGTATTTTCAAAAGTTTCTTTTATTAAAGTAACGTTGTTACAAACATTCGATATGTGCACCATCAGTGATTCGCAAAACATCCAATCGATAATCCAAATGTTGCCATGTACGCTGCAGCATATCCACATCAATTCGCTCAATAGCAGCTGTGATTCTTGCTTTTAAATCATCAATGTCTGTCACCCGCGTACAAAAAAGAAAAAAACTTGTCAAAACTTGTTATCAGAAAAAACTTAATGAGTTTCTCTGTAAAATGGGACAACACTGGAATTTCTACACTTCATGGTTGACTTTTAATAACAGCCAAAAATTGTACAGATAATTCTAGGACACCCTGTATATATGGGCGATATTTGTATTTTAATGCATTAGAAAAAGGCGTAATGAATTCTCCTTTTAATTATAATTTTAAAAAGTGTAAAAAATATTTGCTTTTGCGTTCAGCTTTGAGCCGAAATTTAATCTGCGGCTAAGTTCAAAAATTTACCAAATGAGTTCTTTTTATGCACTTTCATACTGGTGCTGCAACCATTACAGAATAAACATTGTATCAAGATTTGTGAAGCTTAAGATTTTTATGGCTGCATTCTTTTCTATAGTTTTATTGACTGAATAATTGACTCCCCGGTAACTGGGGGGGCCTGCGGCTCCCCAATTACTGAGGCCAAAGGCCCCAGCACCACGGGCGTAGCTAAATGGGCCCGTAGGGCCCACTTTAGCTAGTTATTATAGATATGTTTAGGAAAAATCAACTGTTATTCTATCATATATGGGATTGAACTCAGAATGGCTCTCTGAGATCTTTTGTTACACACAGACCATGCATGGAACAAGGAACTCTTCTGGGAAAATTAAATCCACTATAGTTCGAATAAGTAATGGTAAATGACAAATACTATAGTTTCTCTTTTTCATAATGTTAGCCCGACGTGGGCAACGGGTCACTCTCAAAGAGGTCCCAAAATATAGCTTCCCTCACCAGCTATCTGCAAAACAGAGAGGATCCAGCTTTGGGACAAGATCTAGGGGTTACAGCTACACCTAGCTTACTATATCCAGAACCTCACTATAAGCAAAAGACTCGTTGCATTCGCGTGGGATTGAATGCATCAAAAGAGTAAGAGGTAACTATTGTATTTTTTGCCAAAAAACCAAAACTTAAACTTCAACTGGCAAATGCAAAAAACTTCACTTTTCTACGTGAAGGTCAAAATATGATAATAAAAACCCACTCTAATAGACACAGTTTATTTCCACAACAGTTTCGATGCCCAATGGCATCCTCTTCGGGTGGCTACAGAAAAACGAAGAGGATTGCCAGTGGGCATCGAAACTGTTGTGGAAATAAACTCTGTCTATTAGAGTGGGTTTTTATTATCATATTTCAACTGGCAAAATTGAGCGTCCACTTTTCAAGGCACATAACATGTCCGTTTCATGATGGGATTGAACTCAGAATGGTCCCCTGAGGTTTTTTCATGATACACACATACCGTGCATAGAACAAGGAACTCTTCTGGGAAAATTAAATCCACTATAGTCCGAATAAGTAATGGTAAGTGACAAACACTATAGTTTTTCTTTTTCATGATGTTAGCCCGACGTGGGCTGTTCCATGCACGGGCTGTGTGTATAATGAAAAAAACCTCAGGGGATATTCTGAGTTCAATCCCATATATATATATATATATATATATATATATATATATATATTTCAGGTTTTTAATTTAATTAAGAGACTATTTTGTTTTTTATTTTTTAAGTTGTTCCGAAAATATTTACACACACACTCTCTCTCGCTCTCTCTCTCTCTCTCTCTCTCTCTCTCTCTCTCTCTCTCTATATATATATATATATATATATATCCTCTTATGTATGGTAGACTAAAATTAGCAAATACAGTTTTTATATTCTCGTAAATTTAGTAAGATAAGGCAAGCAAAAGAGATTCCGGATGCGAGGAAAATGCTTAACAGCTAATTCTATTTGGGATAATTGGGAATATTTTGGATACTAACAATCCTTTTGGAATTTTTGTGAATATTTTACACCTTTTTAGAATATTCAGAATTTTTTTTTTATTTTATTTTAAAATTTCTTTTGGAATTTTATGGATCGTTACTTTGGGACTTCTTGACAAAATTAAACTTAATTCATGTGTACACACACACACACACACCACACACACACACACACACACATATATTAAATAATTTTTAAAATTTTAAGTCCATTTGGGGATATAAAGCTCATGTGATTTATCTGTAATTTCGGGCTTTAATGGGATATAAAAGATCTTACTAAGGCTCGTCAAAGTAAGACTATTATGACCACAAATTGTGGCTTGACTTCAGAATTTAGTGACACATCGAAAAGGGGAGATAGTATGAAGTGGGATTTTATTCATATATGTATATATATATATATATATACACACGAGGGGCGGTCAGAAAATAAGTTCACACGGCGTATAATTTCGTAACTAAAGGACCTACATTGATTATGTTTGTATCAAGGTGAATTCGTTAATCAATGTTGGTAACACTGCACGTCGATTCGGCTGCCATCTACCGTACATTGGTTATATAAGTCAGTTGAACATGGCGGCTCGACTGGAACAGTGCCCTGTCATTTCTGCAACGATATTCCGAGTCTGTCAGTGGTCAAGAATTTCTCGAGCGCATTGTCACAGGAGACGAGACATGGGTTCATCACCGTACTCCGGAAACAAAACGTGCCAGTATGGAATGGAAACTCCCTGGGTCCCCGCGACCAAAGAAGTTTAAGACTGTGAGGTCCGCTGGCAAAGTGATAGTTACCGTGTTTTGGGACCACAAAGGCGTTTTGCTCGCAGACTTCATGCAAAAAGGCACAACATTCAATGCAGCTGTATATTGTTCAACACTGGAACGTTTACGAGCGGCCATTAAACGTAAACGTCCTGGACTGCTCTGTAGGGCAGGGCACTGTTCCAGTCGAGCCGCCATGTTCAACTGACTCATATAACCAATGTACGGTAGATGGCAGCTGAGTCGACGTGCAGTATTGCCAACAATGATTAATGAATTCACCTGATACAAACATAATCAATGTAGGTCCTTTAGTTACGAAGTTATACGCCGTGTAAACTTATTTTCTGACCGCCCCTCGTGTATATATATATATAGTGGACCTAGTTTTAGTCGTTTAAGGTGATAATGATTTAATTGTATGCAACGATTGATTAAGGCAATGACTGACTGATTTATAATGATAGGCTATTTGAGTAGATCCACCATACTATTGGAAGTGACCGAAATGGCAGCGAGAGTCACCAGCTTGATTTACGCTCAAGCAAATTAATGTTAAGGTTATAAAAGACACCTTATGGGTTTTGTAGTTTATTATGAAAATAAAGCCGTTATTTATTCACTGTGATATAACAAAGAACTGACAGTAATTAATCGTTAAGTTTACGTTATGCTTATGACATAGACTTAGCTAATAAGATGAAATGAAATAGCTTGATTGACACGTAATTAATATTGTACTCATTAATGGTATGTAAATTGCATGCGACATGGAACATTGAATGGGCCTAGTTAATGCTATAAAGAATGCACGTGCGTTTGGTCCATTGAATGGAAAAACATGACACTGATTAAGTAGGCTAAATGATTGCATGGATGCACATAGAATAACTGATGTGGCCTAATAATAATGAATTGAAATGCTTGACAAATACACAAATATCATTTATATAGAAGATCATTATGTGATGTTAAATGATTACGTCAAGAGAACATTTAGTTAACACAAATATATGAAATTAACATAATGACGGATGATACGCGGAATAACGGTATAAAAATGGCACTTGAATTGGATGACAGGCCTACTGCGTTATTAACGGGAGTCAATGGACGCGTGATTACACACTTTGGGAGTATAGCCTACCGTTCGGCGGTAGGCTAATGTAGGCTTCAAGAGTACTTAGCTTATGGTGACGTAAACTTTGTTGAAGGCGGGTTGAAGACGAACCTATTACGCAGATTCTGGTTGTCGTTGTCCGTTAAGCCTCTTGAGATGATGGATGATAGGCTTCGTTCGGAAACCTGAGGTGATGTTACTTCTCGAGGTGCAGGCTGGCCTTATGAGGTGCGGCGTAGGCCGCAAACCGCATGCCCGAAGTGATTCCGGTTGGGCCTCGAAGGATTGCTTCTGCAGGCGGTCTGTAGATCTTACGTGATGACAACTGTAGGTCCTGAAGAAAGTAGCGGCCGCAGCCCCTCGGCCAGGGGGCCGGAAAACGGCTGGTGGACGCGCTGCTCACGTGATGATGGTGAGCGTACGGGTGAGTGAGAGTGAGGGTGAATGAGCGTGGGTGCTCTCTTTTATAGGTGATTTCTGTGACGTAGAACTGTACCAAATCTTAAGACGCTTGGTCCGCGTGTCCTTTGTTTGATAAAAGCTTACATTGGCGCCTCTTTGGGAAGAAACAGACGCTCCATTGTTTGACTCTTGCCCACGTGTGTTTTCCAAGTTCTTTGATGAAGCGTGGTAGTAAAATATTTCTGTCTATTTGTTGGTCTATTTCTTGTCGATCCGCTACATATATATATATATAATATATATATATATATATATATATATTTAAAGGAAAAAAAAAAAAAATATATATATATATATATATATTAAAGAAAAATGTGTAACTCAGTTTCGAATTACTAATTTAAATATTTCTTTTAACTTTGCCAAACAATATGCCAACCATAAACGTCAGGATGGTACCTATAGAGAGATGTATAAAAATCTTTCTATTTATTAATTTAAATAAATTATAATTGAATTAATAATTGATTTATTATAAAACTAATAAAGGCTTATTAAAATAGTAAAAATAGGAAGAGTTATCATCATTTGAAAAGGTGAATTTCACTCAAAAATTATTGTTGAAATATCTTTGAACATTTATTATTATTATTATTATTATTATTATTATTATTATTATTATTTTTTATAATTACAATTAATTGCATTTTACACTAATTAAACTATTTTTATTTCCAACTTTTAATAACAGAATAATTTTACAACAAACTTCTGTTTTAGGAAATTAGTCGTAATTACAGTCTATCTATTTATCTATCTATCTATTTATATATATATATATTTATGCGCCTCGGTGTTGCAGTGGTTAGCGTTGCTGACTACGAATCCATCGGCCCCGGGATCAAGACCCGATGACGGCAAGCGGCCCGCAGCAAAATCCAGCTGTTTACTCTTCCACATAGTGAAAAAGAAATTGGTTGGTTGGTAAATGGGTACCCTGGGTAGCCTAATGGTTAAGACGCTGGGCTGCTTGTGGGGCGTGGTTCGGATTCCACGTTAAACTGTAAGTCTAAAATGGAGTGACAAGCTTGAATCCTGCACCGTCTTTCAAAGAAACAAAAGTGAGTATATATACAGGGCCTATCAGAGAGGGGAGGGGCTAGGAGAGCCATTTGGCCTGGGCCTCAAACTTAAGGGGGGGGGCCTCAAATTTAGAAACTTTCAGGTTTGAATATAATGTTTTGCACTGAAAGTAATAATTGGGTTTAGCTATGGGCCTCAAAAGCTGGACGTGGCCCGGGCCTCTCTGGACCTCTGAGGGGGCCTGTATATATATATGTGTGTGTGTGTGTGTGTGGGTGTGGGTGTGTGGTGTGTGTGTGTGTGTGTGTTTGCAATACTAAACGATATATTTACTATAAAAAAAAATTCGGAATCGTAAGACTAAATCGAAAACTGCAGAGCCATTCTTCTCTTCCACTCCTGAACATCACTTATATATATATATATATATATATATATATATATATTTCCAAGCTCTAATCTCAAGTACATTATTTGATTTGGACTTCTTTCTTAGCGGGGGTTCCATTTGGGCTACATTTAGTCGCTATTCAAGCGCCATTCAGCTCCTTTCTGGGTCTATTTGGGCTCCTTAGCGTCAGAGGAAATCCCGATGGCTCTAAAGATTAAACACGTCTGTCAATGAGCAGAAAGAACTAACGGAGAAGTACTAATGGAATCGGTTCTCTCTTTTCACGGCTATCGGCCGGTTCTTTCTTTTCACGGTTATCGGACTGAAAGACTCCGATATTGTTTGATCGAAAGCGGACAAAACTTCTTTTGTATCGAAACCTTCTTTCGCTGTCAGAATTGTTGGCCTCGCAAATGAAATAAGTTTTCCTGAGTTTTGGGGTTTATTTATTTATTTGTTTTTTGAGGGGTTGTTGTTGTTGTTGTTGTTGTTGTTTGAGGGGTTGTATTTTTTGTTTTGGTTTTTTTAATCTGAATTTGTTATTTTTTCGTGTCTTTTCTTTTGCATTATTTCAATTTACTCTTTATTTTTTAAATTTAATTCCCGATTAATTTTCCGATTTCATTTTCCGATTAAATTTTCCAGTTAAATTAATTTGTTTTATAAGAGGTGGGGCCACCAGCTTGACCTTCGTGTGAAGAAAGACCAACGCACGGGACTACTAACGAGGATTATACGCAGTTCCCTTAAAAATGTTAAGGGATGTTCCTTTAAGGATGGTAAGGATATTTATACGATAAGGATAGCCCTTAAGGATATTTTTTTCCGTTTCCTTTACAAAAACAACAACAACAACTTGTCTCCTTACTTCTAATTACCAAAATTAATTACCTTTTAACGTTATTAAAATGTAATTCAACCGCTTTTAGTGTTATTTTTAATGCAGGAAGGAGGGGCCAAGGGCGAATGCTCGCAAAAGCGGCCCTCCCCAATAGAAGAAGAAGATAGCCAAACTCAAGGTCTGGAGTTTTCGAGATGCCTAGACAGTCTGCTTTTGAAAGATGGGAAGTCATAGACAGGAGGAAAGATGGATTGAGGAAGAAAGACGTACGAGGTAAAAGTTTAATATAATATACGTTACGTTTAGTTATGTTTATGTTCATGGGCATGGTTTGTTAGGTCTAACTTTACCCGTGGTTCAAATCTCACGTAAAGCTGTAGGTTCCCTCCGTCACATGACCTTTGTTGTTACAACGAGGGGATAAACAACCTCAAAACGTCATCAGGTCTAATTGTTAGGTTGGGTTACAAGTTGGATTAGATTAAAATTTGGTTATTTTACTGTTTTGGACAAATTTTTAGAATTTGCTTACTACCGACCCTACTACAGTATTATATTCATTTGTAGAATTTGATGAAGGAGAGCGTTGGGTCATATCTTTATCGAACGCTCGTAACCCACCACACTAAAGCAGATCGGGGCTTCGGCTAATAAATTCGCCAAGTAGTTTCCAAAAAGTCAACATCAATTGATATTTTAGGTTTTTCCGCAAACGACGGTCAACATCTATGGATGTTTTACCTTTCGCGCCATTGTTTGAGGTTTAAAATGACTCCTAAAATCACGACAAAATTATTCTTGAATTATTTTTTTTCCCGTGTTTTTGCGCACAGTGAGGTGGTTATCGATCACATCCATACCCGATGTTAAATGGTTAAATGAATATTTTGAAAAAATAGACACTTTCTTCGATAGGATTTTAAAATAATTTTACGATTGGAACGAGTAATAAATTTATACTATCGCTTAAAAGAAACTTTGGCCTGTTGCCTCACATCGAAAAAATCAATTATGAGCATTGTGACTATAGGGAACGTTGTGACTCTTGAGAACGTATCAAATAAGATTTTAGCTCTTCCTTCAAGCAGGAAAATCCGTAAATATGCTTTATACAAAAATATATAATTTCATTTACGTTGTGTTAAATTTGAATATATACACACACACACGAGGATCGGTACGAAAGTAATGCCTCTTATTTTTAGTTTATACCTACTTTATATATATATATATATATATATATATATATATATATATATATATATATATATATATATATATATATATTTGTCACGTATGTATAAATATTCCATGTAATTTTCGTTGAAATTGAAATTATATATAGTGCATTACTTTCGTACCGCCCCTCGTATATATTAAAACCTATCTCACTATTCTCATGGGGTCACACGACATGAGAAATCCTAACTAAAATCAGACTAATTACTCATACATCCCACTCCGCGTTTTATCCCCATAGGGAATAAAGACCCATCTCATTCTTGGAGATCCCCTTGTGGAAGGAATACAAGATTACCCACGGTGTTTTGGCTCATGAGACAAGAGGTATTTCCCGTTCTTAAATTGGTTTACAAACCAATTCGTGTCTTTATTGGATAGAATTTTCTGCCTTCGGATTCGCATTACCTTCAAGAGTCTTTATTTCGCTAATACCTTCTTTTCTTCAGTATATCACAGAGAAAGAGATTTGCTTAGAGCAACCAAAGCCAGCGTCCGTGGCTCACTGGTTAACACCATTTCCCTTTAAGCCAAGTGAAGACACTGAGGTCAGGTGTTCGAATCCCGACAGTGCTGATAAAAAATCATCCGGCACTTAGGGCAATGGGTCGCATTAGTTGACGTGAGCGTTGTACCAGTTTATGATCCTCCTCATTGATTTTTACTACGCCAACTAAATACATGGTTAACTATTAAATAATGAGTTTATTTCATCAACCATGATTATTTTCCTGGTAAAACACTTAAATGAAGAGGGTCATAAACTGGTACAACGCTCAGATCAACTAATGGGACCCATTGTCCTAAGTATCGGATGATTTTTATCAGCACTGTCGGGATTCGAACACCTAACCTGTGTCTTCAGTTGGCTTAAATATTTAATCCAAATATTTAATCCAACCATTTAATGGTTGGATTAAAGTATTTGGACTGGTTAGTAAATAATTTGTTTCGTACAAATACAAACATTTTTCATTTCAGTGAGTAACACCATTTCCTTATAAGCGAAGTGGAAACATTGAGGTCGGGGGTTCGATTTCGGATGATGCTGGAAATAATAATAATAATAATACAAGAGTTACAGCAATGGACAGCGCCTGTTTCTGACATTTCTGATTGATTAATTATTATTAATGTTCAGGTTTTTTAATCTCCTTCGATACATCTAAAATTATATGACGGAGGGGACCTACAGCTTTACGTGGGATTCGAACCACGGGTCGCTACATCATCTGAACGCAGAGGTTGGTCATCCATCCAACTACTATTCAAACCCAATGTCGTTTAACTTCATATATGTATGCAGGTGGTGCAAAAGTAGGTATGCAGTTAGCTATAAATAAAATAAATAGCTAACTGTACATCTACTTTTGCACCACCCTATATATATATATATATATATATATATATATATATATATATATATATATATATATATATATATATTACAGTAGTTTGAATGAATAATTTACAGCATTACACAATACTATAAATAATGCAATAATTATATATAATCAATGAAGGAGGACCAAGAAACTGGCACAACGCTCACACCAACAAATGTGCCCCACAGTATTGCTTTAACTTCTGTATTAGCATTACCAGCATCATCGGGAATTAACCCTCCCGATCTCGGCGTTATAATATATATATACACGAGGAGGAGGGAGTTGTATCTACGTGAAAAACACATACACATGTGAAGTGAGGGTAAAGAAATCAAACAGCACACTTGAAGTTATTATATTAGAGGTAAAAGAACTGAATCTAACCATTATGAACATCTACAGACCACCAAACACCACAAAAAGTGAATTTCAATTTGCTACAAATGAAATAGAAAACATTAAAATTACTTGAAACTCCAGCAACAAATATTCTAATTTTCGGAGATTTTAATTTCCCATTCATATCATGGAAGAAAAAAGACGAAATTATATATGTTGAGAAGTTTCATGGCAACATTACTAAAGATGACAGAACCCAAGCAACAATGCTATTAGATATTATGGAACATTACGCCCTTACTCAGGAAATCGGTGAAGCCACGAGAAAGGAGAACGTTTTGGATTTAATCTGGACAAATAACAACGAGATAATAATAAATAAAAAAGTAACGCGCACAAAGTTCTCCGACCATAACCTCATCGATATACAATTGAAATTAGCACCCAGAGGTCCGAAAACGCATCCTAGAGAGGCAGATGGAATATTTGAAGGCTTAAACATAAATTCAAAGAAAGTAAATTGGGAAAACGTAAATAAAGATTTAAAGGAGGTAAATTGGGAATTGCTACTACACGAGAAGACTCCACAAGAAATACTATGTATAATAAAGACGGAAACCAAACCTAGAATACTAAAACATATTCCAGAGAGACAGGAAAGAAAACGTAGCAAGCTCGAGAGGAAAATTAGGACTCTATTCAGTCAACGAAGACAAACCGTAAAACATCTCCACAGAAGCAGAACTGATCCAAAGAGACTCAAACTAGAGAGGAAACTTGGCGAAATAGAAATGGACCTAAAGCAAACATTCATACATAAGACAAACGAGGAGGAAAACAAGGTAGCAGAAAACATAAAAAATAACCCAAAATACTTCTACACTTTTACGAAAAGGAAAATGCAGTGTAAGGAGAGTATTGGACCGTTGATAGACGGGGAGGCCGAATACACAAATGACCCGAAAGAAATAAGTGAACTGCTTAGGGAACAATTTAAATCTGTGTTTAGCACCCCTAAGTCCGAGATGGAAGTGGAAAACCCAGACGAATTTTTCGACATTGATACAGATCAACCAAGAACAAATCCCGGCACAAACCTATTAATGGACTTCGAGTTCACGGAAGGAGATGTAATTACGGCCCTCTCACAGATGCGAAACAATTCAGCACCAGGGCCAGACACATGGAGTGCCACATTTCTGAAGAAATGCAAAGAGAGTATTGCAAAACTGCTATACTTACTATGGAGGAAATCACTTGACACAGGACAAATTCCACTCCCCTTAAAGAACGCGAACATTGCCCCCCTATTTAAAGGTGGTACAGAGCAATGCCCAAAAATTATCGGCCAGTGGCTCTCACCTCACACCTTATAAAGTGTTTTGAACGCATAATTAGAGGCAAAACTACCTACTACCTACACGAAAAAGACTTATACAACCCAAATCAACATGGCTTCAGGGCAGGAAGATCATGCCTGTCACAGCTACTAGACCACCAGGAGAAAATATTAGGAACATTGTGTCGAGGACAAAACATTGATGTAATATATACGGACTTGCCTAAAGCCTTCGATAAATGTGACCATGGAATCATAGCACACAAACTTAAGGATACAGGAATTACTGGAAAGCTAGGAAGGTGGATAAGAACGCAAAGAGTGGTGGTAAACGGAGTTAAATCGGGTCTCGGAAGTCGTGAGCTCTGTCCCACAAGGGACAGTATTAGCTCCCTTGCTGTTCATAATAATGATTGCAGATATTGATGCAGATATTAAGAACAGTATTGTATCATGCTTCGCAGATGACACAAAGATATGTAATGAAATATTGAACGAAGATGACAAGAAAATTACAAAACGACATCGAAACATTATTCCAGTGGGCAGAAGACAACAATATGAAGTTCAACGAAGAAAAATTCCAACTTCTAAGATATGGTAATAACAAAGAGCTACAGAAAAAAGGGTACAAAAGTCCACAAGCCAAACAGATAACACCAAATCCACAAGTCAGGGATCTTGGAGTAATAATGTCGTCGGCTGCAGAATTCAGAGAGCACTATAAAATCAAAATCATAACGGCTAGAAAAATAATGGGAATCATCTAGAGGAGCTTCCGCAGCAGAAAAGCAAACATCATACTCAAATTATGGAAGAGTCTAGCCCTACCAATAATTGAGTATTGCTCAGTACTCACAAGCCCACACAGAAAAAGAGACATTGCGAGCACTGAAGCTATACAAAGGACTTTTACGTCTAAGATAGAGGAAACGGAAGGTGAAGACTACTGGTCTCGACTACAATCCCTGGAACTCTACTCTCTTGAAAGAAGGCGCGAGCGGTACACAATAATATACATATGGAAAATACTTGAGGGCTCTGTCCCTAACGACAGAAATGAAATAGAAACAAACTGGAATGAGAGAAGAGGCAGATTTTGTACGGTCCCAGCTGTAGTGGGACAAGGGGCCATGAAAACGAGGATGGAAAATACCCTCAGAATACGGGGCCCAAAGCTTTTCAATGCCCTTCCAAAAGAAGTGAGAAATCTCCGGCATACCGACCTGAATAACTTCAAGAACCAGCTGGACAGATTCTTGTGCAAAGTCCCTGACCAGTCATGCGTGGCTGGCTACGAGGGCAGGAGGAGATCAGAGAGCAATTCCCTCCTTCACCAAGTCCCGCAAATGAGGAGGGATGCTGCAGAGGGGTCGATCGCAGGTCGATCCTGAACCGTCGTTCAAACTCAACAAAAGTAAACAAAAGTAAGTAAGTATATATAGGGTGTCTCAAAAGTCACTGTGCATATATATATATATATATATATATATATATATATATATGTGTGTGTGTGTGTGTGTGTGTGTGTGTGTGCGTGCGTGTGTGTGCACAG